>JANCOA010000057.1:8567728-8596084 GCA_024363135.1 Leptodoras oyakawai | reverse complement strand
AAGGGCCAATTTTCCCATCACCAATTCACCTACCTGCATGTCTTTGGACTGTGGGAGGAAACCGGAGTACCAGGAGGCTTATTTATTATGCATATAGTTATTAAGGTACAGTATATGATTCAGTAAAAATGTATATATACACTTAAGCACTTTTTGTTATAACCCATTTAACAATACTGTTGGACAGTATTTTCATATTGATATTTTTGATACTCAGATTCATTCTCAAGTTCATTATTTGGAAAATTCGTTGAAAATGATGTACGTTTTTATTTGAAGAGGACCTGCTTCTAGCATTTAAAATGTAAAAATTCATCAAATAAATAATTTGTAAGGCAATAATGGCAGATGTATGAAATGCTTATGTCAAAACTTGTGATATTTTTTATATAGCATGACTAAACCCTACTAATCTTCAACAGTCTTCAACTAATCATGAAGCTCTTAGAAATCTATTAATCCATTCAGTTTTGCTGCAAAATGAGCTTCAGGAGTGATTGACATGGTAGTACAGGTGGTATCGATTAGCATTTTCAAATCTCCTGCCTGACATATGCATGTACTTATTAATTCATTCAAGTTGTTATTATACATTTCAACTTCAGTTGAAAAACATTACCTATATGAATTTGATATGGTAAGTACACATCCCAAAAGCTAAGATGGTAGATTAGTATTTCATAAAAAGATATCTCAAAGCTTGAGTGCGCTTTTAATAACAAGGCAAACTAATAATCTCTGAAGAAAAAAAGGTACACTCAGAACAATTTTGTCTACCCATAATAATAATAACAACTAACCCTCTTATCTCTTTCTCATTATATAAACCTGAATTTTGATGTAAGCCTTTCACAAATCCTCCAAACTTTCTTTATAAAATATTATGCATTAGAAATGCATCAGGAAAAAAAAAAACATTACACCACTATGTATAAATCCTACCAAAAAGGATTTGGTATATATTCTTAAGACACAGTTTAAGATGGTTATTAGGTAGAAAAGGTTTTATGGTAAACAGCGACATACAGACTGGTGAAAAATTAAAGGAAAAAGTGGCAACTCATACTGTGGAGGACATTTTGCTGGTATGGTTTGGGTTCACATATCCCCTTAGTGGGAAGGATCACTGCAGATCACCTTTAACCTATGATAAAACATCCATGTTGACCCCACTCCTATCTACAAGGCTCAACGGCACTTAATGTCTGTAGAGTATCTTCCTGCTGATTTAGTAAACACGTGCTTAAAATTCAGTTTTCTCAGAGGCGAGCGTACACTCTCACGCAGCTGAGAATCTGTCTCCATCTCACTTACACCTTCACACCTCCAGTCTTCACTCTTCCAGACCCTTATAGAATTGATGTGAGCTGATTATCTTTGGGTCCTTAGGTCAGTTTTACCTTCCTCTGCTTGTATCAGGGTGAAGTGGAAAAGCAGGATCTCTCTATGGCGCAGTATAGTATCTCAGACTTCACACTCTTCATCTGCGTTATCTTATTCACTAGGAGAGAATTTCTGTCACACTAGATAAGCAAATTGTAACGAGCAAATAAGGAGTTGGGATGGAACTTCATTTTACACTTCTTCTCCCTATTGTATTCCACAAATCAGACATGTGGGTTATGGGAAATGCTCAGCCATCACCTCATCAGCTTCACTAGGATTGTATGATACATTGACATTTCTTTAATATCCAGTATAATTATAATGCATGATATAAAATTTGAAAAAAAGAAAAAAAAATTATGCTAAAATATTGTGATTTTTTTTTATTCCCACTTTTCAAAAGGGAAATGATGGCTAAATCTCACACGGGATGTATTTAACTAAATGTTTGAATCCTTTCACATTGTTGGTGCACCGCCGTCTCAGTGGGGAGTATATCAACTTTCCTCCACACATAGAGTCCCTGTTCCCATGTGCTCCTGCAGTGGGTGGAAGAACATGATATGATTACATTACTTCCTTAATGGGTCTATTCCGTTCAAAAAATCAAACATTTATGCCACCTGCAGTGCCTGCAGGCACACTCTCATGCGCTGCTGTTTCTAGCTGCACATTCTGTTTCTTATTTTTATTTCTGCATCCATGTCCCTTATGTCTCTCAGAGACATATGCACGGATGCACAAAATTACATGAGCAGACGCAGGAGAATGAGAGCTGAAAATGACACCAACTGCCATTATGACCTTAACTAACCAGCTGCTTTTACAGTCCTGAAGAAAATGCTGAGCTCCATATTTAACAGCGCAAGTTTTAACAATACCCTGTAACATTTAAAAAGCGCAATCTATATGTTCTACTGCTTAACAGTGCTTTTTGGATACATGGTATGATGTCCTTTTGTTAGGGATGCATAGGAACAATGAAGGATGAACAATGAAGTCATTACAACAAATTGAAACGAAGCATACCAACATGTTCATTTTGACATCTTTTAATTAAAGGCAACACAAATGCATTAAAATTAAGATAAATAACTTGCCTTAACAATGCAAATATCCCCACAATGTTATATTCCCCGCAATGTCAAAAAGTATATCAACAAAAAAAACAATAATAGTAATAATAATTCTCAGTGGGTCTCATAGTCAGGTTGTACAATGATTCCACTTTTTTCTGAGGCTTGAGCGACTTTCTGCCACACTGCTGATGCCAGTGTTTTGAAATTCTGCAATGAATCCAGTGTTTAGTTATGAAAATAACTGGTTTTCTTGTTTTATAGACCCAAAAAGTGACATTACATGGATTTTCACATATGATTTTTAAAGCTTTTGCTTCTGCAGTGTAACAGAAACAAAGATGTTAAAAAGTTAGTCTTAAGGACTGGAAGGCATTTCTGTCCCTTCCTCAAATCTACAATGAACAGTCTTTACAGGCTTGCATATCAGGCAAAAATATATGACATAGACAATGGAAAAAAAAAGAAATTAAAATGCAATTTTTGGCAAAGCAGGAATAAAAAGTGACAAGAGGCAACATTGAGATTTGATCAATTTTAAACCCCCTCAAACAGGTTCTGATTGTCCTTCATGATCGTGCGGCACAGGCCTTCAGAAGCCTTTGAGTGCCTGAAGTGCCTGCTGGTGTGCTGCATCATCCAACCTCACAGCAATGCTGTTAGCAACACTAAAACCTTGCCAGCAACATTACTAAAACATTGCAGAAACAAAAAGCTGTTTCATATTCATCATTTTAAAGCAAACAAAACAGTAACCGCACCATAGAGTATGAACATTGTCAATTTATCTAAAATTCACCAGCCAATGAAATTGCAGGGCTCCCATACCTTATATTCTATTTACACAGACTTCATTCATTTATTGCAATCTGTAAAATAACCCTTAGAGGTGCTTTGGTTTCTGCTTGGGAGGCCAGATTTCTTATATTAGCTATCTATCTACTAGTACAATAAAGTTTTACTGACACACTGTTTGGATCTGGCAAAACATGGATGCATTGGCAACACAATATCTTGCATGTCTGAAGTGCAAAAGTGCCACAAAGGCTTTTGTTGCATTTGTTCTACTCATAACCCACACAGAGGGCAATGCAATACACAAATGAATTCTGTGATGAGGCTTTAAATGAAAAAGCACAAACAAATGTGGAAAAGACAACAATTATGTGGACACAGGTGGCCCGTTCCGCATTAGTCACCTAGTGGACTGTTCAGCCACACTTATGCAGTATAATGTTTATACTAACTTATCATGATCTGTTTAAAAGACAACAGGTCATGTACAGTGCCAAGGTGGTGACCTGTGGATCACACATCCCTCCATAGTTAAAAAAAAAAAAAAAAAAAAAAAAAAAAAAAAAATCAAACCTAACAGTTATCTCATTAAAAAAATAACACAATCAAGCGCAATAAAGAGGAATATAGTTCTCTATGCCTTTATATTATATTTACAGTAATACCTTTTATATACATTTATATATTTACACACATAAAATAAAACAATTGTACAACTATACACCTGAATAAAAGGTACAGTAAGTAAGAGGTACTGAAGTGTATGGCTTGATTAAAAAAAAACTTTTTTGTTTTAAAGAAAGATTAATTCAGAAATATAACTTAAAATTATTTTCACTTTCAGTTGACTGGGCATTAAAAATGATTCCTGGAAAATCCCTGGATGCCCAGAAGGCGTCATTAGAATGGGTTGTACACCTAAGACAGTGGCACTCCTGACTTGCAATGCCATGAAGAGCTTTAAGTCTACAGCGTGACACCCAGTTCCTTCTGTTTGTGGCCATACTCTGTACACACGCACACACACACACACACACACACACACACACACACGCACACACAATGCCATAGTTTTGGTCCAACTGAGTTAAAAAAAAGTCCTGATGAAGTTGATCGGATAAGGATGATCAGTCTAAAGTGAACCCAGCTCTGTTCAGGGCTTCCAGGAGAGTAAAAGAGAAATATTTACCTCAACACGGTTAATATAAATTAATATAATCTTGCTTAGAATAGGTCCAGTGTCTCATCATTTTCACTGAGAACTAAATCATCTTTCCTTGGCTGTCGAGTTTGTAAAGGTGTCAGCCCCAGTTGTCACCCACTAAAGACAGGTGAGTTTCAGCTACAAAGTAGATCAGTAAAGAGATCTTCTTCTTCTTCTTTATTCCATGGAGTGCTAGTTTAGTGTCCGATTAAGGGGCTTTGATCTGGGACCATTCTGAACACAGTAAAAATCGATTGTCAGCCCTTTAGGTATCCTCCTGCAAGGAGTAAAAATTTCTTCAGTAGTACATCCATATGACAGAAGGCTAGCAAATTATTGACACTCCTTCAGCTGTGACCAACTGGCCACTAGTGGGGTCATACGTTCCAGCCAGGTAGTAGAGGTCATGACTGTTGTTATTAGGCTTCCTCAAGCGGCTGAGGTGCTCATATTCAGCTCGGCTAACCACCTGACACTTATGGGAGATGGTCTGGACATCATTTTCATCCTCATGGCAAGACTGATAAAGGGCATGCTGAAAAATCACAGAAAATACAGTTAAAAACATCTTTTTACTAGTCCAAATCTGAGATAATTAAATAAGCTTAGTTATTAAATCTCAAAGGCTTTAACTATGCTTAGTGAATACCTTGCCATCCCGGTGCCTTTTGCCCAGTTTAGTCTCTTCAGGGTGGTAAAACCATTTCACTTTCACAACCATATTGCTGGCCCAAGACTCCCACAGGCTCTCGATGCGACCAATATAAGGAAGGTGAGGACGACCAGAAGACAGAAATACTGCACAATCGCCCACTCTGATTATGTCTTTACCCCGGACAATGGCCTTGTAGAAAAGTTTCCGTGCCTTTCCTTTTAGACCTCGCCTCTGAACACAACAGACAACTTTATATTAGAGATTAGATGAAGGAGGAAATACTTGAAATCTCCAAATTGTCTACTCTCCATTGCATCAGAACAATTATTATATGTGACTTACCTGAGTGGGGTTTCCAGACCACCGCCACAGCTGACGTACTGGCACAAATGCAGACGAGTTGGGTGGATTGTCTGTCTTTTGCTTTTTGGGACAGTCCTTGGAAGATTTGGTTTGTGCTGTAGACAGGGGATTACTGGGAATCTCCTTTCTCCTTTGATGCTTGCCTGTACCATTGCTGACCATAGCCTTTGGGCTGGTCACAGCCATGGCTTTGGCAATAAAGGAGTGTTGTGGTGGGGCAGTTGTTGGCTCAGGATGTTGCTGCTGCTGTTGTTGTAGCACTGTGTGATGGGAGGACAGGCAACCCTGCAGGAGAAGTTGAGATGCTTCCTCTTCATCTGAGCTGTAGGAGGAATCATTATCAGAGGAGCAAGCACTAGAACTGGACAAAGAGCCTGAACTCGATGAGCTTGAGGAACCTGAGGAAGACGAGGAGATAGACAGATGAGAGAGAAAACCCCCAGGGTTGCGCATCGCTGCCCTTCTAGCATCTTCTTCATCTTCTTCATCCATGTCTGAGTAGGAGCTGAGACAATCGCTGTGGCAGTTCAACACATAATCTGGATATTCACCAAGCCCTAGACCCTGAGAATGTTTCCGCATGTCAGAGGAACCCTTGAGGAGATGGCTACTACTTCTCTTGGTATCCTTCATCAGTAACATGGACTGGGAGCAGTCTATATGAGAGGTCATATCACCTAAGTTTTTGGTCCCAGAGCCCTTTTCCATTCTCCCTGCTCTAGATTCAAACTCCCCATTTCCAAGAAGCATGAGTGCTTTTCCGTTTTTTGTCTTTGGAGAGGTTACTCCTTCATGGTCCAATTTGATGAGGTACTCTTTCCTGTCTCCTGTCTTTCGCCCCCGAACATTTGTGGTGCTCTTATGACCAAGTTGTAACCCAGATGGTGGTTGCTGATTACCAAAGGTTGTAAAACCATTAGCAATGCTGCTAAAAGAATCCACCTCGAAGGAGGTGCTAAAGATACCCTTCGCTGGTGTACCCATAGTGGAACCAAGCAAGGGGAATGTGTCTGTCTGCTTCTCTTTTGGAGTTTTCCTAGACAGGCCATTGAACTGGAACAAATCCAAAGATGGTCTCTTTCTAGACATGCTGACAGAAGGCCAGGTAAGAAGAGAGGGAGCACTCCCAGTTACATTCTCAGACACACCACTTTTTGTTGATAAACTGACTGATTTGGGTCTTCCTGTAAAGATAAAAGAAAAAAAGACATTCAATAACAAACAAAGACATTCAAATGTGAAAGCAATGAAGCATGCTTTGACCTGTTTGCATTTGTTAAATTCATTTGACAAACAGGTTTTTTTCACAGACACAGGCACAACAGTGTGAAATTAATATGTCTGAGAACTTCAAATGGAAGTAAACCTGATCTATTCTATTGTCATGCTTTTGCAGATAAGATCTGCTGAGTACAGATAGCTGGGCAGACACATTTCAGCCTTCAGTTATTCCTAAGGCATTTCTGTAAACTTTCTACTATAATCAAGCCCTCAGGCTCCTCCATCCATTTCACACAGAGGTATGTTAATGCAAACTCATGTCTTTTGTTAACTAAACATAAACTTTTACATCATGACTTAAACCATGACAGAAAATACATGGAAAAAAAGGGACCTCTATGCATAAAGAATGGTAATAACAATCAAATGGAATATGACTAAGCAGTTAAATTACTTAGTCAAATATAACCATGACATGAAAAAGACAATGAAGTTTAAGTAAGGAAGAAGCATTATTTTTCTATACCAGCATGACATGAAATGTCTTATTCTGCTTATATAGCTTTAATAAACTCTATTTTTTCTCTTTCACTTGATTGGATCTCTCTCTCTCACACAGTACTGAAAAAGAAACTTTTTGGCTCTTTTTATTTTTATAATATTTGTAAAAACTGGTTTTTCATTATTTTAAAATTTTCAGTTAACAGCGTTCAGAGTTAATTTCTTGAATTTCTTGCTCTCTCAAAGCTGTAATCAAAGCAAAAGGTGCCTACTTTGAAGAATCTAAAATCTGAAACAAGTTTTGGTTTGTTTAATACTTTTAAGTTTACTACATGATTCCTTACGTGTTCCTTCATAGTCTGGATGACTTCAGTATTAATTTATAATGTAGGTACTGTATACTGTTCAGGGCTGCATAAACCTCAAGCATATATAGAACTGCCCTGTTTTCAGTTATGTACACTTCAATTACCTGACTTGGCCTTGCCTGCTTTCCCTTGTTCTTGGTTGCCATGCCATTCAGAAGAAACGTCAATCTGCTGAGAATGCTTCTCTTGAGTGGAGCTTTTCCGTCTGCGGCGAGTTGGGGAAGCCAGGAGAGCTGGGGATGGCTCTGCACCTGAAGTGAACGGATCATATAACACTAGTCACGGTTATATATTTTCTCCATATGTATGTCTTTTCATTTACACAGGGATTTCCTATTAATTTATTCTTAAACTAGGGACATACTGCACACTTACAATATATCTGGTAGCCAGGTGGAAGAAGACGAATGTTGGGGAGGGAAATCCAGCCACGATCTCCATCATCAAACTCAACCATGACAGACCCTTCTTTCTGCTCGTCTCCAGGACCACCTGTGCATGAAGTAAACCGCTTTTACCTTTTGATAATGAAGAGAATAAGCTCTATCAAAAATCAACAGAAACATGTGTGCAGAAGTGTAGAGAAAGTTTTTCCCGGACCTCTGCGGACATATCCAGGATACAGGCACCTTGAGCGCTCACTCCAATATGCACACACTCTTGTTCCATCAGTAAGTGCATCCACTGTCTCCAGTTGCACATCCAAAACCTGAAAACATACATAAAGTGTGTACTTCAGACAAAATTAATAAAAAAACAGCAAAAAAACTGGTAGCGAAGGTGTCTGGAATAGAAACAACAACAGTTGCTTTCAGTAAAATTGGAAAATTGGACAGCTAAAAAAATTTCAGTTTAAGCCATGAAAAAAAAACAAAAAAACAAAAAAGATCACACACAAGTTGCAATACAGCCTTCAGAACCTTCCATGAACTTGTAGATGAGCTCGCTTTGTGATTTTGTTCCACAGGACACTTTTTCATCCAAATCTGATATCAAAACACAGGAAATCAGTATCTATGAATAGGCGCCTGCTTGAGAACAATTAAATAAAGGAGCCCAAATCGATGACTTTATTGTGAAATTGCCAACTTCCCTCCTACTACACAGCCTGTCCTGGCACTAAGAGTGCTTTCAAGCTTGGCACAAATGTGGTTGCTGTGGTGAGGGGCCACTGATAGAGCAGGCAGACAGAGGATTTCATATTCTGGGCCAGATTTGCAGGTAGTGGTGTTGGAAGAGCAAATGGATGGATAGAATCTGAAAACCAGCAGGGGAATATGGGAATGGGAATATGGGAATATGGGAATATCTATCTGTCTAATGTATCTACAGTATAGCTAATGGTTATTAATATAGCTTGAATATTATGTGTGTGTGAATCTAGTGGCAGTCATTCTTTCATAATGCTGACACACTAACACAGATACACACCCATGTAAGCACGCATACACACATGCACACACCCACACTAGAGTGATCAGGTTGCAGTTGAGTACAATGGCAAGCACACAGGTAGGGTAAGCTGCAGGGGAAGAGCACTAAGAAAGGCATCAAAGCATTCACCATGAAAATACAGCATGGGTGCTCTGTGGCTCCAGAAAAATCACAGACACACAAAATATGGAAACAAAAATGACAAGTTTCACCTACGCAGCTGGTTTCTTTTTTTATATATAATAATGTAGTGTAGTAGTTTGTGAATTGTTTCATGAAGGGATATCTTTAGATACTTTGTGCATTTGATATTTTTTCCATTTGAGAATGGCGGTTCATGTTCTGATTCTGTCTGTGTCACTGACAGAGGCTGGAGAGCTGGAGAGCTGGGAGCTGGGTTCACAATAGGCTGTCCCTCATGTCAAAAGCTTGCTCAGGCAGTAAGACAGACTTTTTTCCATTGTGAAATGGAGATGAAGCAGGATGAGTAAAAGGAGCCATGCATCTAATGTATTTAAATGAATGTGTGCCAAAAAAGCAATGGTGGTTTATAGTGTATAATCAGCTCCCCTCTCCCCACTGGCACAGATCAACTACACATGTAAGAATAACCCACCATTCAGCCCTAAACTTGTTCATGCTATAAATAAATGAACAATGAAAACAAAAGTAAAACAAGTCTTTCTGTAAGTGACCCTAGGGTGGGGGGTTAAGGGTGGGGGTAGAGCAGAACTAACCAGGAACACTCATCTACACTCTGCACCTGTAATACTATATGGACGGACATATTGAAGTGCTGGTCTGAATTACATCTGTAACCTGGAGCAACGCACTGAAAGCAGTGCAAAGCCATGAACTGGGTTCTTCCTGAAAAACACTGGATCGGCTATTCAAGAACACACACACACACACACACACACACCTCCCAACATACTGTATCTCCACCTCTATTCCAACCAGATGTTGGAAATTTTCCATGCTGAGGAATTTGTGTGCAATGAGATAAAAAATTAGTAATAAAATGCATATACATAAAATGTATTAACCCAGACTTGAACTAATCATCCAGACCAATCATAACAATTTACACACTTGTGCATACACATAGAAACACATTTTCTGCTTTGAACTACTTTAGCAGACATGTGGATGGGTGTGCTGGTCTGCTATGAGGGCATCAGGACTGCCACATGTGTCAGGATTTTGTGTTACAAGTGCAGTTTGAAACTTACCGCTTCCTGAAGTAGCTGTTCCAGAGAGTAGATCCTTGGCCTGTTTCCTCTCTCCCCTTCAATGACAATGCTGTAACTGTGATACAGAAGATCACAGAGTGAGGCTAAGTGTAACATGTTTTTCACAGCATGCTCATACTTCACGGAGGATTGCACTACACTGTTTACTGTTTTACACTTTTTACCTCAGTCCACATTTTATCCACTGATTCTACAATGCAGATTCAACAAGTCGACATGAACCTACAGAACTAAGAGCCTTACATGTCAGGTAAGTCCAGCGTGTGCACGTAGGCAGCATATAGCAGCTCATCCTCCTTGGAGATCAGCACTTTCAGTCCATCTCGCAGAGCTTCTTTGGTAAGGACACAGTTAGGCAGAGCTGGACACAGCACAAAGGCAGAAGCATATGAGAGTCAACAAACACCATCTATTGTGTTAAAGTGTTTGGTGGCTGGATGAATGAGTATTAAATAAGTGTTACTTAGGGTCTCAATAAATGCAACAACTAAATCTTGCATGAAAAGTTTTGCAGGGAGCACTATTAATCTTTTTGACCAACATGTTTCTGCATAATTCATGTAATAAATGCCAGTGTGTAATTCTGAACAATTCTGCACATTTCCCATATAATGGACTCAATTGGTCTGGAACCAAGAACCAATAACATCTGGCTTGGAAACAACTCGCTTTTTATGAGAACAATTTTATGTTCGCGTCCAAAAAATCTACTTATGTAAAACTGCCTTTAAAAGACGTGACAAGCATTAATGAGGCATTAAAGATTGTTCTTGGAAAGACTTGTAACACTGAATACTGTAGCTGTGATATACAGAAATGAGTGGTCTAAACTGATATTGCAAATATATCCTATATATTTTCCTTTAGTTAATGTGTGTATGTATTTTCAGGTATGGGCCATTGACGGAAAGACTACACAATTGAGTGTGTTCAACTGAGCTTGGTAGCTTTCTCACCTGACACTGTATTCTTGTGTTGCATTTCCTCTTCTTGCTCCTCCTCCCCTTCAGAGAAGCTGCTGTCATCATCCATGCAGAATCCCTCTTCTGCAGCGAAGCTCTCCAGCAGCTGCTTCATGCCTCGCCTTTTGGCATCCTAAGAGTCACAAACCAGAATGTGAGGCCCCAAGGACGCATCATCACTCATACTCACACATTACTATTCTTCATTGAAAGAGTGAACTGCTGTTAGTCTTTGATTATATGTGTAGAGTCTAATAGAACCATCACAATTCCCAAATTTAATTAAATCTGCTATTTTTCATAACAACCCATATTGCAAATAAGAAACCTTGTTCTTGCCAAGGAACCAAGCATTATTTTACTAATAATCAGCAGTCTAAATCCCACATTAGTGAGTGTCCAGTGGAAAAATAAATTCAGGATGCTTAAAACATACGAACAAATAGAGACTTATTCATGCAGAACTTATTGCACCATTATAGGAACCCTGAACAGGTTTGTTCTTGTGTACATTTTGCGTCTCATAACATGGCTTAAAAGCCTACCATATATTATAGTGACAGCAGTTTCACGATTGGAGAAAATTTTATTGCTGTCTTCAGGGCAAAGCATTGATGAGGAATTGTGAGTAGTGATGTTTGTGTTCCTTATTCACTTGCTTTATGAAGGAATTCCCCACCACACACACACTGATTGGGTAGTCAGCATTCTTTTGCAACACCTTGACAATGTCCTCATAGACAGTGAGGGTGACAGCCATTTTAAAACTATTGTCTGTTTTATTTAAACGATGCATGATTCAGCCTGTGAAATAGCAGACATAACCCTTCTTATCTTTATGTGAGGAGATTTATGTGAGCTTCTGATGGTTCAAATGATACAAGGTTACATAATCCCTCTCAGCACGATGAGTTTTTACGGGTACCATGAGGCAAGACAGTTAGGTCTAGGCTGCCACGGTAACAGGATGACAACGAATGCTCTGTGGTGCTACACCGCCATTATTGTAAGATGATGTCGCTTCCAAACACTGACATTTATAGTACTGAAAGCAAGTGATAGTCAGTGTATCACCTGTTTGATTTTCAACTTTCTGTTCCAGTTAATGTCTTCAATCTGAGAGGGCACCATTTCTAGCAAGCAACTTCTCTTCTGAAACAATCGCAAAAAGAGGAGCTCATCAACAGTGGTTGACCATAAAGATATTTTTTAACAGTTAAAAGTATAACAGTTATTTCCAGTCCACTCTACTGGATCACTGGTTACATAAAAACTTTGCTTATTTCACAAATACAGTCTACCTACCTTTCCAAGGACTACAGTATCTTTCCTAGTTGTCCTTTCCAATGGATTGGGGATGCATTTGAGAACTTTATTATGATGCAAGTTGCTCTCTTGTGAAATTCCTCTCCACCTGAGCGCATTTTGTCTCTTCCCCACCAGTACACAATTCCTGTCTTCACTGAGCAATGATGGCCTACAGGGGGCCCTTTTCCTGTGCTTCATTTCCCCCTTTGCAAGCAAGTTAGTGACAGACCCTAAAGTGCAATAGATAGGGAGAAAGTGAAAAAAAATTATGACCAGGTCTTAGTATTTATTACAGAGTTCACCTCGAAGAATGTAAAACGTACCAAATCCTTGTCTCTGCTTATTGCTCTTGGCATTCTGACCACCAGCTAGCTTTACTGTGGAAGAGGACAGTGCAGAAGGTCCAGACAGCTGTGATTTAGAAGATAGATTTTTGATGTCCTCTTGCACTTCTTCGATGTCATAGATGCCATCATCTTCCTCTTCTGTGGGATAAAGGATCGATTTAATGGACTGACCTCCTGACTGGGTTTCAATACTCAGAGGATATCAGAGGCAATTAGTATAAAAGCTCTGCAATGACAGTTCTCTCAGTATGATGCAGATACTTAGCAAAGTTCAAATCATGGGAGCCAAATGTGGTTGAATTAGTCAACGTCTGCAAGAGCTGCAGTCACTAAGGCCAAGTCACTGAAAGGTTTGCTGCTAGGCTTTTACTCACCAGCAGCAACTTGCTGCCCCCACTCTGAAGTGTGTGTGTGTGTGTGTGTGTGTGTGCGCGCACATATACACGTGCTTCAGAGTCACAGATATCTATTGGCAATTGCCCATTGGAGACAACAGGTCTCACACGGAGCAGAGATGGCACAGTGGTAACAGTGTCGAGTGTCAACACAGTGGCGACACACTTGTCACTTACAGGGCACTCGTCAACACTCTCACATGCCTGTGAAATGTGAAAAGGATAACTTTCATGGTAATTAACAGAGCACTACCAAGATGGCTCAGTTGAACCATGGGCTTAGCTCACATTAATATTTATTACTGCTTTGGCTTCATTGGCATTTTGTTCATTTATAGACCATTATCTCTTATAATTGCTGATTAAAACATGGATTGGATCACAGTAAGGACATTTCGACTCTCCACCTTTTTCCACTGGGTGTGACATTCTATAAGCAGTGCAAGGCCAGCTAGCATTGTAACTCGGGTTTTGGACAGATTACAAGTCATTAATATTTTTAACAGTGTGACAGATGAGCAGGGATGTCAAAGGTGTGCTGTTCAACATGGCAGGATACATTCCCTCTGTGGATAGATCATAACTCACCTGGCTCGGACAACTCACTGTCCAAGGAAGAACTGTCCTTCCTTATCACCTCCCGCTTGCTGTTGGTTAAGGCCTTGTTGGGCATCATCTGCTTGGTTTGGGTCTGCAGGGGAGACAAGGCATGGCCATGGCTGAACTTTGCCCTGCGTCCTCTCCGCATCATTATCCTCTGACCATCTAAATTCTGATGCAGTGTTGTGTCAGTGCTTCCTGTTGGACAGGAGCACAAAAACCTAGGAATAACTATCCATGAGCCTTTAATGGAACACGAAGATAAAGTGATGAAAGAAGAATTTTACTTAAATAAGTACATAGCTACATTCATGGCAATAAAACTATTAATAAAGCATTATAATATCATGCAGCACTCCATAAACGCATAAATATGATTGATCTTGGATTGATCTTGGGAGGTATGGCATACAGCATACCTGTTTCAATCTGACGTTCGCTCATGTTTCTGTGTGTCTGCTGTGCAGAGGAGACAGAAGCCGGCTTCTGTCTGTGACAAAATATGCTCTCTAGTTTAGAGCCACGCTTAGGATTGGTCTTTTGCTTAAGCTGGACCATCTTGGAGCTCAGCAGTCTTGGTCTGCCTCTCTGCCTACAGGGAACCTTTATTTGTAAAAGGAATCAAGAAGAGAGAAAAATAGTTTAGTTTAATAATAATAGGAGAGGATAGTTAAAATTAGGAGTTAGGTCTGCTTTTGCATCTGTTATATGAGCTTTTCCTTATCATTATTATTATTATTATTATTATTATATAGCCCTTTCCACCCCAGTTCACATTTACTCTCATCAACAGGAAGAATGCGACAGCCACATCTATTCATTCTGATGGGCCACTCACCTGTGTACCACCGACGTGGTCATAGGTGCTATTGGCCATCTTCTTCCTCTTTGTGTTCTTGTCCCCGCCCCCAGCTAGCTCTTCCTCTGCAGCCAGCAGGCCTGACGCTGCTCCCACCAACCTGTCCATCACAACAGAGAGAATTCATAAGAGGAGTGGGGAGCAAGGGATGAAAAGGAGAGATCAGAGGAGAGCACAGGGCTTGCCTTCCCTCTTCGTGGCTTTCTAATAACCCTCTTTTCAGCCTTTGATGAATGGAGAGGCAGGGGCCTCTTTCCCTGCTGCATGCTTGAAAAACTGGGATCTGACGGCAGACCGAGAAATATCCGAGCAAAGCACTAGTTAAGGAAACTCCCACTCATAATTTTGTTTGTTCTTTTTTCTTCTTGTTTCTCTCTCTGCCTAATTTCTCACTATTTTGCTTTAAGCACCAATGGTTTTAAGGCTATGGATTCCAGTGTAACATTAATACAACCCCCCTTCCTCTTATTACCATATCAATGCATCTCTTCCCATACAAAGGAGCACAATTCAGTGGCCTTCGGGAGGGCTAGGGAGAGTTAGTGAGTGTGCGTATGGCTGGCAGCCATCTAACAGGCCTATTAAACTGAAATTGGGTTGAGCTTACACACACGCCATGCGGCCCATGGCTGGGCTCTCGTTTTGCTGTGTGTGTGACTGTTTTTCCCCCCTTAGTAGCAGACAGCCACTTCAAAGCCACCACAGGCCTGTCTTAGTCACTGCTCTGAGGGTTGGGGTTGCTGTCAGGCAGCCTGTCACTCACCATGGAATGACTGGCAGGTAAGTGTCAGAGGCTGCAGTGGCATGTGGTTGGTCGATGCCGTGCTCCCATGTCTTAGTTGCCGGTGCTACAGTGACAAAACAGAAAGACTGTGGCAGTTGGCTGCACCCTACACACTTCACCAGGAATGTGCTATGATATTCACTCAGCAGCCTATTAGTGGAAGATTTTGGACTATGTATAAAGGCATGAAAAGGTATTTTGTAGGGCTCCTGAGAAGCACAACTGTCTGAGCAATCGGGGGCGTCAATCCTGGCAATGCCATAGCCATCTGTCCAAGAAAGCATAATTGGCCTGGCTGTCTAGGTGAGAAAAATATCACTCATTGCAATCCCAGCAAGTCACAAGTGTCTGTTAACCCATGTACACAGTAAAGGCAATTAGCCCTCTATAACTATGACATTACACACTGTTTGCCTTCCCAGATTTGGTAGCCATTGAGTGACAAAAAAGGCATTTGAAGTGCATCACAAACTGGCTCTAAGTTCTCAAGGGAGCATGCATTCTGAAAGACACCACATGTATAGACACATAACAGCACATAGACACCGTCATTTAAATATGCCAGGGATGTCACATTCACTATCATACACAAGGCCTGAAAAAGCACTGTGTCAGTTGTGCTGTGCTTCTCCCTTCCGCTCAGCTGTTAACACTGGCTGCCTGCCCTTTACTCTGGCCAGTGCTGTCAGATGGCATCAGTGTCCTCAGCCCCCAAACCCAAGCCCTGCTACAAAGAACCTCTGCCAGGAGGGCCCATAAAGGTGGAGGGGGTAGTGAGGGCTGCCTGCAGAGAGCGCCAGGAGATACAGGGCCAAGACAGATGGGGGGGTTGAGGGGAGGTAGAGCATGGAGCATACCCAAAAACTCAGCAGGGAAGCTTTCTATTGCATGCAAGAAATTTCTTTCTGTAAAATGTGTTAAGAGCCGGCAATCATTTATCTGGGGGAAAAACAACATCAATTTAAGGACAATTCCCTTTGCAAAATTACCAAAAGAATATGCAAGAAAAAAACAGCAAAAGACCAAAAGCAAAAAGTTTTTTTTTTTTACTTAATTTATTACAACTGCTCCTATTAATAGAAAATCACCTAGATCACATAAATGCATATACAGCATTTCAGCCCTTCGCCCAGACAATGCTGGACTGAAAAGAGCAAAGTGGGATGCAATCTATGAGAGAAAAATTGTAGCATGCAAGTAGAATGGAAAGAAGAGAAGAGTAAGTGAAATAGAGAGAGATTATGGGAAGAGATAACGAGGCAGAGAGGAAAGTAGAGAGAAAGAGAGGAGGGTTGTGGGTGGGAGGGCAGTCATGAGGGAGTCTGTTGGCCAATCTGAATTGCCGCTCCGGATCGATAGACACTAACCTCTATCGACCTGCCACCTCACTCAGCATAGACACAACCATCTAGTCCTCATACCCAATCAGTACCCCAGCACCCCTCAAACACATAGACCTGGAATCCCATCCAGCAATGGCACCTTATTTTTAGCTTGTTCACACCTGAATAGCAGAGGAAATAAAAACAGAGCAGGAAGACAGAACATCTGTCATCTTCCACCCTGAAAATCTCTCTTTGTCGCCCTGTAACTTGATTGCTGCTTCTTTCACAAGGCAGTCATATCTCTCTCAGGATAGAAGACAGGCTCAGGTTCAGTTGTCAATTTCAGGGCATCTTACAGGCATTATAATGTTACATTTGTATTGGCAGTTCTCATGTTACAAAGCATCTGAGTGTGTTCAAGGCAGTAAAACTCTAAAATCTGCAACAACTGCACCACAGGTTCTATATTCACTTTCACAGGGGCCATTAGGAGCTACAGAAAGGCCCTTTCTAATCTACAGGAAAAAAAGACGTAGAAGCATTCTACCCAACACAAAGTGCATCTGTATTCCATGTCTGCTGCATTTGAATATAGCGCCAAGCATCAAAACCTCCCCCGGTGCCACAAGGGAGCAGGTCACTGTAGAAACTCAAGCGTAACCTGACACCAGCTCTGAAGCGAGCTTTGGAGACTGATTGTTTGGGCTCATTGAGTGCCATGGAGAGGCTGCCTATTAAAGCCCAGTGTGCGAGCAGAGCTGACAGAAATGACCCTCCCCCTTTCTCAGCCTGTCACTAGCCAATGGTGACCTTCTAACCTTCTGACCCACAATGACCCTCCCAGCTCTTGTGTCAACCCTGTGTCACATTCCTCCTGTTAGCAGCCAAGCGGGTGGGAGCGCAGAGCGTGTGTGCATTTGTGTGTGCATGTATAGAGAGAGGGGGTGGGTGTCTGAGACACGCTGCCAGAGAATTCACAGCCCCCTAATTACAAAGGCCCTTCTCCTAAGAGAGGTCAGGATTACATAGTAATGAGATTCAGAGGAGGGGATTGATTAGAGATTGAGCAGGAGAGCGAGTAAGCAAGAAAGAGAGAGAGTGGCCAGGGTGAGCGAGTGAGTGAGTAAGTGAATGAGTGAGAGGGAGAGAATGAGAGGATAATAGTGTTATATAAGCTGTAGTAGTATGGGTTGCATCCAGTGGTATATTCTAGTTTATTGTAGTGAGTCTACACTAGTGAGTCTTGATTCCCTCTTAGCTTCATACACACCCATCCTGGAGTGACACCTCATAAGCACCACCACACTCACTAATGCATACAGTACATGCATCCACACATAACTGAGAGTATTCTGAAAGACTGCGTGTGTGTTTTCAACAATTTATTATAACTAACACAAGACTTTAACTGTCAATGATATTCATAGCTGGGGAGATTGAAATATTTTGGACTGATTTTCTACCATTTTAGTGAGTTGAATTAAATACTGAATGTAAAATTTGTTGGTTAAATATAACTTAATATGCATACCAACAATCTCCTGTTGTTACAGTAATATCTGTTAATTTGAATGTGACTTTCACTTACCAGGTAGACACATTAATATAAGGTCCCATTTGGCTAGTTTCTATAGTGTCACCTGCAGTATCATCCAAAGTATCAATAACTGCAGAGCCAGGCTTACAAAAATGCTCAAAGAGTGTAGCTTTAGTTTCATATCCCTTCTGGTAGTATAAGCTACAATACTATAGGATGGTGATTCTGCATTAACATTAGCTAATTAATAATGTGCAACGCTACAGAACTACTGCAGAGCTGGGAAAATGATCGCCAAACAGCTGTATTCGCTGGCAGGTGACAGCAGGTCGCGTCATGGCCAAACTCAAAGCCTCCTCCTGTACGGGAAGCCACCACATTCAATGCTTCATAACACAGAAAAACAGCATGCAGAGTGAATTTTATAAATGGAAGTGAATGGAGGAGATGTCTTCCCCTGCAAAATCTTTAATGCAGTTATACTCTGCAAGGTATTTCTGAAACAAAACCTCTGTCACGATACTATATTGTTATGTATCCTTGCATTTTTTGAAGTGGGTAGGTGAAGTGTGAAGTGAGTATCTTAGATTTTTGCTTGGTTCACTCATCATTATGACAGGATCAAGTTCCTGAAGATACTGCATGCTCCTAAAACATTCTGTGCGATTAAAGCCAAAAACAAGTGCTAAGGACTAGTCCATTTAACACTACTCTCAATTAAACTCATGAAGCAGCAAATAGTATATATAAAGGACATGGACATGCGTTTATATAGGGTGTCATCTATTTTCCTATTTTTAATGCTATTACTCTTTATTTACACATGACTTCCAGATGATAAGGCTTTACTTGTATGTAAAAACAGCAAAAATAGAAATATATTTGTATATTTTCATTAAAGATTATAGTTAAATGTAGGAAACAATACCATGAGCTACTCACACTGAGAATGGTTTTGTGCCAATGTCTTGATGACCTGTTTACTACTAATGACCTTTCTCATAACAACCTTTAACCTTTGTGACACCATCTAACACAGCACTCGTCTCCAGAGCAAGAGTAACAGAGATACAGGAAGAAAGAGAAAAATTACCCAAAGTAAAATTAATCTTCATGGCATAATTTACACTGAAAAAACCTGTCTTGGTCAGATTTAAGAGAAAATATTATAAAACTTAATTATATAATAAAAATATTACGTTTCTCATCAAACCATGATTTTTATTGTTTATACAAAATTTTATTTAAACAAGTTTCTAAATTCTAGGTTGTATTATGTACAATAGCAGGAGTGTGATCAATTCCCATAGTATTACTATAATCCAATCACCTTATAAAATCTCATGAGTATGTTGGTACTGATAGGAAGAAATAGCTAGGGTATTAAATTAACCGGCTTAACGCATGCACAACATGATGCCACTGACACCTGGGTTTGATCCTGGTCTTGTGTGAGAGTAGAGGGTTTCATTTAATTTAAAATGTCATGATCAAATCATGTTGGCTGTACAGGGTACAGGCTGTACTTAATGTAACACAATTTATTAATGTGTAACTGATGTAAACATTTGAATTACGCAATGAACCTTTGGTTCAAATACCATTTTTCCCAGTAGTGCTTCAGCATTTATCTCATGAACAATATACAAGTACATGAACAACATACAAAAACACATAAACCATAAACAGAATGTCTGTGCTCTGAGGCTTCCCTCTCTCCTACAGGTGCTCCCAAAAGACCTTTTGCAACTCAACTGGCAGGAAGTTGTCATTTGTTTTATTTGGTGAATGACATTATTAATGCCATGGCTAAATGTGTAGTGGGTAAAGCATGTGTAATTAAGCTCCAGCTCTTGTTCTCATTAGTGCTCCACTAATCAGCCTGGCCCATAATAAAAGAGGAGTTTTCTTAATCAGGTAGGGTAAACAGGCCTGACTGAGTTTATCAAAATGTCTGCTTGGCATAAACAGAAGTACATCTCAGGAGGGAATCCACATTCATCACAGTGATAACTTCTTGCTCTGACTTTGTGCCGGCATTTGGACGCCTCATTTTATCAAATTAATATTGTTGGTGCGTCAGAGGTTAGAAGGAGTCGCAACATTTGTAGATAATCAATGGAAGTTGTAAATATAATTAATGAAGGGCTCTTTGCACTGATTAAGTACTTAGTCTGCCTCGTTTAAACCAATACCAGCTCCATTTACTTACACACAATGAGGGATGGCAGGGACTGTGCCAAGAGACTATGTTTACTGCATCAACTGTTTACAGTCATACACACAGAAGCTATGAACCAGTCCTGGGTGTAATTCTGTACACCATACAACATGAGTGGGAAAATTAAGAGGTCTTTATAATTAAGAGGTCTTTCAATTTAAATGTTACTTTGCACACTCTCAGCCACCCCTGCACTCACTTACTAGCTCCCTTTCACGTGCACAGTTTGGGACAGAAATGAAAGAAACTCACTTGACCCTCTTGACTGTATCTGTGGGGGCAGTCGGTCCTGGGGTGGGCTTGCGTTTCCGTGGCCTGCCAGGGCCTCGACGAGCAGGGCTTCGTGAGGTATCCTCTTTTCTGTGAACACACACAGTTTGTCAATCACTCTAATTCACACTAATGGTGCATAGTGGGTAGCACTAAGCCACCGTAATTGTTAATGTGGCTGGGGGAAAAGGCTTAAGCAAGCACAGGGGACTTAACCTACTGGTTAGTGGTTTAAGTAAGGAAGATACTGCACACTGGGTGGTCTTAACTGTTGTATTTGAGCAGAAAGAAGAATGGCTTGCAAAGTGCTTACAAGAATGGGTATAAGGTACAGACTAGGTATATATATATTTGTTCTTCTATATGTAACTTCTGTGTGTGTGTGGGGTGGGTGGCCCATCACTCACTGGTGGTCATGTTTTCTCTGTAGCTTGGTCAGCTCTTTCTGCTTCTCCTTGTAGCGCCGTTGCAGCTCAGCTAGCTGCACCCTCATCGCAAGTTCCTCCCTGTCCAAGGTTTCCATTATACTCTTAACCGGACATGCCTGCAAACCCCGCCCACACACCCCACATGGCGTCAGCTAATGCACTGGACTGCCAACATCAAATCTGACTGCACGTGTGCTCATGCAGAACCAGAGAGAAATACACGTTTGATCCATAAACCAACCTATTTGACTGGTTCATCACATTCAGGGGTACTTTAAGAACAAAATGATTAGCTGAAAATATGAGAAATGATTTTAAATTACTTTAACTGCTTCCTAAATCAAATAATGTTATGCTTGCCTTGACACTCATGTGATAGGCCATTAAGCATTATGCTTTTTGTAAAATGTGATTTGTAAACCAAATAGACTCATCAACAGAACACATGTGTAAAGACACATGGCTCAGGAACAGAGGAGGTAGTGATACCGGTTCATGTTGAGCTGTCCATTTCCACTTCCTGCGCAGGTTAAGTGTACGCCGTAGAGGAAGGAAAGACTCCATAGTGAGGGGTGGAGTCTCTTCTAGTGCCCGTGCAGCTGCAAGGGTCGCTAGACTCTCTAGGTCAATGAGCAGTCTCTCTCCTCCTACAGGGATAACCAATTAACATATTTTCAGTGAAGTGCTGCACATATCTGCCTTCACATGCTGAAACATATACAGAGCATTAGTGTGCTATTAGATTATTAATATTAAATAAGATTATTTCCACAGAAGGAGCTGTGCAGGAAGACAGGTAAACCTTTCTCCAGTAATGCAAAAGAAAGCTTTGTCTATCTTCTTCGTCTGTCATTCTCGCACAGACAAGTGATCTGATGAGGTGGTACTATGTCTCACACAAACAAACCAAGTTAAACAGATGAAAGTGATTACATGAGTGTGAAATGAGAGGGCGAGGCACAGTGGATGCAAAGCAGAGGGTAAAATAAAGAGCAAAGAACCCCTAAGTATGAAGTTGTATCCAGTAAGTACCTTGTGTCTTTCAGCCTCTGAATGAGCAATGATGATAGCTATTAACCGGAGAGCGTATCTCTGTACACGAGTCCTACATGCAAGGAGTCATGTGATTAAAAAAATGGGGAGGGGGGGGTCTCTACATTTATCTCAGTCATTAGGGCAGGCCACACGCTCACAGCAAATGAGCCTTGAATATTCACGACAGCCCAAACTGGCCTAGGGACACAGAGGAGAGTATGTGCATTTTGCGTGTGCGTGTGTGTTTGTGTGCAAGAAGCAACACCAACATAAAATGAAACTGAATTGTCGTCTACAGTGAGAGAGGGGAAGAATGAGAGCAGGAAAAAGGGAAATGAAGAAAAAGAGTGCAAGAGAGAGGCAAGGGAGGGATGGGAAGTTGGAGAGAAGAGGAAACAAGCCCAGAGGATGGTGGGAGGCAGGCAATAAGAGGTAAAGTGTTTATTGAGCCATCTATTTATTCTCAAACATGCCCTCATTACTGACATGGAAAGAATCCAATTTCCTCTACAGAGGGGAAAACCTGGGGAAATACGTACACAGTGCAGTGGCAGGGTGGAGTGTGTGGGCACAGAGGAGAGGAGACAAGCATGGGAGAAATACAGAATGGAAGGAGAGAAGATGAGGAGAAGGTGAGAAGGAATCAGGTGAAACTGGCAAAATGGGTAGAGAACAGTTTAAGAGTGATGACAAGTGCTTACAGCTTCGATGTGAGAGGCAGTGAGACAGAAAGAAAGAAAAAATTAAGAGGACAGCAAAGAAGAGAAACAAAAATTATGGAAGGAACTACAGATAAAAAGAATAATTAAAAAATACAATAAAATAAGAATGAAAAGGGAGAAAGAAAAGAAAAAGGAGGGAAAGGAAATAAAAAGATGGAAATTAAAAAGAAAATGAAAAGTAGCAAAAAGAAACTGAATTTAAAAAGACAAACAAAAAGAGAAGGGATCAGAACTGCTCTATCCAGTGGAGGCATTCGGTTTCCCATGGGTCTTTAGTATCCCGTCTGACTGACATCACTGGGGCAGTTATAGCACAGTGATGTTCAAGCTGAAATCAATCTACAGTCGTCTCTAACGAGACAAGCTGAGCACACAATGCCAGCTACAGCTCATGCAATCTTGTCGGCTGAAGGATGGTGGAAAAGGACCAATAGAGTACAGACCCTCATTGCAACATCTTAGTTTGATTGATACTTTCACAACACTCAACTGTTATTCATTTAAACATAATGTGGGAATGCCCTGGGGATGTTGATGACCATTTGCCACTTCTCTTACGTTAAAAAAAAACTATACTGTTTTGAAATTGTTTCAGAAAAAAAAGCTAAAATGAGGTTATTGTAACATTGCACAAATAACTGGGCTATAGTGAAATAACTGAAATGTTGAGACAAGTGTCATACTGTTTTGTAATGTAGGATTTGTGTAAGGGAAATTTGTCACAGTCAGACTATGGAAATTCAGCAGCAGCCAGCGTGGCATAGTTGTGCAGCGGGCAGCGCTGGCGCCTTGCACCAAGAAGATCCTGAGGTCGTTTCCCAGGTAGGGTGACCTGGGCCCCCCGTATGGAGTTTGCATGTTCTCCCCCATGTCGGCGTGGGCTTCCACCAGGGGGGCTCTGGTTTCCTCCCATATGTATGTTAAGCAAATTGGAGATACTAAATTCCCCTCATTGACAAGTGTGAAATACTAACCATTCCTGTCAAGGATGTAACCACTGTGAAAAACATGACATTATATCCTTAATAAACAAACAAAAAAAATCTTAGGCAGCCATACTATATAAGCTGATGTATTATCACTTCTATCAATCCATGTTCTCTGGAGACATTAGATATCACTACACTATAACACAAAAATACATAATACAGATTAGTTATTGTTTATTACTCCTAGTGCTATTTAAAGCATTTATTACTGAAATTACATCACAATAGATACTGTACCATAACTGTGTTGGAGACGGATGTAATAGCTACATAGTTTAAAAAAGGTCAACTATTTTAGCACTGATTAGCAAACACAGTGACAGCATTCTTTGCAGATATTATCATTTAGTCCCTTTATAGCTTGCTAAGACAAAAACTACAAAGCTAATTATGTCACTTTACAGTAGGTCCAAATACACACACACACAAAGCTGAGTAATAAATGCAATGAATGCAGAAAGTGTTTTTTTATGTTGTAGTGGAGCCATTTGGGATTTCTTAAACATCTAGAGAATGCTCGTGTAAATAAAAACATCCTTTGGCAGGAAAGTGCAAAATGCTCCATGGAAAAGCAACAAGGCTTTAAAGCAGCTCTCACAACAATGGAGGCTAATTAGGCAACTAAAGCAGTGCAATCCTAAGAGGGAATAGATCAGCTGCTTTTACCATTTCATCAACTCTTCACAGGGGCAAGACAGGCTGTGGAAAAGCAGGGCCTTTTTCCATCTCAAATGAGCTTTATAAATGATCAAACAGGTTAAAGGGCACAGGCAGGGGAGCACTCTCTCCCTCAGGATGACTCAGTGGACACAGTCCAATCCACAGGACCCAGGGGGGGTTCAAATCATTAAGGCTGCCTTTTAAGATGGGCTCAATCCCTTTTAAGAACAGCATCCCCCAAGCCTTCACTATGTCTCTCCCATAGGAAGTACAGAAGGCTATGGAAAGCTATGGAAGACTTCATCTTTGGTCACCAAATGGGTTGTAAATGTATATGTAATGTACGTATATACATTTAAACATGTGTATAGGTGGGTGTATCATATGTAAATCAAGAAGAAAGCTGGATTGTCAGTTGTAAATGGTCATTGTGTTGATGGTTGTGCATGTGGAAGTGTAGGTATTTTCAGGGGCTGTGGGGCGTTTGGGGGAGGCTTGTTATCTTTCCTTCACAGAAAGGACAGAAAGCTGGCTGGGCTGAAAAGCCCTTTTACACACCTCGTCTTGTGAGGAGAAGCAAACCAAAATGAAAGACATAGCCTTAGCCCTCCCCTGCTGCCTATATCAGAGCGGTACAAGACCATGCATGCAAAGCACTGATGAGAAATTAAATTGTGTGTACAGTGAGGTGAGTGTGCGTGTGAGGCAGCTTTTGCTGTTCTGACAACTACCACAGCCACTCTGTCGCTGCATTTTCTGGCTACTAAAATCAATATTAGACTTGGATTAATCTTCATCTGATGTGCATATGACTGCAGACTGTATTGGAAATATGCATGTTAGTACCTGTACTCTCCATGCTGCAGCTGCTCTTCTCTAGCTGTTGTCTCTCCAGCTCAGCAAGCTCACTCAGAAGTGCCATGCCATTTTGAGGGGGTCCTATACAGGCAGGCTCTGCCACAGGGGAAGCCATCTGAGCATCTCTTGTAGCACAGAGAGCTGCTGCAATCAGAAGCTCTAGACTCCAGATGCAGGATCCAGGATACTGGTTACCAAGAGCAGAAAGCTCAGAGCAGGGAGGGGAAGGTGAGGAAGCCTGAGTGACCTCCAATTCTATAGATGTAGTGACATCTTCAGTCAGCTCCACAGAATGGAGCTCCTGAGAAGCAGCAGGTGAATCCTGGGCAGGATTTATAATATCTTCTTCCTGAGTTTTTACCTCCTCGGCTGGGTCCTGAACCTCCAAAAAACTGGGCTGATCAGGGGTGAGGGTATTACATGCTTCTATTTGTGAGTTCTCTATAGGTGATGCATCCAGGCAGGGTGATTTGGAGGGTTGCTGGCAAACAGGTGAGGAGGGAGAGGTAGGATGGCAAGAAATACCCTTCTGTTCTTCATCCAACTCTTCCTTTTCTGCCATCACCCTATTCTCCTCCTGGACATCCTTCACATGGGGTCCCACCTGGGCTGTTGAAGTAGGGGATTCTGCTACCTGGCACACAGACACCTCCCCCATTGTGGACAGGGGCTGTGGTGCTGGTTCAGCAGGTTCTGCTTGCTCTGCC
The DNA here is from genome assembly GCA_024363135.1 of Leptodoras oyakawai. Taxonomy (NCBI): domain Eukaryota; kingdom Metazoa; phylum Chordata; class Actinopteri; order Siluriformes; family Doradidae; genus Leptodoras; species Leptodoras oyakawai. Next base: position 8,569,821 of record JANCOA010000057.1, on the reverse strand, counting down.
TCCAGGTCAGCATGTTCAGCCAACTGGACTTCTTGTGGAGATGGACCAGCCTTGTAACCAATTGCAATAGCAGGATAAGTATAGCCTGGTGGAAGATCTGTAGGGAAAAAGCATTAGTTGGTAAAAATATTCTCTAGGGCTAGGGTCAGTTTGTGTGCAAAATATTTCCATTAATTAACTTCCAGGAACATGAACAGCTCTTCCTGCCACACAGCTTTAACATTCATTTGTTACAGTGTAACCTTACCAGTGGCTCAGCTCCTACAGTATGGTGTATAGGTGATAGACATGATGCATATTCCATCTCCATTGACAGTGTGTACTATTCAGAGACTGTGCTGCATTTATCTATTACCACTCACACACATAATGGAGCCTGCACCATAAAGACTATGGGCAGGCATGATCAAAATTTCCATGAATACTGAATTATATTCAAGGGTGTTATGGATGCAGTGTGTGCACTGTTTGTGTGTGAGAGATTGCACACAGGAGTGTTTGCATATAATTTAGTCTCTGAGTGAGCATGTGTATTCATTCTCATTTGGGGTGAGAGTGAAAATGATTGTGTGAATAGCAGTGCATGGATGTATGTTTGTGCACTGCACACTTTTGTGTTTGGAGGTGTGAGTTTGTTTGTGTGTGTGTGTGTGTGTGTGTGTGTGTGTGTGTGTGTGTGTGTGTGTGTGTGTGTGAGTGAGAGAGAGAGAGAGAATGAGAGAGAGAGAGAGAATGAGAGAGTGAGAGAGAAAAGGAGCTGCAGCATAGCAGGTTATATTGATGACAGCATGGTGTCTGGATGTGATTGCAGAGCTAGCCCTGTCACCCCAGCACTGGGTTATTGATGGTATCCATCCGCCCTTCCTGACAAAGCAGACAGATGAATTTGTATCCTTCCGCCAGCCAGGCCTCAAGGACCCCTGAAGGATAAGAGAGCCCCTGTCTACAGTCATCCTAGCCTCCCTTCCTTTACACAGTCTCTTACAATACCCTCAGTTCTCTGCCTTTCTCATGCACCTATGTATGGTAAACATGTGCATATATAAACAAATAGATGACTTTCAACAGGGATGAAAAAAGGGGAAATGAAAACACTCCTATTTTTGTAATACAAACTGATTGTCAGTCTTCAGTAATCAAATAGCTATGTGGTTCTTCAAAGGCTCCATCTTTTTGCTATCTTAAGCTTTGTATGGTTCTCCCTAGACTAACTGTCCTTGAGAGGCAGACCAAAGTCCCCCCTCCATATCTCTCTTACTCTCTATTTTTCTGCCTGGAGCCATGGGCCTGTCATGATGGTAGGACCTTAACCTTGAGAATGGTAATGCAATGTTCCTTTTTCTCTCATCTGCATGCTGTTGTTTTCCTTGAGAAGTATAACTATTGGAAGAAAAATGTTTTACCCTTTGAACCTGCAAACACTGACTACTACAACAATACAAGCAATGAATTTTTCAGAACCAACACAAAGCAAAGAAAGATCAGAATACAACCTAAAATGTAAGTACACCTTTAACCATGTTGACTCCACTCACCAGGCTCCAGAGAGTGAGGGTAGTCCTGCGGCGGCTGGCCCTCTCCTCTCTTGTCCTGGGACTCAGCTTCTTTGGGCAGGTGGGGGGTGGCATGGGGGCTGAGGGCAGGAGAGCGGGGTGCAGCTACAGCTGGGCTTGGCTCAGGGCAGGGGGTGCATGGAGTGCTCTTAGGATGGGGCCGTGGGGCTGGTGAGTGACAGCAGGGTGAGAGACGAGAAGCGCATCCCCCAGGAGAGGAGGAGGAGCGACTTTTACTGGAGGAGGGGAATGAGAAGGGTTTTGCTGATTTCAGGGTGCGAGGCTCAGGAGGACCTTCGTCCAGATCAATCGGGGGATCCTCAGGTTTTCTCTGTGGATGAAAAGAAAATGAAAGACCATCAGAGGAAGTTGGTAGCTTGTACTATTCATATAAAATGTAATAATTTCACCCTATAGCAAATCTGACCTATATAAAATCATTGCAACATGCTAGTACACTTCCACATATTCTGCTGTTAATAATACAACCTGACATCATGTCTGATGACCACTTTCAACCACTTTCATTATTACTATATA
>JANCOA010000057.1:8539734-8552940 GCA_024363135.1 Leptodoras oyakawai | reverse complement strand
CTCTCTCTCTCACACACACACACACACACACACACACACACACACACACACACACACACACACACACACACACAAAGATTTGTTCAGTCAATGAGTTACAGTAGCTCTGTAGCTCTGGGTGCCAGCAGAAAAGCCCCACTGTGCAGCCTGCCAACAACAATTACTGTTCCACCCTGCCAGCTGCCAAGAGCTCCAGAGATACAGAGCACTTAACCTGCACCATACCACACACACACACACACACACACGTATGTGTGTGCATATGCTTTTTTTCAGTATTCTATGTATAGAAACAGTTTATGGGTGCTAGATTCTGATCAGACAACAAAAATCAGTGTGTACACACACACACACACACACACACACACACATACTCACATGCACACACAAACAAACAAGCAAACAAATTTGAAAATATACGTGTGTATATGTGTAAATATTCAACTTTAATAATTTAACTTACCGCGAGCATTATGTACTTAAATGTTGTGAATGTTGTTTTAACTAAAATATCTGAATAAAAACTATAAGCTTCATTGATCTGGTTTGCTTGCTGGTTTCCAAGCCGTAAAGACGGAAAAGCTTTGAACCTGTACAACTAATCGCACTTTTCAACATACAAAAGTAAGTTAAGTGCTGTTACTAATGCAGAAACAGTTTTGAATCTGCTGTTTAACACAAAGTAAGCACTCCAAAATAAAAAAGCTTTTAGGAACAATTTGCTAAATATTTGCCACGTTTGTGCATGCGCGTTTTTCAAATTATATTTCCAAATAAATCTGTGCTGCCGTCATGAAGGGCTCAGCCATTCCTTTAACATGTAAACAGGCTCCTGGAAGCGCTGCTTCAGGGAAAAATGGCCATCGATGTAGAGAGCAGCACCAACAAAAACAAGCAAGGCTAGTAGATAATAGGATTATTTTCATAACTAAATACTGCATCACTCGTCATACAGAAAACTGTCTCAACACACTGCTAACGTCCACAGAGTACATGACCACAAAAGAGTGGCAAGGAGTTCCGTAATACGCATTCTGGATCTTAATCCACCAGAAAGACAGTTGTTATACTGACCTTACCAGAGATCACGTCAAATGCTGGCACACTGGTTTTGGATGTGATACAGCGTTTACATGTGACTCCGATAAGCGTTACAAGAAAGTGGATGTGTGAGGATGAGTGTGTAAACATTATATTCTCACATCATTGACACTTCTACACCATAGCACACAAACCAAAACAGCAAACCAAGCTTCTGTCTAGGTCTGACCAAGGAAAAGTTGAGTCAGAGAGAAAGAGACAAAGGAGACTCACCTTCATGTGGGTGTGGGAACCAGATCTGGGAGTGGCCACTGGTGTGGGGTCCACCGCGATAAGGGGGAGAAGAGGGAGAGGAAGGGGGTCCAGAGGGGTGGGATGGGGGTGAGCCTAGACTGCTGGCCAGGAAAGTGCCCATGAATGAAGCAGAGGTGTTTGTCATCAGCCCAGTGCCTGCAGGACAGAGACAAGCAGAGACATGCAGTGAGATCAACTGATCTGCTATGACACAGAATGCTGAAACTGGCAGGACAGATTTTATACCTCCTGATTCATCAGCATACCAGAATTCATTGCTATTAATGGGTGTGTCAGATATAAAGTTTGAGTAAGCGGGATGGAAAAAGACTTAAGGCAGAACAATATTAATTATTATACTAACTTATAATTACTTATGATTAATAATAATTGCTCTAAGATTACGCTGAAAATGCAATCTATATACAAAAATAACTTCTTTAATAGGATTTTAATTCCTAGAATTGGCCCAGGAACGTCCAACGTTCCACCACCATGTCTTCCTTCCCTTAGCTAGTTACATGTCAGCATGGTTTAGGCATCATAGTCTCTTTATACTTTTTCATAGTGTCAGTGACCTATTTCAGTATCAGTACCAAACTGTTAAATATTCAAAATTGTACAATATTTTATGCATCACTAACTTTAGCTTAGCTTGTGGGATTTGATGCAAAGTTTACATCATTTAAAACGTAAAAGGTTTTGAGCTTACTAAGTGAGATCACAAGCTGAAATCAGAATCAGGGAGCACTGAGCAAATGTTTAGAACTGTTGTGAATTTAACACCATGTCAGCACATTTGGCCCAAATAGCAAATTCATATTAACGGGTTGGAGAAAAATGGTGGTGCATTTAAAACATCAGGAAATAAAAGTGCAGTAAAATACTAGCTTAACACAGCAATGTATATAAACCCATTGTGGTTAACTTTGTTGTACTTTGTTTTATAATTCACAAATAATGTAAGAAAAACTGATTCTATTTTCACTCCCAGGTACCTGATTATCAGTCTCACAATGTCAAAGTAAAAAAAAGCCTGAGAAACAGAGCGAAGAAAGGGGTTTGAGAGATGAGAGATCTAGGAATAAAGGAGAAGAGCACATGGAAGGAAGATAAAAAAAAAATAGACAAGAAACAACCAAAAGGAAGAGAAAAACTGAAGCAGGGAATAGAGTGGGTGGAACAAGGAAAAGGAGAAGAACGGCAGAAGCATTGAGAGTGAATGTAATAGGGAAGTAGAGCACTGGTATAATTCACTCAATTCACAGCATGCTAAGCTGTAGGTCCCATGATTGAGGTGTTGTGATCGTCCTACCTTAACAGTTCGGCAATAAGTGAGGACATCATCCCTTCTCTTAAACACACATTCATGCAACCGGTACTGAAATAATAAAATAAACTAAAAGAACTACCGTATACAGAATGTGGCATTGAATTATATGGCATCCACTATGATGGTCACAGGACACTGATTACCAGGTTAACATCAAAACGCAAAGGAGCAGATGAGTTCTACATACAAAGAAAGACAAAAAAAAAACAAAAGAAAAGAATAAACTGTAAGAATAGTAGGTTGCAGTAAGAGAATGATAATGAAGGAATGAAAAAGAAGGGCTGGAGTGCTCTCCTGCTTTAAGCATTACAGTCCCAGGGGGTTGAAGCTCCTTGGAGAGGGGGCAGATTAGCAGTCCAACGGCCAAATGCGGTGGTGTTATCACCCAGTCCAATTCACATCAATTATTAACACAGCTTAGTGCTTACTCCCCCATATGTACAGAACACACACATACACACACTTCAAAATAACATACTCTACACTCATGTAAAATACACTCACATCCTGAGTGCAGCGCGCATTACACTCATCCCAACAGCCACATTTATACACATAACTGCACTTAGCATATAAAGAGTCAGATGCAAAGCACATGAATATACACATACAGTGATAATCATTTATCACCAGTGAAACAGCCTGGAATCCGGATCAGACACATTTATATGGGTCACACAAAGTTCACATACTGTACACTGTATGTACACACACATACAAACTCACATATACATTTATATTCCACACACACACACGCACACACACACATTCATATTCTGAACACATTCATATGCTGTGCAAACAAAAAAAGGCAGGCTGATCAAATGGATACTCTCTGGGGGAAATGGAAGAATGGGGGAAGAATGAAAGACAAGCATAATAAGCTGGAAGAGAAATGGGGTGTGAACAAACATACAAAAATGACTCTTTTTTTTTAATTTATAATGCTTTTTTTTCCCTTTCTAAGTGACACGGAAATAAAACACAAATGTTCATGTTTAAATAAGTCAAATGAATGTTTATGCAAATGATGTGCCAATGTGTGTGCTTTAATAAGCTCCAAATCTAATCTAATTTAGCAATAAGGTGTTACAAATTATTTACACTTGGTGTAGTGTAGAATAATTTAATCAGCCTTTAAATGCATAAATTACATTTTTGTATTTTGTGTATTCTTCAGGGAAGTACATTCAAGGCAGGAAGTTTTAGCACTCTGTCTGAAGTGTTATGCTTCTTCTGCCATTGAGAAGTGACTTTGTTATTGAGCTGAAGTGAGACTGAGTGAGTTTTCATTTCCTAAACTGATAAAAGTTCATTAAAGCAGGGTGAGAAGGAGGAGGTTAAAGGAGATGTTTAGAGGTGTGAAATTACCAAATGAGTGCTCCTGCAAAATAAACAGCATGCAAGGCCACCGCCAAAGCCTCCAGCTGGAAACACGGCAGCTGGAGGAGAGGAAAAAAACACAGAGGAAGAGAAAAGAAAAACAGCATAATTGCAGGCTTGAGGAGAGGCTGGCTGTTTGAGCCAGGGCTAAAGCAGACTCTCTCGTCTCGTTACACCCACTCCCTCCTCACCATGCCAGTGGCAAGCCACCATGGTGCGGCCAGAAGCTGGCTCATAGCACTGATCTGGAATCAGCATGTGAGCAAAACCAAACTGAAGGGAATACAAGAAAAACCACACAAGTGGGCACCACAAAAAAAATGGAACCATGTCCCTAAAGAGGCCACTACTCTTAACTCCATGCCTCAGAAGCACAGCAGCTCCACCACAGGCTCCACTACAGCCCACAGCTGGCCAAAATGAGAGGCCTGCATCCTTTAAGACTACTGCATGCCTTAGCAATACAACTGTCTCAACACTACAACATGGGTGGAGTGTTGCTGTCAGAACAAGCCCTCCCGTCAGGGCAGACCAGACGGCATCGCTGTCCTGAAAGATGAGCGGTGTCTGTTACCAATTTGAGCTTAAAACTGTTGAGCCTGGCATGAAAACATTTACAAGGAGCCAGTACTTTTAGAAACTTTAAAGAATGTGTATCATATGTTCTACATGGGGAGATATGAGAGAAACACCGCAAATACCCCAATCTCTAATTAAGGTACTGAAAACCCAAAGAGGGCAAGACAGAAGTCAGTGTTCTATGTTTGCATTGAGCCTCTATCTGTCTTTTTCTGTCATCTGGAAACCAGTGAACAACTCCATAGCTGCCAAACTCATGTGCTCCCCAGCACAGCTCTCCAGTAGCACATACCCCCATGTCTCTCTGCCTTCCACCAAGCCCCCTTTAATGAAACGTTTCCTCTTGTTTGCTTTGCTTTATTGACTTTTTCTCTCTTATTTTTTCATCTCCAGTGTGCCGGGGGTGAGCGGCATCTGCCTTAAAATTATTACCCAGGCCCTTCCCCCTGTGTCTCTCCACACCCTCCTCCTCCACCTCTAATAAACTAACCTGCAGAAATTAAACACTGTTGATACTGGAACAGCAGGATAGGGCTGGAAAAAGGAGGGTGGGACACAGAGTAAGCAGGAGGTCTAGAGGCTCTCTCCAGAAATGGAGAGGAAGCTGCCAACACAAGCAAGCATCAAGGCCAAATGAGCATAACCACATGGGGGATATAGTGGAGATAGAGTGGATAGAGTCGGACGTGGGAAGAGCTCCTTCAGCTTCACAGCAGAAAAGGAGAGGAGCTATCAAGCCGTAGGTTTAGCGCACGCAGCATCTTGGGCATACTAGGCAAGGCCGAGGTGGTGTTGGCTCTCTGGAGAAGGTTTATTTATGAACCAAGTGCAGCAAAGAGGAGACAATCTCACATGTCCAGTGCTTAAGGAAATCAGGCCATGTGCATACTAATCGTTGCCATCCCTGCTCTCAAATTGACATTAATCCAATTAAGGAATTAAAAGAAGGATTCTGAGAGTGGGGAACCCCCAAGCACTTATGCCATACACACACATGCAAATGCACAAACACAGACCAATGGCTTGATGTAAGTTTAACTGTGCTATCAAAGGATAATCCTACGTTCTAGTGGAAGGAGACCTGCAAGGAGTAAAGAGAGAGGGAGGGAGAGTGAGTGAGAGAGAGGGCAGCTGTCAGTTGGCTTTGCAGCATGCTCTGTTTTGTGTCCGCTGCATTGGGTTTAAGGCCAGCCTAACCGAGGCCGAAATTAAGTGCCATCCATCAGCATGTGGAGCAGCTCTGGGCTGAAATGACTCCATGTGTGTACATTAAAACAGCTCTCGCTCTTCATCTTTCTCCTGTCCTCTCTCAGAGGATGTTTACTTCTGCTAGACTGAGCACTAAGAGACAATGCAATTGCTACTAGACTAAGCCACAGCTTAGCGAAAGGACACTGTGTAAGACTGAGGGCACGTAAGCAGTGTAAAAGAAAGATGGAAGGTTCCTAGAGTATGTCAGGCCAGTCTTAAACATGTATACACACAGGAATCTGACTGCTGTGGTTCATCACCGTTAAAGCAGATGTAGAAGAAGGACACAATAGTCACAATTCAAGGGTAACTTTTGGCTGCGTGTTAGGCGTACACAAATTATGTAGAGAAAACATGTACAAATCCAAAAGCAGAAGCAGAAAACTCTATTTTTTTTCGTCACCACAGCTGTAATTAATAGCATCTGCGGGGGGAAAGAGGGGATTGGTTTAAGGAAGCACAACATTGACTTCTCTCACTTGCTGTTTGTTTAGTGTCTCCACATCATGTCCTGGTGAAAAAGACAGCATAAAGATATTTTTGCAGCTGTGCTTTTTTTCCTTCCTGTTTTTTTCTTGCTAGATTACCTTCATATACGACACTAAACCAACATGATTGGCTATTTAGGGTAATCCAAAGCAAAAGTGCGAATAGTCATTAATCATTTTACTCTGTCAACACAGAAAAGTGCAGGGAGAAGAAATTAACTTGGAAATAGTAACTTGTAGTACTACAGACTCTAGAAATTACCATTGGGTATAATTAGAAAATAAACATCTTGTATTTCATTTTAAATGGCTTTCGGAATGTATTGGTGATTTTCAAGAAATTTTGAAATTACCAAGCAAAGACAGATCTGTCTGGGGTAGAGACAGAAATTAGCATAGAAATTAGCATAGATATTAGCGGAACATATTTTTCTCCACTGAAATTAAACATATGATAAAAAATATGTTTATGTTGACTTATTGTAGCACTAACGTATGTAGCGCTGTTTAGTGATGGGGGAAAGATACTTGTTATATTGGGAAACATGACCAGCAAAACTAGAACACAGAAATTTCCATCACTGATTATATACATATTTTTCCACATTTAGAGAGAACTTGCTGAAAAGTGACACTACTTGCCGAATGAACAGACTAACAGCAATGTAAACACAGACCAAAACGCATAAACATGTGTACACATACAAACAGCTATGCCACTGACATCACACACTTTCCTTTTTTTTAAAAATATATGAATCAACCCCCCAACCTTAGTGAAAAAGGCTATTCAGTCTCCAATCATGTTATCCTGAGTGCAAACCTAGCGCAAGCAGGGGAGCAAAGACTGAGCCAGACTGACCACCTACAAACTACACAGTGCTTTACGGGATCACAAAACCTGTTGCCTGGGCCATTACTGACTGGGGTCACGGACAGGACAGCAATCACCCCCAACACACACACACACACACACATACTCACTCATAAACTACCTACATGATCAGGAAGCAAGTTTGTCTTGTAACAATAGCACAAGCAAGGAAATGATCATTGTTCTGAACAGAGAGGTGACCTCCACAACCCCGCACTAAAAACGTGCCTATACTAAACTTAACTCCCTCATACGCCTGTGCATTATCATCATCTACTTACATTTCGCCCTGGGTCATGAATCAGTTTTGTGTTTTTTCATGTCATTTAATATTCTTCATAAAGCATCCTGGAAAACCAGCCCAAGAAACATTCCAGTGTGGAGGAAACTGATTGCACTCACCATCGAGCCCTACATTTTCAGCATATTTCTAGCGCCTAAAACATTTCCTTTTTTTTCACTCCACCTTTCCAAATCTCCCATCTCCTCCCATCTCCCATCCACTTTTCACCTCATACACCTTTTCTCTTATTCTCCTGAAAATGCTGCAGTAGTCACTACTACAGTCCAATGCTCTTGCTAAACTCACAACCACTCTCGCACATACTCACAGACATATGGATGCTGTCAGCCCAGTGCAGCTAGGCTAATTACATGCAACAAGCAAAGCTGTCATTTGTTCCAAACGGGGAATGATTCAATTGTCTGCCACAAGCATTTGTTTTCATGTTAATTGGCTCATTGTCATGAGAGTCTAAATCTTTACATGCTTTTGCACCTGATTCCCCCCCCCCCTCGCCAGTACTTTACTGCATGTCAGCAATGTAAAGAGTGGAGAAACATTTATTGGTGATGAGTAGCTGAATGATGAGATTCTGCTGTGCTCATAGTAATAACCTTAATTGGGACCCCATACAAAACCAGGCATCAGGAAGGAACATGGAGTCATATCTTCTTGTCTGTTTCCTCACCCTTACTGTCTCTCTTCCCTTAGGGCTGAAGTCAGAGAAAAAAGGCCAAGGCATAACAAGTCTCACTGGACCCTGTTTGCACCAAATATACATCGGACAGTGTGACCGAAAGGGGTTTGTGTGACTTGACCAGAAAAGGTCTGCAAACACTGTTAAGATCATCCCAATTCAGGAATGCTGATGGAAAACCCCAAACAAGCTTCTTGCTGTGTCTCTCTCGGTTTCTTGCTCCAATGTCCTGCAACTCTGCTCCAAGCTTCTCGTTTTTTATTCCCATTCCATTTTCCGTTGGCACTGGACAGAGTAAATCATATTCCTGCTCCCACCGGGCTCATGCATTTACACTGATATGGAAAATTATTTCAAAGGCAGTCTGAACCATAAACACTATTTTTGTTTTAATTTTTTCCCCCTTTTTCTCATTTCCCCCTCCACCACTCCTTTTTACGCTCCCTCTCTCAAACTCTTTCACTCTCAGTGGGGAGGATTTTCCCGAAGCCTTGAGAGAGTGCTCCGAGTGGGAGATTTGGCCTGTCTGTCCGTTCCACGCATAGCAAACGGTGAGAAACCCATTTAGCATGTACAATAGGTCTAACACACCTGAATGACACATGCTGTATGCTTTCAGTAAGGCCCAGTCTACCACCGTTCCCCATTCACTGTGCTCATAATGCACTGTTAGACTCACGTTGCGTCTCTTTGACAGATTATGTTTTATATCATCCTGAGTGAATAAGCAGTGCTGGAGAATTTTACCCATTGTAAAGAGAAGCACATGCCGTGGTTTAGAGCCGCCCCACTGAGAAAGGCCAGGCCCTGGTAAAGAAAACAGCACTATTTCATGGAAGGAAATTCACAGAGTGTCCAGTGTGAGTGGAAAACACAAACAGTGAGAAACCCATTCCTGTAACAGATGAGTAGCCCATTGGTCCTGCTATTACGAGTTTGTATGTGGGTGTTGCCTATATGTGGTTGACTTTCTCAATTATCTTGTGCTCCCATAAAATGTGTGCCTTAGATAAAAATGACATATGTATATTTTAGTTGAAGGATTTCTCCTGTTTCAAAAGTTGCTAGTGAAAATATATGGTGTTGCTACCGGAAAGTTGATTTCGAACTATGACTGTGGGCACAGTATGGACTCAGAAAGATGTGTGTGTCTATGTATCTGTTAATGTATAGCTGTGTGTATCCCTGGAGTCTCACAGACAGTTGTTAACACATGTAGAAGCAGCAGCTGCACAGATTCACACAGAAAGAGGTCAGCCTGGTCTTGCTGTCTTTCACACTCCCTCTCCCTGTCTCACAAACACATCTGGCACACAAGACAACATTCTCCCAAAGAACACCATGTTTCAAGACCAAGGCCATGGTCTGTCTGGGCACAGAGGAAGACCAGGAAAGATAGACAAAGAGAGAAATAAAAGATGAACGCAAAACACACAGAGATAAACTTGTTGGATATATCAGCATGTTGGAAAACTACGGTTTGAGAAATATGTTTATGCTTGCCATTGCTGACTGTTCTTTATGCTCCTCCTTTTCCAGTTTGATTGCTTCCAGTTCCTTTTGCTCTGCAATGATGTCACCGGAAAGCCAACCGCCAGGTTCTAACAAAAGCAACTGCTACAAAATGTTTCAATGAAATCTACTACATTTGCTTAAATCCTTCTGCAACCAGCTTGAAATGAGTCACAATTTATGTTTGAAAAAAAAATATAACAGGTGGCCCAAAAAAAAAAATCACAGGAAACTGAAGACAAAAATATGCCGATTTACAGAATGATTTGTAGGATGGATACACAACATTTCAAAGCTGTGATCCATGAGGCATATCCCATAAGGCCATAAAGCAGATGTGTTTCCCAGGCCTCCCCAGCTTGACCCAGAGCCATGTCATCACCCCAGTGGCCAGTCTGTAGCCCCAAAGGTACCAAAAGAACCCACGCTGCAATGTTAGCTTACTAAGAATGTTCTCCTACTACTAACTCAGATGTGCTCAGGGTAGACATGGCTTGATCCATAGCAAGGTTAGTATAATTTTTTTAAAATCCAGAAGCTAAAACTTACCTTAGATTCCTATCCAACACCAGGCTCAGACTCTTATGTGCTGTATAATATGGTGGCCTTTGTTTAGGTGATGTGGTGCAATTAAACATCAATTCTTTTTGCTGTCTCATTTTAATGCTAAATAGCTCCAACTTGTATGTCCAAAAATCATCAAGTGTCACTTTAACTTTCTCTGTGTGACTAGTTTGGGTTATAGCAGTGACAGATAAGACTAGCAGGAATACAAAACTTCCATCTTCAAAGCACATTTAAAACAGCTTCAATCAAACAAACATGCGTCTGTCTTGCGGTTTATCAAGGCAACACAACATTGCCAAGAATTCAGACAATCATTCTCCTGTCTGTGTGAAAAGATGCAAAACAGATCAGAGTGCAAAGCCAAACTTGGTCCAGCTCAGGCCTGTTTCAGCTCAGTGCTTAAACCTTGGGTGGAATCTCCCCAAGAGAGAAAACACCCAGATTGAATGCAGAGCTCTGCAGATAAGGCAGAGAAGTGGCCTAGCCAGGTCTCTCTGCCCTGCACTACTTCTGGAATTTACTAAGGGGGAGGTAAGGAAAGAAGGCCTTGGATGGGTGGGGGTATGAAACGAGGTTAAAAAACAAAGTTAACCTAGAGGCAGGATGATGAAACAAAGCTGACAAATGTAAGAAGGGATGATTGGTATGTACAGTGTATGGATGTTTATGTGGATCAATCATAATCATGCAAACTAAAAGTTTAATCCTTGATCTGAATAACAGATATTAGTCTGTAACCCAATCGTTTTCTTCTCATCATCTTATTTTTTTACTCCCCATTTCCCCTCAAAGCAAACCCTTTCCGTTATGACTCACTGGACTCTACCAGGTGGACATGGGAAGGGGGTGAATGCTGGTAAAGCATTAACTGAGGCATATCTGACAAAGTCTAACCTAGAATTATGTCTCCTATCTCACAACTGCACTCATCCATGGCATGCAGTTCCGATATCTGCTGCACATCTGGTGAAATAGTACCGACTAGCCTTCACAGCTGCGGCAGGGAGGGGAGGGAAAATTAAGGTGCACTTCCTGCAATCTGTACTGGCCAAGCAAAGGTCATCTTCACAGGGGAGCGCACACAGACACGCACGTCACCTGATCTCATGACGTCAACTGCTGTGGGATGTAAACCAAGCTGTACTCAATTGCCTGGCTCTAAAGTTAGTGCTTGATGAGGTCAGAGTTCAAGCAGGAGAGTAGCGAAGAGATGGGAGAGAACCATTAATGAGAAAAAAAATGGGGGAGAGAATCTCTATATAAAGCATGAATGCTGTAAAATTCTCAACACTGTACAGGTTTGAAAATTTTGATTTTGAGAGGATTGCAATAGATGTGGTACACACATACAAACACACACACACACACTAACATACACACAGTGAGCGGTACCGTGCACGCTCAATCCTGAGCTGATCTGGAATCAATATCTTCCTGTGTTCTCTCGTCACACATACCAACTTATATAAACTACAAATGCTCTGCTCTTGTTACTGCACTTCTATCTTTCATACACGCAGGCATGCACAATAGCACACACACACACACACACACACACACACACACACACACACACACACACACAAGCACACACACCCAATCACTTTGCTCTCTATAACAGTTTTATTTTGGTTTTTTGGAGCGGTTGTATTTACTCTGCAAACACAAAAACAAGAAAATCCCTTTGACATCATATGATATGCATTCGGAGACCACAATTGTTGTGTCTCTAGCAAGTTTTCCTTATGGCCCTGATCCCTGTATGTGCATCCATGTATGAAGATGTGAGGCTGACAGGAGAGCTGAAGCCCTCTGTGCTCAGTTCATCACCTTTATCTAGCTCTACCTTTCAACAGCATCCAAATACACCCGGAGACATGGTATCATGCTGCACCACAGACCAGAGAGCACTGGGAAAGTGTGTGTGTTTGTGTGTAAGAGTCAGAGAGCCGTCACTCTTTGAAATGTTGACATTAAGCAACAACACAAGTGACAAGGGCAATTACGAGGCATGAATCTTGCCTTCTTTGTTCTTACTTCTCTCAGTTTTCATTCACTGACTGTATAAGCATTTCTGGGCTGACCAATTCCATATGTAATATGCAACGTTAACCTTTTAGTAGATTATGCTCATCCTGTACACTTCTTTAGTCATTAATAGATTATGCTCAATGTTAATAGTTTAACAGAATATGCCACTAAAGTTAGAGGAACATCATAGCTCCATCAGACAGTGTGGTCCAGTACAAACACTAACCCATAACCCAAGTGCCTGTACTGAATCTTACACTTTCAACTATTCTTGCCAGGTTAACATTTACATTCATAGTATTTGGCAGGCCCCCTTATCCAGAGTGACTAACTTCTATCTCATTTACACAACTGAGTAGTTGGGAGTTAAGGGTCTTGCTTAAGGGTGCAACAATGGCAGCTTGGTGATGCTGGGAATTGAACTCATGACCTTCTGATCAGTAGTCCAATGCTTTAACCGCTGAGCTAACAAGAATAACTTGTACATACAGGTACATACGGTGTGGGTGGAGTGAGAAATAAGTCAGACGAATGATTAGTCGAATACAACCACCACACAATCATCATGTGTCATTACTCTATTATTTTTGGAAGAAAACCCTAGCACTCACAGTACAGCACAACAATCTTCAGCTGTCTGCCAAAAAAAGCATATTACAATGTTACAATTGTATTATCCAATTTAAGTGTTCAGATTTGTTTTTTATAAATTCACCCATATTAGATTACTTTGAAGCGATATTTAGATCAATTACATTTCCTGTTACCAGTGATCCACATCAAATCCATCTTCAGGTTGGGCTAAATGCCAGCTGGCTTCCTTTTCAGAATATATGCTCATTATGTTGGGTGTACCAATGGCCTTGCAGGACA
>JANCOA010000057.1:8508848-8524843 GCA_024363135.1 Leptodoras oyakawai | reverse complement strand
ACTAATTTAATGAAACTCTTTATACATACTCAACATACACATTGGGTTGATACTGACAAGGTTACAATAGTCATTCAGAATGGCTCAAACACACAAAACACACACACACACACACACACACACACACACACACACACACACAGCACTCTTAGGCAGACATAAAAGGGAAACTCAGTATCACTCACTCCAAACCTCTCTCACACTCTCTCATAGAGAAAGGTGCACACAACCCATTACTACAGCTCTCTCATTCCAAGCTTCCTAATCAAGCATGCACTCGTTCTTCTCCATACTACAAAAACTCTTTTAGCGTTTTGTTTCGCAGACTGTTTAAAATGTCATTTCTCTCTTGTAATCAGACATCAAAGCCAGCTCCGAAGGCTTTTATTTTCTTAGCCAAATCCCAAAATTGTTTCTGATTTAGAGAGCTGGCCACAGGCCTAGTAGCATTTGGAATTAATAATAAAGAGAGAGAGAGAGAGAGAGAGAGAGAGAGAGAGAGAGAGAGAGAGAGAGAGAGAGATGGTCATATTTAAACTGGGCTAGCTAAGTTCATCAGTGAGGTGTCAAAATGAAGAGTAGCTACACACACACACACACAAGAAGGAGGATGTCCTGCCTGAACAAGAATATTAAAAGATTGGAAATCACACATTAATCAGCCTTTTACTCATTTCTGCAGAATGTAAGAAAATGTAAAAATCTTTTTCCCCCCAAATTCAATAAACTGTGTTGCATTCATGTGAATCTCTCAGAAGAAATATGGACTGTAAAAAAAAAATCACAGAAATGACCAAGAAGATCAAATGTAGAAAAGGAAAAGACAAATGGTGAGGTGGTGAATTGATGGAATCAGTGATGAATGAGAAAGACTGTTTTCATGTGAAAATTTGAGCTGATAGGCGAACAGTGGAGAGAGTGGAATATGTGTGTGTGTGTGTGTGTGTGTGTGTGTGTGTGTGTGTGTGTGTGTGTGAAATGTATAAATGAACTCTGAACACCCCAACACACTCACTGCTGTACTGAAACCTGGGTTAATGAGCTATGTTGCATTCATGGTACCATGTAAGTGGGATTTCAGTTGTAATTGGGAAGTTGTAATAACATTATTTCCCACCTCAGCACATTCTACATGCATAGTGATTTGACATCAAATCAGTTTCGGTGGTTTTTAACAGTTGTACGCAAAGAATTACAAGTTGTAACTTCAGCTCAAACACAGCATTAAAATGTGTGTGTGTGTGTGTGTGTGTCTCATATTGTTTCACAGTAAGTGGGCTTCTATCACATATAATATAATACAAGGTGAGAAGGTGACAATTTTCACTTGTGTGTGTGTGTGTGTGTGTGTGTGTGACACCATATAAAACACCATGATATGCAACAACCAATAGTAATATATAATAGTTTGTAATGAGTCCTAAGTGAAAAATTAAAATTTTTGTTTTTGTTTATGGGATCAAATAAATGTAACACGTAAAAATAATAAACGTATGAAGTAATAAAAAAATAAATTATTATTATTATTGTTGTTAATAATAATAATCAGTTCTACAAATTAATTAGCATTTTCTTTTTTTGGTAACATTTAATGCATTTAGAGCTATAGGAAAACTACATATTAAGGCAGAAAGAGTTGCAAATACTTATAAGACAACAGATGTGTGGAATGATGTATCAGTTGAGCATATTAATAATTTTGGGTAAAATTAAAAACCTTTGGAAGCAAAAGAATTCTCTTATACATATACACAATTACAAGAAGAGTGGGAACCACTCCATATGTACATGCACACACAAACACACACACGCACACACAAACACACACACACACACACACACACACACACACACACACTGCTCAGCTGGAAGCGACTGTGAGTGGTGAAGTAACACACCAGGCTCTGTGCTACCAGGCAGAGGTAATTGGGCCAGATTACCAACCACATGGAAACATTCAGTCTTGCTGCTTCTTTTTTCTATCTATCCCCTCTCTTGTTTCTTTCTCTCTCTCTCTCCATCTATTATTTTTCTTACTATTTCTTACTGGCAATCAGTAGGAGCAAATACAAGACTTGCAACACATTTCTAGTTTAAAATAACGCCACAAATTCTAGTCACTACGCACACACACAAGTTGCATTGAGCAATATTGAACCTTTCAGTATGAAAGTGTGAATATTGATTTGAGGAAATCTCTCACGGGATGACTTTTCACTAACAATATTTTGTTACACAGTTACACTGTACCTACTTTTCTTTTTTTCTTTTTTACTTAGTTCTCCTCTTAGCTGAATAAAGGAGAGACACAACAGAATGTACAACACATGAACAAATCAAAGATCCAGAGAGAGAGAGAGAGAGAGAGCACTCTAAGCCGACTCATGCCTGAGCAAAGCACTAATTTAAACTACAAGCCCTGTGAAAGCCTGAGGGCTGTAGGCCACTCTCCATCACACATGGCATGGCTGAGTAGCGATGCTGGACAGCGGAGGAGGAGGACGAGTGCATACGGACGAGTGCAGCAGCACAGCAGACGACCTGCAGGATCATTCAGATAGGATCCAGGCCCAGTGGGAAGAGCATGGAGAAATGGAAAGTAAGCCAAGCAGGGCTCGACAGTGTAGAACTCTTCTTCTATGCAAACATAAATGTCAGTCACAGTATATCCCCCTTCAATAAAATAAACATTTGGGGCTGTGGGTGCATATGAGTATGTGTGAGGTGGAGAGAGAGAGTGTGTGTGTGTGTGTGTGTGTGTGTGTGTGTGTGTGTGTGTGTGTGTGTGTGTGTGTGTGTGTGTGTGTGTGTGAAATTGTGCTTCTTAATTTAGAGTGAAGCTTGAAATTCACTGCTGTGTTTGTTGCATCTATGTGCAGCCCAAAGTACTATGGTTCACACAAACACACACACACACACACACACACACACACAGGTCCTCAAAGAGCATCCCAGAAAGCTTTTCTCATTGATTTCCAGAAATATGCGGGGTCTTTTAAGCATTCCTCCCACCAACCATGTCTCTGCTCTCTAGGGAGGTGTGATTGTGTGTGTGTGTGTGTGTGTGTGTGTGGTGTGTGTGAGCGCGCTTGTAAAAGAGAACAGAGCGCAAAGAAAGACTGCAAATGACAATGAAAGGTGAAGCAACACTGTGACGTTATTATTATTATTATTATTATTATTATTATTATTATTATTATTATTATTATTATTATTGCACAGCGTGAATCTTCTATTCTTGCATGCAGGTGAACGAATCTCTGGCTGCAAAAGCAGGAATTCATGGACTTGGGTTTTTTTGAATCAGCAAGGGAATGGAGCTAAATAACGCCACGTGCTTTTTCTTCCTAACAGAAGAACACGTTGGCTAACCGTAACTGAGAAGTGACTGAATATTGAGTTTATTCTAAGTAAAGTGAGTTTTTTTTCCCTACCGATTTCAATGTGAAGAACCAACACAGATCTAATAATAGTCAAGGTGTTGTAAACAATAGCGAAACAAAAATGAACATAAAAGAAAATGGGGAAGTGGAAGAAGCATTTAAAGTAATAAAAATATATATTTTATAATATCAGGTTTTTTTGGGGTTTTTTTTTTTGCTTTACTTATTTTAAAGCAGTAGCCTGGCCGACCAGCACACACACACACACACCCACATACACACACACACACACACACACGCACGTACACACGCAGACAAAAGCGAGAGGGAGTGAGAGAAACTGTGCACCTGTACTACAGGAGCTAGCGACAGCCTTTGAACAGACTTTCCGCACATCTGCCGAGGAAATGGAGCAGAGGAAAGATGGGTAAGGAAGGAAAAAAGGAGAGAATATTAGAAAAGGACCCCCTGTACATATTACCCAGCGACATTTGATCAGCATCTAATCCAAGCTGTTGTAGCAGTGCAACAAAGTCAGTGACTGGCGCTGGTGTTAAAAAAGGATTCAGAAATTCAGGTATATATAAAGATAGCATGCAATGAACCAACACGGAGCCCAAAACTCTATATAAAAAAAAAACGCACAAGTAAAACAAACATTTGCTCGAGAGTGCTTATAAATGAGATGGCCTACTTTTGTGGAGTTTGTTCTGTTCGTTTTATTTTACGACTCTGGACGAGTTAATTATACGGAGTTATTTGCGCGGGGCAAACAGAAATTGTGTGTGGAAAGACTGAGTGTGGAGGTAAGGAAAGAAGCCTGGTGCACAAGAACCTCTGCCCAAACCGTGTGATTCTTAGGCTACTGTACTAAATAGTACACTTATTGTGTGTTGTATGTACTTCGTGATTAATGTAGACTTGTAGCCCTGTTACAGACCATTAAGCCAACGGTTAGAGACTCGGGTTTGTCGGTTGTGAATCCGCGGTGCAGCATGTTAGAATGCATTTTGTTAGTCCTGACTTTTAAATTCAGATGACTTGGTTTAAAATCCAACGTTGGGTGTTCCTCTACAGTGTCATTTCCAAAGAAATTGTATTAAACCAGCCTCCAGAAACACATTCCAAACCAAAATCTGTATTAAAACATCCACAAATTGAGTTATACCTAAGAGAGGACAATTTACATGTATATTAATAGTATTTGTTTAGGAAATAACAGGCTCTGAAATTTGAATTAGGCTTTGTATTTGAATACGTCTTGACTTAGGGACGTGCCAATGACTGATACATAAAAACTGAACCGTGGAACGAAAATGGTCTGGTCGATTTAAGTCTGGTTTCATGCCTCTGGGAGGTCAGCGTTTAAAGTTATAGCCTACACATTAAATAATACAGACGTGCATTAGGCTAATGCTGACGGATATTTGAGGGGAAAACATATCGTGAATTTACAAACCGCACTTTTTGGCTTGTTTAGTATGCTCGAATATATAGTGCATAGGGTATATTTAGGCCTACCAGTGTTTTGTAGGGATAGCTTTTGAATCCCCCGAAATGTAGTTGGAACGGCCACTTCCGCAACATCTTAAACCAATTATAGTCATGTTTGCATAATCACTAGAGTGGAGTATTTACATTCACATTAGAGTGACCAAGACGCAATTAGTTCAGCACAATGCATACAGGCGAAAACCATGCGCAAGGAATGCAACATAAAAACCAAAGAAGGCCATCGGCGGATCACAAAGCACACACAAAACACAAAGTCTGAGAAGGAGAAGTGCGTCTCTCATTAGGGAAAGAAGAAAAGACTTCCAACCGTTAATCTATGTTCTATTATGACATGCACGTTTTTGTAGTCCTCTTAGGATTCCTGGGAGACAGGAACATTTCATGCTCTCACACACCTACTAAATGTTCCCGAGTTCATCCGAGTGAATCAGGTGTCTTAAAGCAAATAATAATAATAATAACAACAACAACAATATTAATGATAATAATAACTGAACGGAACTCTGGAACCTTAGGACTGGAGACTGCGTGTTAAGAAACATTAAGTGGGATTTTTTTTAACATGATAATATTAATAATTATAACTAAAAGATATTGAAATGTTAACAATGCAGTAACTCTGCAAACTAGTCATTCAAAGTGTGTCACACTAGTTCATATGTCAAACAAAATAATACAGTAAGACAAAGCAATTCACCACGCGTCTCTGAAGAACAAATAATTGTCAAATAATACGCGAAGAGGAAAACCTAAATGAGTTTAGCATTGCCTCCACCCACAAGGACACTCATTATCCCTAAAAACAAATGCAGAAGGAACACTTATCAAATACATTAAGAAGGCCATAAACGTGATTCTGAGATTAATTACACGTTTAGTCGGATACATTTTCGCTAACTGGAAGAGCGGCAGAAATATCACGCAGATCTGAAAATGCTTTACTGCATACAGTCTTGAGTACTAGTTATATGGTTTTACAGGGTAAGCTTGTAGTCTGCAAAACAACAAAAGCTTTGCCATTTAAAAGAAAAAATGCACGTGAGTAATAACTAATGTGATTTAACTCACTTTCGCCGTAGCCGTAATTTACCTAGACGAATCCGTGCGTCACATGTATACTTCATCAGTATGGAAAACAACATGCAATGCAGTCGTGTGTTTAAAGTAGTCGGACTCATCCGCCACAGCTACTTGTTAAATCTAATGCATGCACTGTCAAACCATTCGCACCCCGTCACATCAGCGCTCAATATAGAAACCGGATTTTCTAGCATTACAGAACCCTCTATTACCAAATCACACACACACATACAAGCAAGGACTGACCCACATCCTGGACACTGTGAAATACGACACACACACCGTTATAAGGTGATGTGAGTGTGACAATAACCTTAAAAAAGTAGAACTAAACTATTACGCTTTCATATTCTATTCTATATTTAATTTACGTCCAAAAATATAACGCATGTTTTAAATTGGATACTACAGTACAATATTAGAATTACATCCAACTTTCGAAAGGTTTACGCTCTGCTACTTGGTCTGCCACACACACACACACACACACACACACACACAGCTTCATACAGCTAATGTCAGACACTAATTAGTTCAATAAAATGTTACAATACCGTCTAGAACTGGTACATAAAGTTCTGAGCAGTGCACGGTAAGCTAATTTCCAAAAGGACTGTAGTCTAAGTATATACTGTCTGAGTAATTTCCCTTTCCAATAAATAACACGAATATGCAGCCTACCTACTACTGCTCACAGGTGCGGAGACTGCACGCCGACACACTCAAAATACGCTACAATAAAACCCAGAGTGTGTACAAAAGCTCAACAGGTCAGTAAGAAAGGCAGCGAGAACACATACCTGATTGTGGAGGTATGGGGATGTGCGAGGGGTAGTATTTCCCGGGTTGGAAGGCAGCGGGGTGCTGCACGGCTGCGTGGCCGGCAGCAGTGATCCGAGAGGCGGCGCGGTGAGTAAACGGGCCTCGCTCTGTGAGCAGCGGCGGAGGAGGGCCGAACTCCCGCCCTTCCATTCCCAAACAGCCGATAAATCCGAAATCCAAAGGGGGCAAACCGAACCGACGCTATAATCCCGTTAGGAGTTTCGCTTAGGTCTTGCATTCAGCACCGTGTTGGATTTGACGCAAAAAGTAGCCCACGTCCCAGTCATATTTTCTGCAAAAAGAAACAAACAATTCTTAGCGCGAAGAACAGAAATGCGACCCGGGTTCAGATAAAACCCAGACTTCGTGTTATTGTTCATGTACCGCGCAAGACAACGGCAGTCTCATGTTATAATTATATTATTGTATAATAAAGTCAATGGATGCAAGGACTTGCAGATACAGGCTTAAAAATATTCGCCTCATTTTTTTTCAATTCTCACTTCACAGAGCTGTGTAGGCAGTGTAGCAGCGCAGCCCCAGATTAACCCAGTAAAGTCTGTACAACAGAAATGTAGCACGGATCAATACAAAATGTACAATATATTATATTGTATTATATTGTTGTTGTTATTATTATTTTTACTATTGTTATACATTTTACCTATTTATTCAGTAAGCCTGTGCGATTTTTACTTTATGTATGCTCTACTGTCCTCAAACGGTGAAGATTTTAACCTGTTTACTCTACAGTGTTTCACTATACACCCAAAAAAATCTCAATGACGCTCAGTTAGTGAAAACCTTTTTTGTAAGATATGTATTTTGGGTTAAATTGCTGCTCGTGTTCGTGTGAATTCTGGATTTAACTCTTTCATTCTGTCCACTAAATCTGAAAGTGTGGGCCAAAAGATTAGGCCTTACCATCATCACCTTTGGCCCCAAATCCCCGACTAAACTCAAATCTCGCGTATTAACATGTAAATGACGCACTGCGATAGCACTCTGACAATAGGCTCTGTATTATCGTAAATCCAATCATGAAAAAAAAACATACGAGTGACTTTAATTTCCAGCGTGGCTAGCATCTCTCCAACAGACAATACAGATTTCATGGTGTGTGTCCTTAACCATGTGAAGAAATTTCATATAAAAAAAATCCAAAGCAGTCTGGTATAATGAATGCAATGAACTTCCTTTTCTTACAAATCCCCAGATAAAAGCATCAGAGCCCATGTGATCGATCGCATATCCGCTCGTCGTCATTCTGAATTAAAAGGGTAAAAAAATGCAAGCAAGTATTCAAAACGCAGGGAAAAGGGAAATGATGCACACTTCTCCTAGTTTATCATTTGATGATCGCATGGGCAATTTTTTCGTCTCCTGTAAACTGAGCATCGATCGCGAGTGACTGGAAATGTATCACAGATACACACATCCATTCGATAAATTCATCTAGTTTTATACACAGACAAAGACGAAATGTCTTATTATACACGAGTAACATACCCAAATGAAAGGATGTAAAAGCAATAAGCATTAAGCGAACCTAAACTAGAAGGTAGCATTTTAGGGTTGCACTGGCAGTGAAATTCTGTAACGCTGAGTATGAAGCAGCGCACTTCAGCATTTCGCTCAGACTATGAACACTAATTCATTTTTGTGGCGTCACTGCAATGACTGGTGCAGTTTTTAACGTCTAACATTCCCTTTAATTTAAACTCAACAGCAATGGTCCAATATGGCTTTATGTGACAGCGATTTGTATTTTATTATTTTTTTTTTTTTTTACCTCTGTTGAAATCTGACTGAAAACAATGTAGTCTAGTTGTACAGTGAGACACGAGGACTCTGAAACGACGCGGTCTTGTGATCTACACGCTGGCAGTAACTGAGTTGCTGGTATTTTGTATATAAAAACAGACATTAGCGAAAGACATGTTAAGAAAGCAGTATTAAACATTATGTATGTACACAACCACTCTGCAAAATCCATATGGTACAAAATAACAAATATAGGTTAAGTGTGTAGTTGGCAGCTACAGTAGGCTGTATGTATTAACATGGATAAAGATATATACATTCAATACATTACTGGAATGCTACATAAACACCGAAAAGTGTCGCCTTCCAGCTCAGTTTAAAATTCATTCGGTTTACATTCATTTATTATAAGACGGAGTTTGGTCTGATATTGTAAATCAGACTCAGTTATTGGAGTGTGTGAATCCATTTGGCATCAGGCATTAATAAGCATCTATACATGCCAGCTAGTATTATTATTATTATTATTATTATTATTATTATTATTATTATTATTATTATTATTATTATTATTAATGTTAGTAACAGTCACCCGTTTGAAGGAGTAAATTAATAGCTTGTACACATTTCTCATTCACCCATCAGCGCGTCACTATTTCAGCCTGAGTAATTCTGCATAACACCAGATGTTCTGCGAGAAAAAAATATGGTAAGAGCAGGTCTGGAAAACAAATGTTTATTATTAAACACACACTGAATGTATACAATATAAATGAATTACTTACTGGTAAGTTATTCCTTGCATAACAATAAATGGTTAAAAACATTGTGTAAAAAATAGGTAAAAGACAGCAGATGCAGAATAAAAAACGACATGTGGAAATGGTTACATCCTAGCCTGGTGACTGCAGTGTGTGCAGTTAAGAGTTCGGAGATACACCGCACTATAGAGCTTCTACTGAAGCGATCTCGCGTACATGCAGGCTCAGGCTCTTTCCTGAATCCGCTCATGCCACTCAAGGAGACGAGAGGGAGGAGCCAGGGAGCAGAGCCTCAGCCATTGGTCTAATACCGACATGTCAATAAGCTCGTGCAGAGCTCCGCGGGATAAACATGGGCTCTGATTGGCTGTTACTCTGAGCCAATGGTGTGCTAGTTATCAGGTAGCGAAACAAAACGGCGCGCGCTACATTCAACCTTTCCAGTAGTGCTTCTAAGTTGAGCACAGGCGTAACCACATGCACGTCTTAGCGTAGCCTTAAAAAAGAACTGCACATTCATTCGGCAAGGAATTTAAAAAGATTTTTTCCCTATAAAGGAGTAATAAAGTAATAATCAAATTGCTGACAACAATTTACGGGCACCCACAAAAATCCATCATTTTTATACCACGGTTTTCTTTTTTCTTTCCTGAAAATTATAGTTGGTTTGGTTTAAAAACAGTTCTGATCAGAAACACGAGTTAGGTTAACCAACATGGAAAAGAAAACTTTGAATAACCTAACAGAAAATATGACAGCTGGCTATAGGTTCTTTGTACATATAAATATCTGTTGGTTTTAAGCTGAAAAAGGGTTAAAAATTTCGGGCTTCACCCTGAAACGTGTTTGATTGGCTGGTATGTTGCCAGAACGGTGTCAATCATAGAGTGTAAACAAGGCTCTGATTGGCTGCTGGCCAGTCCGCACTGGGCTGCCTGAAAAAAGCAATTACTGGCCTTGCGGTTTCAAGGCGACCCAGAACTGCATGATGAAAGGAGATAAGAAGGGGCGGTTTCAAGGCCTCCCCTAGGCGAACCTAGCTGGCCCCAAAGCTAAAGGAGAGTCAAGAGTGACTTAATCAAAGGGAATACGTTAAAAAGGAGGAAATTACACGTTGTATTAAATATAGCGTCTAGATGCGCGGATTAATAGGCTATAGCTTAATACAGCCGCAACATAATAAAGCGAGTAGACTACATGGGAATGACTGAACCGAAAGGACAATGACGGGGAAAAGCGTGTTCGCGAAAGCAATGGAGGCGAAAGCGCTGCCCTCAGAGTAAATGAGTTGGAGCTGTTGTCTGCGGACCCTTTCGTTTAATACGTCTTACTGTAGCGTATTTTAATGTAAAAAAAACCCGGAGATTTCTTCACTGTAAGTGGTCTGCTTGGTGTTTTCGTTTGGAGTTGGAGGCTAACTAAACCTGAATGTCTCAGTACGGGGATTTTCGCGTAGGCATAGATTTTAGTAAAACTAGAAGACTGAAAAGCAGAACATGTAGTTTATTATTATTATTATTATTATTATTATTATTATTATTATTCATAATGGTAGTTCCAGTTTGTAGGCCCACTACGCGCATTGTATATTGTACCAAAGCTACATTACAAATGAAAAATATACAGGCTGTATGCACATCTTTCCCTATGTTCAGCTGTAATATGTAAAATGTAAAAAAAAAATTGCAACCATTATTTACGGGCGTTTTTCTTTGCTTCTCATTCTCTAGGATTAAATAACCAACGCTCAGAATATTAATATTTATTATTATTTTAATTATTTATTTATTTAGTTTTAATATTTATCTATATGTTTAAATAAAAAAAATTAATAATACAATATTAAAATACATAAAATTAATACGCTTTTAAGTGAATGTATGGGACAAATTTTGAAATTAAAAGGTTCTACATATTTTCAACTTAACAATTAATTAATTAATATTAATTTGAATTAATTAATTAATTGAAACATAACAACTTAATTACTCGAGTCATCTGTAAAATACTGAATATGCTGAAACGTAAAGTAACGCCATCATGAGCATAAAAATCATCTTGCATCATCTTAAGGACTGATTGAGTAGATGGTGTAGGTTGTACGAAGCATATGAGCTCTTTGCTTTTTCCACCGTTCGCTACAACAGCAGTGTGTTTTTGTACTGTGGATGTGAACAGGCTATGAGCCTTGGCATTCACTGTAACCCCAAAACACGTAGAACCATGGCAATAGTTGCACATAGTTAAATCAAATGTAAAGCATGTCCAGTGTTAAACGTTAGATCTATATAGCCACAAATGAGTAAAAGTCACCCCTGGTGAATAAATGTAACAGAGTGAATATGCAATTATATTCGGACAAACTGCTGCATGATATCCAGGCATATGTGGAAGAGTTCATACCTATGACACGACCAATTCAATTTATGATCCTGACTTAAACGTTTAAGGGGGGAAAAACGACTTAAATGTCTTTTAAAGACCTAATGGCAATGGAACGATGAAATCTGTTCTGCAACTTATGAAAATGCACTTATTTAAAGATATAGTATATTTAGTCACATGGAAGTCCCTTTTACTACCCTTTATTGGTTTCTTTTCGCACCCTGAAAGGTGAGTGTTGGGTTCGTAGTTAGTCGTGTACTATAATACTATAGATACCCTGCAACACGCGCGCGCGCACACAGAGAGAGAGAGAGAGAGCTCACTGCCAGCGCGAGCTACCCTGCTGTGGGACGCGGGGATAATTAATGCGGAGTGACTGATTGCTCTTGAAACAGACCAGTCCCACGAAGAGCATTGTCCACGATCGGTGGAGCGTCTCTGATTGACACTTTCCCTCCATCTCCCGGCCACATTCAAACTACCGGAACGGGCCGTTTGTCACTAGCGCGGGCCAAGACTGCTGCAGCAAGACCCCGTTATTGTTCTAGGCCGCAGTTTTAAACCGGTTTGAAGCAGGCTGTGTTCTCCCCGCTCCGCCTTTGGCAAGAATATTTCAAGCAGGACGCTCCAGTTCCGTCTCTGATGCGGTTTGCATGCGCATACATGTCCATTAGAGGGTTTGATTTGAGCCCTAGGTTTGATGAATTGTTGGGCAAAGTAAAGAGCATTATAATAAAGTGTGATAATGAGCATTTTTATTTCATTACATTTTCATTGTGTTCTAATTTAACACCAAAGACTGATTCCTAGAAAAAAGTTGCATACATCATTACAATTCAATGAAGGCTGTACGAGTAGACATGAGTGCATCTCTAATCTTTTAAACATCAGCAAAATGGTACACGCATGATTTGCTTTCTAACCAACACGCACCCACTTTTAACCCTGTAACATAAATACACTGTCGGCGAAATATCTTAAAATACGACTAAGTTAGACAACTTTATGACTTTGTGACTTCTCCCTAACCTAGAACAGGCAATCTACTTACGCGGTAATTTTCATTGCTTTTATCACTTGTTTTAGCCCCGCGCTATTCTTCCCTGCAGCACTCCAGAGCAGTGCAATAGGTAAAAAATACAATAAAATAGAAGAAACTTGGCGTGTTAGGCGATTGTCACAACATTTGCCAGGGCTGAGAAAGTGTGGCGTGAACGCGGTCAGGGGCGTTGCTGGGAATTCTGGGCCCCCCGTTTCAATAAAATAAAATAAGGCAAAGCTGTGCCGAGGGCCCTTAGTATCGTCGCCACCTTTCACCCCACCAGTGACAGCACTGTCAGGATATATACATTTATTTCAGCCGCCACCTACTTTCACAACCGTGGCTTAAGCCAACACGGATACATACAACACACTGGCTGTAGTTATCTGTCGCGTTGTGAAACCAGGATCGTACTAAATGTACACAACAGTCATCGTATTGTTGTCTAGCCTGGCGATCGCAGTGTGTAGTCAGTGCGTACGATCATGCAGCCACTGTATGACAGAAAGAAACCACTATTCCACAGAACATAAGTAAAAATTTCCAAATGCAAAGTGGAAACCTGGGCATCGAGGCTATGTGGCTGCCGTATTACACCACTTGACTTAATTGAATAAACATACGTGCCCACGAGGGAGGGCACGAAGTCCAATCAAGTCCAATCGCCGTCTATAATTTCGAGGGAATGGCGTTTCCGCTGTGTTTAGTCCGGTACCACTGCGAGGTTATCAATAGGAAAACCCATCTGTGTCCAATTAAGGCAAGTATGGACTCACTCCCATAAATGACACAAACCGCCCTCATTACGACCTGTTTTATTGAAAAAACTAAAAGTCAAAATAAACGTGGGTAAAGAAGTGTAACAGAATACACTGGACATATGGGTCTCTGTTGGTTTGATTAAAGAAGACCTTCATTATCTTCTTTTCATTGCTGTCGCGTGATAAAGGACACATCCACGAAACCTGGCATGGAAGACAGACCAAGTCAAATAGGTCGGTTCCAAAAGTGCAGACGATACAACTTATCTGGCCTCATATATCAATGTATTACCAGAAATGCAGAATTTTTTGTCACAGATACTCGCTGAAAAAGTATGGAAATTTGTTGATAAGGACAGAAATGGTTTAAAGCCGAGACATGACTAAGGTCCTTGTTTTCTTTTCTTCCACAAAGCGATTTATTAGGCTCCAGGCAAGACAGTTTAAAGATAGGCCTTCACTACTGCTTACTCAGTTTAAGATTTAAGAAAGGTCCAGTAGTTGTAAATATTAACGCTAATTTCACTAACAATGGTAAACTGGTGGTGCCTTTATGATCTATCGTCGCTGTTTCTAAAAGATAAATTATAGTTTAACTGATACACGTTATCCCTTTTGCATTTTATACCGTTCCGACTTTTTAGATAATGTCCTCTTTGATCAGATCTGTTGTGTTACCATAGATTCTAATTATAGACTATAGGAAATAATACTCGGCTATAGGCTACCACTTTATGTAGATGAATCGCAATGACACAGACCTTTTTTACATTCACCTTTGGATATGTGCAATAATGTTTAGCAGCACAAAAATGCATATAAAATACCAAAAGGAATGATGAACAGTTTGCCATACTTTATAGCGTTTTGCTTTATGTGTTGTAAAGCCTTGAAATACATTTATTTTTAATGTCGAAATTCATTCCTACAAGCTGAATAGCCTGCTGTTCAAAAGTGTGTATTGAACGTTTTGCATGCCGTTGTCAGGTACTTGAGGCTTTGGAGGCCTAGTATGAAAACACATGTTGGCATTGGGTTTTGTGAGAGAACGAAGGGTTTCTATTAGAAATCTAAACGAATTAGTGGCATTGTGGGCTAACTATTATTAAAAAAAATTATCCCACCTTAAAACAAGTGTTTCATGCCACAGCTATAGTGCAATCACCTTGTGAACCAAAACAACTCAGGACTGACCTCACTTTGAAATGTCCAAAAACATCCAAAACGAAGGAAAGAAGCCTACAATGCAAAACGCAAAACAGAGTTTAACTCGCTTCTTTATGAGTTCCAGACCACGAAGTGTTCGTTTCTTGACTCATTCATTAACATTGCACATTCAACAAGATTTCACACCCACATGTACGCAAAAGTTAAGCAAACCTTACCACAAACGCAGAATAAGGCCGGCATGTCTCTCAGGTTCTCGGGTTCACTCACATTACTGCGTAAATCTCACATTACTGGTCACTTGTAAGCATGGGGGGAAAGCCTTTAAGGTTAAAGAATGGCATGTGGGGAAAGCCCTGTATCCGGCGTAAAATGCGTGCACATGTGCTACCAAAAGTATTCTTTGAGAACGTTAAAAAATAAATAAATAAATGGATAAATAAACAGACACCACTGACACAATCTAAAACACGCATTGTATGCTTTCCAAGGCAATAAATACAGACAGTAAAATAGAAATGTAATTTATTAGCCTGCCTCACATCTATTTGCCTAAATAAGTTGTAGTGACGCAGTATTTTTTAATAGCTGTGTTAATTTACAAGAAATAAGCTAATGAATAAAGCTTATCACAATCGCATAGGCTGCATAAAATAAAAGAATAAGCACATAACGCGCTTCTTTGAAATACCTATTTAACAGGCTAATCCTAGGCGAGGGCGATAAATCAAAATCTGAGGAGTAGAAAACACCTACCTATAAAACCGCCAATCCGGACAACAAATCTATTCTGAACGGGGACTGGCTATTGATTTACGCAGAGTGAGGCAAAAAAGAAGAAAACAACAAGCCAGTTCCGTACATTCAGGGCTTTGATAATGAAAAGACTTCTGAAGTTTCTCCGCTTTCGTGTATCGTGTTTCGTGCACCACCTTCAGAGTCGAAAATCCTGTTTAGGAAAGAAGTTATTCAGTTTAGGTTCTTGGCTTTATAATTACCCTTCCAGTCGAAAACCCCTTTGCATGGTCACTCTTGTAATTGGCAGTTAAAAGATGATCTGGGTTCTGTCTGCAGCTATTGCTATAATGGAGATCAGTTTAGTGCACGGAACAAATCCACCCGAATAGAGCCTGCTGCCTCTGCAAGCCCCTATAATCACACATTTATGGCTGCACGACGCTTTCTCCTCTCCCACAATGCAGCTCAGTGACTCAAACTGGAAAGTGATGAAGAGATTAACACTTTAACATATTTTCCACACACATTTTATATATATATTAGTATATATTTTATTATATATATAATTTTCTTTCTT
>JANCOA010000057.1:8456189-8466859 GCA_024363135.1 Leptodoras oyakawai | reverse complement strand
TTCTAAGCCAAGTGGCTTTCACTATTAGATTTAAGTTTAGTTTGAAATGCTATTAATGCTACAAAGAAATAAAGGAGAAGGTGGAACTTGAATCAATTTGTCAAGGAAATACAAAATATTAACATGTTATGCTCTCTCTCTTTATCTATCTGTCTGTCTAGCTGGTTCTGTGGGTTGGGCTTGGGATTCTGCTCTTAAGCACCTTCACCACTCTGTCCATATCCAGTGAGCCAGATCAAGTACAGCCTCCTGCTATGGTCCCCAAAACTAATGACAACCCTCCTGCTGTTGCTGTGCCAGAGCTGCCCAAACATCCTGGTAAGTCAATGATGTGGAGAGAGGAAATGAGAGAGTGAGAGGAAGGAGACCAGTGGGACAAATGTAGATTGAAAAAGAAGGAAATGGAGAGTGAGAAACGGATCATAAAGAGAAAAGGCTGGTGTAGAATGGGCAGGACAAACTCCAGAATTAGGCCTTTTCTGTGCTGCTCTGACCTAAATGATGCCCTTCAAACCTAAATGCGCTCCGTCCCAGAGCAGCAGCGAGACAGCCGCTGGCTTTTCCTGCTGAAACTCCAGCCGAGGCAGAGAGAGGGATGGGAGGGCATCCAAATACAGAATAGGGCAAAGGAAATGATGAAGGGACTCAAATTCCCCCTACTGTAAAAAGGGACGAGGGTTGTAAAAAAACTGCACAAGGGCAGTTCAGACAGTTTTATGCCCCTACACTCTTTTTCTTTTCTCTTTCTTTCTATCTGGTGTTCTCCCTCTCCCTCCCTTCTCTCACCATACCTCCTCTCACCCCCCCTCCTTCTTACTGACACTGGCATTTATCATTGAATGGACACCCACTTCCACACCTGTTTCCTGTTTACGGCACGTTGGTAAGGGCAGCTGTGTGGAAACGCAGGACTCGGGGCGTGAGTGAGTGAGTGAGTGTGAATGGGGGAGTGAGTAGAAAAGACACAAGGAGTGTGTCTGCAGGCACCGGACATCAGAATTCCATACTTTGCATTGCACATTTTCTGTTGCTCTTGTTCTTGCTCACTCCACCCTGCTGTGTTATTTCCCTGGGGGCCATGGTGTCCAAATTAGATACCTTTGAGATCCTGTTTTTTTTTTTGTTTTTTTTTTTACAGTAACTTATCTAATAACTAATGAATGTGATCAATTCATTTTCATTCATTTTGCTTTATAAACGGTTAGGTCTGTTTTCTACAGTTTTCAATTAATGAATTTTTAGTTGGAGTGGATTATATAAAATGGCAACAGACACTAAAATGAATCTAAAAATATCTGGCCAGGTGCTTTGGAGACAGCTATAGCCCCAGGATAAAAGACGTGATCAGTGTAAATATTCAGGTTCTATTTATTTATTTATTTATTTATTTTTTGTCTACCTTAGGACAAATGGCAAGGTTATATGGAAAGTACTATCCATCTATCCATTGCTTATCTCAAGTAGATTTCTAGTTTTCAGTATCTGTTTTCTGTGGTCATATGTATACTCTGCTGCCCCCTGCAGATCAAAGCCAGCATTTCTCTCAGGTGGACTGTTAATTATTTTTTTAAAATAAATAGATAGATAGTGAGTGTTTCTTGTATCTATTTAATGTAATCTATCTCTTTCTCTCTCTCTCTCTCTCTCTTTCTGTGTTTAGCTGAAGTAACCCCAGTGGGTCCGGTGGCAGCAGGAAAACTAGACAAGCCTAACCCGGCTTTGGAGCAAATCCTGCCTGCAGAGGAGGTAAAGGGCCCAGCGGAGAAGGAGCCAGCTGAGCCACCACAGATTAAAGTACCCATGGAAGTGCCTGAGAGGCAGAAGAACGAGGAGGTTCAGCTGGACCGTCCTGGAGCAGGTAATTCACCATTAAAAAAGTACCAGCTTGCAGGTCTGTTTGCTGGAGTTTCCTTCAGGAACAATAAAGTCTTGTCTTATAAATATATTTTATTAATTAATTTAACCACAGAGCATTGAAAATGACATAATCTGGTTCTAAAGTGTGCAATTGCTTTATAGTTATAAAGTTAGAAGAAAAGAAGCAAGTTTATTAGACCCACCAGATTCTACCCAAGAGGTTCAGTTCTACTGTAGAGAGCTCTATGCCAGAACATGATCTTAAAAACACAATATTTGCATTGTCAAGTAATTCCTTGATTCATAACCACATGGTTCACGTCATTATTTTAGTTTTGGTTTCAATGTTTTACCTTGTGTCATTAAGATCTGTCATTAATTAGCTCAGTTAGTTTTAACTGTTGAAGATTATTGTATATAGTTAGATCTTAAAAATGATTTGCAACAATCTTTTGCTTGGTATACATGTTGTCCTAGTGTAGCAAATTGAAAATGTTCTTAAAATTGTCTGCCAGTATTGACACCTGCTGTATGCGATGGTCATAAACACGCCATGTCTGAAGAGTGCATCCATTATATACCTTTCCCTTCCAGAAGTTGCAGTGCCTGATGGAGAGGCTCATCGCCACGAGCCACCCATCCCTCATGATGAGGTTCACATAGAGGAGCGTAAGAACCAACAGGAGCTCAACGAAGAAAAGAACCAAGTTATTGTAAAGGTAGAGGAGGAGATGGCAGAACAGGGGGCAGGCCAGCAGCAGGAGGTGATGCAAGATAAGAACGAGGTGCTCCTTAAAAAGCAGGATGTTGCAAAGATCCATGTAGCCCAGGACCTGTCTAATGAGATCCATGAAAAGTTGGAAGCACAGAAGCAGCCAGAGATGGTGGTGGTCGTGCATAAGTCTGTCAAACAGGCATCTTTAGTGAAGGACCAGGAAGCTGAGAACAGACTGCCTGCTGATAAGAAATCAGAGGAAAGTGATAAAAAAGCAGCTGAATCTGAGAAAAGTGAGTACCTTTAAGCAACAGTTGAGAATATATTAATACATAAGGGTGTAAAAACAAATAAATAAAAAAACCACAATTGAATTAGAAAATCGTTCTTACAAATTACAGCATGGCTGCATTGATTTTACAAGCCTGTATCTAGTTCAAGTAAAAAAAAAAACTGATATTAGTGTTAAATCTATACAAATGTTCAGCAGAAAATCTTGACCAGTTACGCAAACTTGCAATGCTGCCACAAAACATTCCCACTATACAGGTTCATTCCTGTTTCACTTAGGTTGTAGAGCTTCCTTTCTTTTTTCTTTCTTTTGAAGTTTACCAGATACAAAGCACGGCTTGTCTAGTTACCAAGAAACCAGAAAGCACAAAGACTTTCTTGTGATGGAAAACTTAAACTATATTGAACTGAATCATATTGAATCAGTCATGATAATCAAACTCTGTCAGTGCTAAACTGAATTACGTCAGTGCTGATCAATCCTGAATTAATGTGTATCATTGTTCCAACATGTTATGTACTTCTTGTTGAGATGTGTCCCGTAACGTCTGAAAGAAGGAGTTTCACAACTACAGTATTAAGTAATGATGGTATACATTTATACCAAGCATCTGTGAAAAATGAATATGTGAAAGTTGGTGAAATGGTTTAAACTATCATGGATTCTTAACATGATTATTTAACCTCACTCTCTGACTGATCCACTGTACAGATCCTGAACCTCTGGTCCATTTGGCTGAGGTGCATGATGGGGCTGCTAGTGAAGAGCATAAAGAAGAGAAGAAACAGGACGTGAAGGACACCAAAGAAGGAGATGGAGACAAGATGGAAGGTAAATGAGTTTCTTCCATTTGAGGGATCAGATGCTGCTGTCCTTACCCAATAAAACGTATTGGATTTGTAGAAAGAGCGTTTTGTTTGTAAGGAATAGAAAAAGATAGAAAGTAATAAGGGGAACTTTTCACTGTCCTTTATTTTGGGACATCACAGATTTATTTCCAAGAGTTTAGAACTAATCGCAGTTTACCATGTAAAACTGTATGTGTAAAAGTTTTGCTATATTCATAGAGGAGGTCTGTCCTGAAAGTAATGAGAATGAAATGTAAGCTCTGTGGGGCTTACATATGAGGATGGTGGTTCAATGTCAGTTAGAGTGGGATCTCAGATAAACAGTAGGATCTGCTTCAGTTGTATTCTAGCCTTCACAGTGCCAAGACATTTGTGACGTTTTTGTGAAACCCTGCTGAAGCGCCTCGTCACAGGAACAATGCAGGTGAGTTTGGAGCAACAGTAGGCCATTAAATTCTGCGTAAAAGTCTGTAAAAGTGAATCAGAAACTCTTGAAATTTGAAGAAAGGTTATGGACAAGCTACCCTGTTGTTTGCGCAAGAGATGAAGCATGGGTGTTGGAGTATGATCCTGAGACAAAACGACAAAGTGCTGAATGGCACACGACAGCATCACTTCACTCAAAGACAAATCAAAAGTCAAGTCACTGTTCATCATCTTTTGTGATTCTCAAGGGATCGTCTATAACGAATTCATACCAGGAGGCCAAATGCTAAATGGAAAGTTTGTGGAAGAGGCTTTTGCTTGTGTGTTATCAGATCACCTTTTCATGAATCCTCCATCATGACAATGTACTGAGTTATACATCACTGGCTGGGAGAGAAATTTTGGCTGAAAAAGCAATCCAGTCCTTCCACACCCACCATCTAGCCCTGAATTGGCTCTTCTTGTTCTCCAACAATAAAACATGTTAGAAAGGTCACCACTTTTGCACAGTAAAGAACATCCATAAAGCCACAACCAAGATTCTAAACACCTTCACAGTTGCTGATTTCAAGCACTGCTACCAACAATGGCAGAAACGTTGGAGAGTTATACTCACAATGATCATATTTTGAAGGTGATAATATAAAATAAGTATAAAAATAATTTCTCATTACTTTCTGGACAGACCCCATATGTATTTTCTTGGTTTTGAATCGGCTCATGTGTATGATTGTTAATCTCAGCCTCAGTAGGCAACCTTTTTTTTCTCTCAATTTCTTGTTCCTGTTATAAGCTATTTTCTGAAGTCACTGCAAGCTGACCTGGCATGACAGGTGTTTTGATTTATCATGATGAAATATCATGCAAAACACAGTGAAATGTACATCTGTTTCTTTTGCTTGGCTTGATTATTATGAAGGCACTCTTAAGGCACTCTTTGCTCTGTTTCTTTCTGTCTCTTGCTCCACTGCTCTGTTGTGCCACGGACTCCTGCCACAGTGATTAAAAAGATCGTTGCAGGTATGAGGCTCTCTAGCCTTTGATTTCTAACATGCTGTGTTTGACACTAGCACCTTAGACACCTGCTGTTAACACTATACTGCTTCCGTCCTCTCTATAGCTTTTCTTAAACTTGTTTTCAATTTTCCTGTGTTCGTGGCTACTTCTTCAGAAAACACACTGATTCAGATGAGAACCCGATGATCTCTTGATGTGATTTTTCCATTTTTGGAAAGATCCCAGTGAAAGTGCTGACTATTTAACACAATTTCATTAATCTTTAACAAAATAAATAAATGCTTGCATGTATATCAATTAAGTAGAAATAAGCCCTTCCCTAGATCATTTACTGTAAATGAAGGCAAACCAAACTCAAAGAATTAATTTTACTCAAATCTTTATTTAATACTAATGTCTGATCTTTGTGAGTATAAAAGTTTCTTCTGTTGTCTCTTTCCTCAGAGGGAGTGCTGGACCATGCCGTGCTACTGCAGGTGATCAAAGAGCAGCAGGAGCAACAGAAGAGGCTGCTGGACCAACAGGAGAAACTTCTAGCTGTCATTGAGGAGCAGCACAAAGAGATCCACCAGAAAAAGGAGGAAGAGGAAGAACCCAAAGCTGCAGGTCAGTTGGAAACCTTTTTTTTCCCCCAGTATCCAGTAATTCTTTCTGCTACTAAAAGCATCAATACTAAAAATGTGTTAATAGGCAAAGCTGATGTATGTACAGTGGAATGCAAAAGTCTGAGACCACTAGTGAAAATATCTAATTTAATAAAACTATATTAAATACAAATTATGTTATTTACTTTTTATACTTTTTGGCTTTAATCATAGCGTGCACTTGAGCTGGCATGGATTCCACACGTTTGTGCAAAACCTTCAAATCCATTTTGGATCAAATTCATTGGCCTGTAGTATAGAAGAGCCCATGGTATGAGGAGAAATGCAGTTAACATGGTCAATATCATACACTTGCT
Source organism: Leptodoras oyakawai (assembly GCA_024363135.1). Lineage (NCBI taxonomy): Eukaryota > Metazoa > Chordata > Actinopteri > Siluriformes > Doradidae > Leptodoras > Leptodoras oyakawai. The sequence goes on along the minus strand of JANCOA010000057.1, from coordinate 8,460,743 downwards.
GATATTTAAATAAGGACCTGGAAAGAATCTTGAATATTAAATATTCAGTGTATTGTAAAAAAAAGTTTTTTTTAATTCTAAAATCTTCTGTTTATTTCCAATTTTAAAAGAAAAACAAATTCTATGTGGTCTCAGACTTTTGAACCCTGCTGTTTGTCTGAAAGCAGTACAATAAGCATCATGTGCTGCATATAGGTGGTAATGCGGCTGATGTGGGTGAAGTCGCGCAGCAGCAGCATGGTGCAGAAGATGGAGACGGGAAGATGAAAGCCCCAGAACAGAACTCAGACCACCATCAGGAACCTGAGAAGCTAATACCTGCAGCTGAAGCTCAAAACCAACAAGTGAAAGACCCAGTTATAATCCATGATGGGGAAAACATTGCAGAGGGTCATAAGAATTCTGCACACGATGAACCCAAACAGGAGAAACAGCCTCCACAAGTAGCGGTGCAAGTAGACGGAGACTCGCAGAGAGACCTTGGGGCACGAGGGGTACCATTACGCCAGCATCAGCCTGACCCTCCTAAAGATAAGCAAAGTAGGCAAGAAGAGCTGGAAGAGCTTCATCCGGAAGATATTGCCAAGGAGGAGGAGAGAGTAAGACAGAGGTTAGCCCAGCTGGAAGCTGAGAAAGAACAACTTGAAAAAGAAAGGTTGGAGAAAGAGAAGCTTGAGAAGGAAAGGTTGGAGAGGCTAGAGAAGGAAAGGTTGGAGAAAGAGAGGCTAGAGAAGGAAAGGTTGGAGAAAGAAAGGCTAGAGAAGGAAAGGTTGGAGAAAGAAAGGCTAGAGAAGGAAAGGTTGGAGAATGAGAGGCTAGAGAAGGAAAGGTTGGAGAATGAGAGGCTAGAGAAGGAAAGACTGGAAGCAGAGAGGTTGAAACAAGAGAAGGATAAACTCGATCAGGAAATTGAGAAGCAGGCTGAGAAGGAGCAGAAACTGATGGAGCAGAAGGAAAAATTGGCCCAGCTGCAGCAGATAATTGACAGTCAAAACACCGGCCAGAAGGTGGTCATCGAGCAGCAAGCACCCCCACCTCTGAAGAAAGGAGGCAGAGACTTAAAGGAGAATTTGGACCCACAAAAAGATTTGCTTCCCAAAGAAAAGAAGAGCAGAGAGGAAGGAGAGATGGACCTGAGAAGGCGACGCCGGGCTCTTGGGCCTGAAGAGAGACGAGTGCCTGGACTGGAACAGCTGCTGGACCTCGGAGGGTCAGACCTCCATGCAGCACTGGAGGCTCAGCTGCTGGCTGGAGCTGTAGTCCACTCCCGCCAGATAAAACAGACTTCATACAAGCAAAACACAGATGAGTGATTTTTCACCTCACAGTATACTGAATACGTACTAATAGATATGAAGATACACACACACACACACAAAATCTATGGCTCATACAGAGAGTACTAAATGCTGCATCATCCACTGAGTTTAAATCCAGTACCAAAATGTATTTAAATTGGAATATCCACACTGAAGGACATGTTTACTCTGCAGCTAGACAGTTTCCTTATTTATGATACTTCCGTAGCTTTCAAGGGATTCTGTACTCCAGACTTCTGCCTTTCTTAACAGTGATTTATTTTGCACTATAATCTGAAAGAAAATGGGTGGCTTTTTCTTCTGTAACCTTTTATCCACGTTGCACAAACTAACCTGCAAAAATGCCAGGCTCGGTATCAAACCAACCATTACAAAGGGGCATGTTAAGTATTGCTGTTGCATGTATGTTGTATACGAAGGATTAATGCCAGGGTGCCGGGTTTGACTATTGGAAATGTCAGTTCAAACAGTGTATTTTAACTTGCATTTGGTATCACAGTAACTACTGCTGACTTGTATCCTGTACATGGTTTTTGGATATTCTACATTAATCCTAAACGATGCAGTGGTTCCGTTAAGATTCTCTCAATATTTATTCACAGCAGGTCAATTTTGAGTCATTAACCTACCAAACGTTCCACAAACATCTCCGTTTACCATCCTTAAAAAGATTCTGTTCCTATACGTCCATTTGAACGAAAGCTAAGAGTTTACGTCCATGTTTGAGCGATTTTTCTACAAAGTAAAGACCAAAGGTTTTAGTTGAACCTAGCCTTTAGAAATGACCAGAATTCCAGCATCTGCAGGGAGCCTTACAGTCATCATCTTTCTCTTCACATTCATTCCTCATGACTGTGTGGATGACAGTCTGTAATATTGATCCACTCAAACTGTGTCCATCAATCCATTAATGTTCTGTTATTTATAAAAGGTCAAGATTAAATCAAGTTTCAATCTCTTCTGTGTTGGAAGGACTCCAGCTGTTTTGAGCTTTCAGCTTATGCTAAGCAAATTTAGAGGCTTATTTAAAGGCAGATGTGTGTATAATGTCTTTTGAAGATGTACACTAAATGTTCAAAAGTTTCTGGACACCTGACCATCACACCCTTATGTAGGCCTTCCCCTTCCATTATAAATTCCCTTTAGTGGAACAAAGACTCCCAAACATGTTCCAGCATGACAATGCCCCTGTGCACAAAGTGAGGTTCATGAAGACGTGACTTGCCAAGCTTGAAGTGGAAGAACTGGGATGGCCTACAGGAACCCTGACCTCATCTCCACTGAACACCTTTGGGATTAACAAATGGACCCCAGACAGCATGGTCCAACATCAAAACCTGACTTCATAATTACTCTTGTGCCTGAATGAGCAAATACCTATAACCATGCTCCAAAAAAATAGCATAAGCCCTTCTCAGAAGAGTTGAGGTTAATATAACTGCAAAGGGAGACTAAATCTGGAATGACAGATTCAACAAGCACAAATGGGATGGTCAGGTGTCCACAAACTTTTGCCCATATAGGGTAAATGAGTTATAGACTTATAAAGCCAGATCAAGGACCAAACACTGTTAAAACTGCCAGCTTTTCTTTCTTGGTAGTTATTTTGAGTAATATTTCTGGTCAGCATTTAGGGGCAGCGTTTAGGGACTCCAGATTGCTGTTTGCAGGGTTGGTGGTTCAAGGCCTGATATCAGGCCACCACCATCAGGCCCACCACCCAACCCAGCCACCGAGGGGCGCAGTGCACACACAGCAGCAGCCCCAAGCCCATCCAATGGGAGAACTGCATCAGGAAGGACATCCAGCATAAAGCCTATGTCGGATCAACATGCAGACTTGAGCCACTGTAGCAACCCAAGGAATGAGAGCAGCCAAAGAAGAAATAAAAACTAATTCTGATCAGCATCTAGCTGCTAACTAATGCCATTAAACTCAGTTAGAGGTAACGACTATGTTTATTCTGCCTCATAGTGCTCCATTTAGAGAAGCTGTAAACAACGACCATAGCTTTTTCCATATATTGAATGTATGTTTTATATAAAACATGCTTGGGGCTTAATCCATGATTTGAACATGAATATTTGTAACCGCTTGGAGCACTTTAATGCTTGTAGAAAGACAAAAAATCAGTTTACAAAAGCACTATAAAAACTACAAAAAAGCAATATTATTCATGAAAGGTTTTATAGAAATGTTTATTTTTCTAGGCCTACCAGATTAATGTAATTTATTTTTTCTCCTTTTTGGAGTGACTTTAAAAAGTGTGTTTAGAAAAGGTACAGAAGAGCTATACCAACTGGCAATAGTTAATTCACAGTTGTTTTATTTTATTTAAGGCGTAAAATATCCTGTAAATATATCCTGTACAATATAATGGGACCATTATACAAAGCTTGATTCAGGGCAGTGTAAAGGGTTTTTTTGTGTTTGTTGATCATTCCCTTCTTCTAAAGTCCTTGTCTATAAATATGTCATGTTTCTGTTGTCTTGTAGGTGTCGCATTGAGAGTGTGATTTTTGTTTCTTCAGTATTTGCCTCTGTAGGTTTGTGGTTTGACTTATTTCGTTGTTCTGGCCCACATTTAAGGTCATTCTTTTAACCGAGCTCATGTGTTCAGGTGTGCTAAAGCTGTTACACTGTTCTTCAGTTCTATAGCCTGTACATTTATCAGACTAAACCTGCTGTTTCACGTTTCTGAGTACTGAAATTATTGACACCAGAGCCGTTTTCATGAAAAACCTTTGGAGAAGTTATACATATTAATGGCATACCATCTTCTCTCAAGTGGAAATTAAATGACATTTTAAGTAAAACTTGTTTCAGCAGTGGTGTTTATTTATTTTTATGGTTTAATGCAGTGTATTGGCTGGGCAATGTGCTTGATATGTCACATTATTATTTTTAATCCTCTTATACCACAGCAATTCTCCAGCAGTTGCATTATTATTTTTTGGTTTATTAAAAAAATGATGCTTCAGTTGTTCTCTATCTACAGTTCTGTGTAATGTTGTGAAACCATGGGAAACGTTATACCTCTTTCTGGAATACTGTAGAAATCTGTGAATATTTAGACTTAAAATGCATCACATCACTATAATATTTTGATGTATCACAGAATTATTAGGGGTGGCACGGTGGCGCAGTGGATAGCACTGTCGCCTCACAGCAAGAAGGACCCGGGTTCGATCCTCGGGTGGGGCGACCTGGGAAATTTCTGTGTGGAGTTTGCATG
>JANCOA010000057.1:8370771-8381163 GCA_024363135.1 Leptodoras oyakawai | reverse complement strand
CAATTTATAAAAAAAAAAAAAAAAAAAAAAAAAAAAAAACTCAACATCGACTGACCAATCAGAATCAAGAATTCACCAGTGCGGTGGTGCAAATAACACAATGTTCAAAATGCTTTTTCTGCAAAGATTAATTCTGAATCTGACATAAATATGTACAGCTGATTCAGATGTGTCAAATCTGTACAGGAGGAGCAGAACCGTGGCAAGCCCAACTGGGAGCATCTGAACGAGGACCTGCACGTGCTCATCACAGTCGAAGACTCACAGAACCGTGCTGAGATAAAACTCAAGAGAGCCGTGGAAGAAGTTAAGAAGCTGCTCGTCCCTGCAGTGAGTCTCCCTTACCTTTTGCCTGCTATTTGTCACAACACCAAGTTAAAAAAAATGTCAAAGTGGCAAAACACATTGATTTGGTTCAACAAACAAGACTTGTGGCTTTCAGTTAAAAGAAGTGCTGCATAAGCACTGATGAATGTATTTGCTCAGTAGGACTAAATTTGATCTAAATAGCTGTGCTCAGCATGAGTGCCATTTCCACACTAGCTGTACTGAGTCCTTAGAGGCACAAGAGAGTGTGGAACAGAAAACAGAAAGACTGGCACTGAAGAGAAAAGCAGCCTTACACATACACTGGATTCTGATGGTCAGAGGTGAGCAGTATGGACAGCTTTAATGGGCTTAATTGGCTGTGCTCAAAAATGTAATGAGGGACGTGAGACAGAGGGGTCAGGATTCTGGGAGCCCACTGGGGCCATCAGAAGGCTCTGTGTTGATGTCGGGTGTAGGGCTGAATGATGATAAAGCTGTAGCTTTAATGAAGTGACAGAAGGTTAGCAGGAGAAATTTAAAGGGAAAAGGAAATTATGTGCTGAACTGTGTTTCACTCTGTATTCCACTTCCCAGCATATGAAATGGTCCGTAAAATATTATACACCTAGAAAAAGCACGACTGCACTGTAGGAGATAAGTAGAGTGCAGAAGAAGGTAAGCACCGTGTGTAATTCTGACTGGAAGTGGCCCTCCAGCTTCAGGGGTGATGTGGAATGTGCAGCTCATCGTGCTGCCATGGTAATCGTCATGGGATGCCAATGATTCATGATTTACAGTTGTGCCCTTTTGCTGCTACATGGTTATGAATGGAGACTAAGCTCTTTCTAAATGGTAGCAGTGTTGACATCATGAGGTACTGGCTACAGATAAACAAACCAAACTCTGCACCATTTATATTTTTGTGACATTTGCGTTTCTGCATATTACACAAGTAATCGTATTAGCTCATACACGTCATTTTGCAATAAAATGTGTAGGCAGGGTTTTTGTGATCATTGTATGTGAGAAATGGTTCAGGTATACTGTAATAAAAGAAACAAAAAGTTGTATATTACTTTCCAGTTGATGGTAAAATAACCAGCTGCCAATTCAGTATCCATGACGGGTGACATCCACACAACCACATTTAACCTGGGGTAATTTTAGCAGTCGTTTATTTTTTGGGAAAGAGGTGAGACTATGTATTTAAGGAGAAACTTTGCCTTCTCAAAGGAAAGGAAGTCTACATGGGTTGTATAGAGTTAGAATTTACATAGAGCGTTCCTGTTTGAACCCTCTGCTACTGTTAACCCTTTAAACTGAGACACTATTTTGCATCGGGAAAAAACCCCCCTGTGCTTATATACATATGCTCACACATACGCATGCATGCACACAACCAAGCATATGGTGTCCTGTTTAACAATACGCTTCCACTTCCACCTTCTCCACCCAGACTAACAGGATAGGAGTGGATTCTTACCAGACTACTAAAAATATCTAGCTGTCTATTTTTACGGCATGTCAGTATGTGACCACGCCATACTCCAGCAGTGTGGTGCGACAAATATTTTTGAAAAGCTACTCGCTTGAAAGGTTCAGTTTGTCTTTTTAAGGGAGGTATTATTATACCATTGAGCTCACAGTCATGCACGCAGTAACCTTTAGACCGTTTTGGAAAGCCTCATAGATATCACACTGATGACTGTTCAGTACTGCCCAAGCTGACCCATATCACGCTCTGAAGCCATTTGGCAGGCAGACATCAGGATTGTAAGCAAAGGGCATACACGCGCACACGCACACACACACACACACACATACGCGCACACACACATGCTCACTCTGATCCTACTCTGAATGGATCAGCTTTTCTTTTCCACTGTACTTGCTGACAGAGTTTAGATCATTCTGTGGGCTGCTTTACTCTGACCTGACCTGAACCCATGCTGTAACATCCAGCAGATCATTAAAAAAAAGCAGATTTGCAGCTTGGCTGGGCTTACAACCGCAACACAGACGGTTTTATACACAACTGAGGTGGAACTACTAACCGTAGTAAATTTCAGATTGCAGATTTTGTGTTTGAACTTCCAAGTTTCAGTCATATAGTAAAGCGTCATCTTGGTAAATAGTTTTATTTGACATGAGGGACATGGAGTAATAAAGAAAGGTTGATATCACTATCACCTCAGAGACAGCGAGAGCTTTATACTAACTTTATATTACCTAACTTTAGACTGTATAGACAGTGTGAGCGGAATGACCAGAATGAGCAAACTGCAGAAATATGGAACAACCAGACGGAATCTGAAACGGACAGTAAGATAGGGAGACGGTGAAGTCAGAAGGCAGAAGGAGATGGAACCAGAGAGCGAGAGAGTGCCCGAGAAGCTGAGGTGCTGATTCCATGCTGTTGAGAGAAACATGAGCTGTATCTTTAACCTCTGTGCTCGGCGTGTTCATTTTGGCTGGTTTGTTTGGACAGCGTTGAAGCAACTCACACTCGGTTTGTTAGCAAGTGTGAAACCCCAGCTTGTATACACAGTACCAGGCTAGCAGTTCTGAAACCCAGCACCAGTACAACACACAGATTGGAGCTTTGCACAATTTAACTGTGCTTTTAAGCTCCGAAAGCACAAAACCAAGATAATTTAAAAACAACATTCCTATGTATTCGATTTCAAAGTCATTTTAATAGAAGTATACTTTGTGTGTGTGTGTGTGTGTGTGTGGGCAGGCTGAAGGTGAAGACAACTTGAAAAAGATGCAGTTGATGGAGCTGGCCATTCTGAATGGCACATACCGTGATGCCAATATCAAATCACGTAAGGACTTATAATCGAACATTTCTGTACACCTGGTCAGAGCAGCATCACTCCTGTGTTCCTCCTGTCTGTTTTAGTTCTGCACTATTTACTAGTATGTTTGTGTAGTATGTACATAGAGTGCTACTTTCACTAACTGCTTTGGTTTCAACAAGATAAGACACGGTAAGCGATTTATTTTTTTATTACTATGATTTTCCTCCCTTCCATTGATATCTGCTTGTCTTTTCTTGTATCTCTTTGTCTTTTTTATCTTTTCCTGTGTAGCAGCCTTGGCTTTCTCTTTAGCTGCCAGTGCCCAGGCTCCTCGCATCATCACCGGCCCTTCCCCAGTGATGCCCACTGCAGCTTTGCGTACACCAGCCCCCGCAGCTCCCACCCTCATGCCTCTCATCCGACAGATCCAGACCTCTGCTCTCATGCCTGCTGGCACCCCTCACCCCACTGCCACCCTGTTGCCCCAGACTCCCGAGTCGGGTATTATCTACACCCCGTACGAGTATCCCTACACTCTGGCCCCTGCCACCTCTATCCTTGAGTACCCCATTGACTCCAGTGGTGTATTAGGTAAGTAATTGTAATTCTGTCGTAGCATATTAGATCACGGCCCCGTTCATGTTCACGATCTGTTTTAATATGCCGACACCAAATAGGAAATCTTCACCCGGATGCTGTCTTTGTTATTTTTGGTAGCAAATAAACTAATCTTAGAACTCTGTCTCACTCTTTTAGGTATGGCTTTCCCCACAAAAGGCTAGTAGAGTTCGTGGACAGTTCGAGGACATGCATTCCTCAAAAGTGTTAACTTTTTCCTTTATAGCAGTTGCAGAACAACAAAACAAAAAAAAAACCCTAATAGTTTGTTAACTAAAAAAAAACAGACAGACCAAGGCAAAATTCATTACTACTGATGTTTACACTGGTCTTAACTCCCCAGAGTTTATTCTTTTGGATTAACTTTGGATTATTTTGGTTTGTCTTTGACTAGATACCTAGAATATTAATGATTAATAAAAATAGATTTGTCACTATCACTGTGCTTTGAATACTCTGCTACAGTTTGAAACCATGTCAGCCACTTTCCCTGTGCTTGCTTCCTCTCTGAGTGCTCGCAGAGTATTATCAGTATTATAGCTGACCTTTGTGTTATAAACTGTCATAATAAGTGAAGCACTTGCAATGTACCAATGTAAATCTGTCTATAAGATTCTGTGTGAAATTAATCCATTTTAGTAAAAGCAGTTTGTCCTTTGTTTTAGAGAGAGAGATGGTTTTAAGGGCTGTGTTATCATAGTTCACCAAGTGAAGCAAATATAAACACCTGTCTCATGTCAACTATGAGAAATTCCTGAGGTGTTTACAAATTACAGTGGAAAATCTGTGCACCATGAAAACAAAGCCCTTAAACCTTCTTCTTTTTTTTTTATACATTTTTTGTGATTTAAGGGGTCGTACAAACTTGATATGGATGTATTTTGTTTAGTTATTTCCAGTGAATTGTTGTTGATGTGTTGTAATGATAAATATCTGATGTTACTTTCTATTTTATTGGTAATATTACATTCTAAGCAGGTGCCGTGACTACTAAAGTACGAAGGCAGGATATGCGCGTCCATCCTTACCAAAGGGTAGTGACCGCAGAAAGAGGTTAGTTTAGCCCCAGTGTTCAAACAATACTGTGTGTGTGTGTGTGTGAGTGTGTTACACTTTCCGTCACAGTACAAGCTACAAATTTCATCATATCTATGGACATATTCATCATCCACAATTATTCCACTATTATAACCATGCTTCACATGAACTGATCGTTCATAATACATATCACAACGTATATGACAGTTACTGAACTTGAATACAAAATGTGGACAAACCGTTTGCTGAATGTCACAATGAAAACAACAAAACAGAATATACGGAATATATAGAAAATACCTTTTATTGACCTTGAAAGTAATGTCCATCAGACACAAAACACTTTTAGGTTCGTACAGCTTCTGAAAACTGTTGTAAAAAGATAAAAGTTCAGAGGAGTAAGCTGAATGATCCAAAACTCACGCCACGCTGAGCTAAGAACTGCCACACACATTTTCAACAGACTGCGTTCAAATAACTGCGCCACGCGGACCAGATAAGCCACGCCCACCACACTCTAGGCGTCGCTTCTAGACACGTCCCTCGACGTCGGTGCGCATTCTCGAACTTGCCGTGTTTGTTTCATTCGGGATATCCCGAACGTTTTGTCCACACCTCATATGTGTATGTGTGTATGGAGTTGGTTGTGTTTTTGCATGTTCACAATTTGGGGATGTTCTGAAGATGGTGGCAAAAAACAAGTAACACTATATTTAGTTCCTAAAATGCATACATAAAAATATCCTCAATAAGTGTCTGTTAAAATGGTTACGTAAGTAATATAATATTAAGCACTTAAGCCGACTCCTATCTTAAGTACATGTATAAAATTAGTCTGAAACGATACGTTTACACCCTGCATTAACATGTGTATCTGAATATCAGTACTGGGATAATGAATGGCCTGATCTCACCTTTACTTTTACATCTGGGGTTTCTACACATGACACTGTGATCAGATCTCATCCATCCCATGCAGCATGCCATTAAACTAACTGGCATCAGGTGTAGATCACTTCAGGAGGTTTTCTGTCAATATCACCAAAAGCACATGTTAATTCATGGCGTAAAGGGGGCTCTAATGACACCCTTATGTAGATTTTATGTAGGTATAAGTGTTACATGCAGGATGGTTCACACCTGGATTTCTGACCATGCATGGTTTGGAGGTAAAGCCTCAAACTGTTAAATAAGGAGTGATTTGGGTTATTCAGAGTTTAATAGACTGTTTAGTAGAGCTCTATTACACTGATGACCAAGGGATGACCTTATGGCTCCCAGTCAATGAAGGCCAATGGAGCTTGCTTGTTAGCTTCTCTCTCTCTTCCTCTCATTTCATTTGTGATGATTATACTCTCCGTGTCGTAGTGTTTTATTTTTAACCTTAAATACTTTCATGTATTCCATTCAGCCAGGTTCATCCTGTGCCTGAACGTTTTTTTTGTTTGTTTGTCGTTTTGTTATTGACCATGTTTACAAGAACAACACTTGTTATTTGAAGACCGACATAATTACAAAGAAGTATAACACATTTAATCTAAAATTGATCAACAGACAACAATATTCACTGTACTGTAGTTCGTAAACCCAACATTGCATCTTGCGCAATATTAAAATAGCCCTTCTTCAGAGAAATGACTTTAATACAGAAAATGAAGCCCAGTGTGTAACATTCTGCATACGGTATTTATACACATGACTCTGTAGTCATCGCTCATCATTTTGTCTTAACTTTATTGTTTTAGCTATTTTATTTATATAATCACATATAATTTTTATTTATATTATTTCACATCATTTGTATTTGACAAACCTGTGACCTTTTTTGTAATGACTACTTTTATTAAGGTTTTTTTTTTTTTTTTTTTTGCCATTTTAATAGCAAAAGTTAAACCTGTCTAGGAAGATTAAGGACTTGGCTTTCAGAGATGACTCAATAATGAAACTACACTAGATTAGGCGTATCAAACAACTATTTGGATTTATGGAATGCTTATATAATGTATGTGATTCCTAAAATTAAAATGTGAGTTTAATTGTAGGATTTACAGAATTAGCACTGTAAAATCTTAACACATAACCAACAAAGAAACTGACTAGAATAATGCAAAAAAAACAACAACAATTTTTGCAATGAAATTGCACAAAATGTCAAAATCTCTCATCTGACCTACTGCCCATGACCTTATACCTAGGTTGTTCAGTCAGTCAGTCATCTCCTTGGCTGCTTATTCCTTTTCAGGGTCACGGGGGAGCCGGTGCCTAGACAGGGCGCCAATCCATCGTAGGGCACACACACTCGCACACACACTCACACACTAGGGCTACTTTAGGGACGCCAATCAACCTAACGTGCATGTCTTTGGACTGTGGGAGGAACCCAGAGTACCTAGGATGTTATTAAGTCATATTAATATAAATAATGTAAATCAGTACACTGTCCTAGTTGCTTATTGAAACTCCCTTTTGAAGGTGAACTGCTTATTTCATTACAATGTCGTGCAATAATTAAGATATACAATATTACATTATTTAAAAGGCATATATTTACATATTTACAATATAGTACAGCAGCTATATTGTAAAATAGCAAAATGTCACCAATGTAAAGGTCATTAAGCATAAATCCAAGGTCATGGTCAGGGCCACATGGGGGAAATTGACAATATATTAGGAAGGGTATGAATAGTTTGAGGAGGAGAGACATCATAAGTGTTAAATCTGAGCAGTCGTGTGTGTTATACTCAACACAGCTGATATTCAGAGCAGATCCTGTTTGTCTGTAAAAGCGATGTGCTGTGCTTATGAACTCTTAATAACTCCCCATACCAAATACCTCTTCATAAATGTAAAGCACGCCGTTTGCACTGAATCTCTTAAATCGACAGACAGATCTGTTATTAGACAGGGCAAAACAATGTCAGGAAACGGACAAACAGATGAAACCTCATAGGTTAGAGTTCTTTGTGATGGACAAAGGACAGGGTGGTGGACTGGGCCGGTGCTGAGGTTTTTCAAGCTCTACGATCATCACAACATTGTCAAGAGTGTCCTTTTTGTCAAAATGATCCGAATTCTGTGATGTTATTGAGAAACCCGGACCTTTTCTCTTCACAGTATGAGTAGACGAACTGAAGAAATATTCCTTATTGTATGTTTTGTTTTATTGTAAACTTCTTTGCTTTTTTTTATTGTTGCCATTGTCTTATTTACTTGAGTAGTATTATTTTTTTTTAAGTTTATGAAAACGATATTTCTACAGCATCAAAAATTTATGAAATTCAGATTATATTGTATATGTGAAAAATAGGAAATATACTGTATGTTAGAGAAAAATGCAGAACGTGTTTCTAGAAGCTCAAATATTATAGAAATGACCATGAATTTCTGTAGTGCATTTTATATTCTCTGTCCTATGAAATATTGTAGATTTTGTCTGTTATTTCTTCCTCATTATTCTTCGCCCCACCTTCAGCAGTTGTGTTGGTGTTTCTGTTTTGTTAGCATTGTGTTTTTGTATTATTGTAAATAGACAGATTTTAAAGACAATAAACTTTGCTTGAGTCGAATAATTTATTTTTTTTATTCTGCGAGGGAGACAAAAGTGCGGTCGTTTTATATCTCTTGATTTTCTGCAATCACATCTCTTTAACTACTCATGAATTCAAACCCATTATTACTAGCAGCTTCATGGCTTTGGACTGAATGAACACTGTAATGCTTAATAGCAGTCAGAGAACAAGCCACTCGTTCATTTACCTCTTTAATCAAGGCTATAAATCATGTTCACCTATCATATTTTGACTGCTACTAACCATTAAGTGGTGTTGGTTTAATTTGAATTCTGTAATTGATTCACCTCTCTGCTTTTTTAACCATTTTCACCTGGGAGTCGGGCTTTTGTGTGAAATCATGAGGCTGTCATGATTTTGCCATATTTAATGTAGATATTAAACAGTTTCTCTGACAGAAGCTCTGATTAGTAATGTCATGTTGTCATCTGACTGTCACTAGCGGACACTAATCTCCTTCTCTATCTCTTTTTCTTTTTTTGTCCTCCTATGTGTCCTTTCTTTTGGTTTTTTTCCCCTTTACGTATCTGTCTGTCCGTTTGTTTCCTAACCACCCAGCTGCCACCGGCAACTAACCAATGACCCTCTGAGCTCTCAACTCTTCACCCAATGATGACCTGACCATTGCCTGTGTGCTGACAAGTTCTCTGGCTCTCGTCCTTCGCTTGTCTCGTACTCGCAGCCTGCTGGTGAGCAACGAATCAGATTTAAATCACGTAACACAGCACAGCAGTGACGGTCCCCCTGAACTCAACCGTCCATCTGAGGACCTCCGTGGTCAGGTGATCTAGTCTCCACAGCCTGCACTGAAGCAACATAAAAGCAATAATATGGTCTGGAACACCATGTACAAACTCATTACCAGTTTTTTTTCCAGACGTTCACACACACAACAGTTCTCGTCATAGAATATAGAGATCGCGCATTAAGCTGGCGCTTTGATGAAGTTGTGGAGACGCACCGGGCCGAAGCTTTGTGGCTGTGTCATGTGTTCACGCAGATCAGCATGTTCGTGTGCGAGACAGTTTGATGATGAGCAAGGGAAGTATTCAGTGGTTTGGGAAAATAAATCAAAGTTAAAACGTGCATTGAGAAAGAAAAAGCCATTCTTGCCCATCAGCATCTTGTCCGCAAATAGAACAAAATGCATTTATAAACAAGGATAATTTTACAAGCACTGAATACAAGCTAATGCATTTTTGATAGGAGGGTGCTGCAGGTGAAATTACTCTATTTTTCACGATATTTCTTTTTTTTGTACAAAACAACAGTGTGATGTCAAAATGTACAAAATGAACAAAGAAAAAAACAGATTTATTTCTTTACAAAATGGAACGATTTTAGAGACCAAAATGTCTTTTTTAACGTTAAAAAGTGCCTTATTTTACACATGATCATTGTGGACGAACAAGATCCATCACTGTTTCTGACAACATATCAATTATAATCAGTTCCTCCATTTCTTTATTAGTGAAGGAATGAATGCAAAGATGCACCCAGCAAATTAGACTTTTTTTTGTTGTTTTAACTTTTATGCATAGACATTATTTCTAACTCTGATTTTCAGTAATGCCATGTGTTCATGTTACCACATACAGTATATTGAATACTGGTGACTTTGTGATACTCAGTCTGGTTCAGCAGTAACGTGTTACACTACTATAAAGCTCATGTCGAACAGTATTTATACATTAACAAAATCATCTTAAAGCAGTTACAGAGAAGGTTTTAGTTACCGTTTAGTCACTAGTTTTATAAATCAGCAGTGTATGATGGATTCAGCAAGTGTCGTAGATTGTGAATTCCTTTCAGTTTGACACTATTAAGAAGTGAACTGTGAAATAAAACATCCTAAAAATGGAACTCTATGCAATTGAGTTGCTCTTGCCAAGCTACAGTCGCTTGTACAGTACAGGCCAAAAGATTGGACACACCTTCTCATTCAATGCGTTTTCTTTATTTTCATGACTATTCACATTGTAGATTCTCACTGAAGGCATCAAAACTATGAATGAACACGTGGAGTTATGTACTTAACAAAAAAGGCTGAA
>JANCOA010000057.1:8340938-8351522 GCA_024363135.1 Leptodoras oyakawai | reverse complement strand
ACCCGGGGATCGAACCCGGGTCCTTCTTGCTGTGAGGCGACAGCGCTATCCACTGCGCCACCGTGCCGCCCTCAAGAGCAAAGTGTGTATGCTAATTTCAAGTATTGCCTTAAAGTTGTCCCTGAGTGTAGAAGTCCAGAATCTTGTTTCCTTAAATTTCCTCAAATAATTTATTAGTTCTCTGCTTCAAGATTAATAACTGATTAATAAGCAGGGACTTTAAGGGATGAACAGTCTCATACCCTGTCAGGTACTTAGACTTTATCTGTTATATTAATTTTAAAAGTGCTTAAGAGGTGAAGAAGGCAGTTACATGCTTACAATCCTCAGTCATCTACAGCAGTGGAATAGGAGCAGCATGCTGGTCCACACAGTAATCGTACCACTCTTTCACTCTTTCTCTGTTGTTGATTTTGTTGCACTGAGGCACCGTTATTCTCTGCAGTTGTTTTCTTCTGGGCAGCAGCTGTTCTTTCTTTGATTTGAAGCTCTAGATGACGCTGGATGGCTTGGCCAAGCTCCTCTGGGTCTACAGCTGCCCCATAGACCTCCCATGTCATTCCCTCTGCATCCCACTCCACCTCCTTTACTGAGATCCTGGTCTCCACATCCTCTAAATCTGGACATGTGCTTGAACCTGGACGAGATGCCATGCTGATCTCAGGGAAAGCGTTGGAGAAAGGAGAAATAAGGGAATATGTAGATATGGTTTGCACACCAACTTCTCTGAAGTCCTTCTGAGATGTCATGTTGCAGGCATCTCTTACTGTCCTATGGACAATTCCAGACCGTCCATTTTGGTTTAGTCTGGAGCTAGAAATGTTCTTCCCACATGTTTCCGAGCCATAGCAATGACCCGCAGCCCTATTGTTTAGCCCTGTCTCACTGACAGAGGACACCAGAGGTGGGAAACCATGCCAAGGTGATTGGAGCAGTGACTTTTCAGGTAAACAAGAATTTCCTGCACAGGTTGGTAGGGGTGATAAATGTCCTGGACAGGGCACAACATGACAGGTGTTTTTGAAGGAGCTAGGATTCAGTACATTATTAACAATTGCTGACCTGCATGCTGGTAAATGTTGGCTCTCACCTTTACAGGGACTCTGTGTACAATGTCTGTGATCCATCCTTTGCTCTGCAAAGCTATGTGCATTCCTAAGGCAGAGTCTGGTGCCTAGAGCCGGAGACAACATCCCATAAACCATTTTGTTACGGGCTTTCAGGTTTTCTTCTGCATGGCATTGGCAGCATGACTTCCTGGCTTCTAAACAGCCCACCCTTACATCCCTGTGTATGGATGGGGAACATGGTGCACACTGGTCGGCAATGTATACCTGCTGTGAGTCCTCAGTGATGCTCCACGGCCGTGTGGCCCTTCCACACCAGATGACAGTCTCTGGAGTGGTATTTACACCACCTAGGGCTATACTATGTTCCTCAAGATCCAAAGAAGAAGGCATGCCTGTGACAGATCCTCCATTACTGACAGGCCTCTGAGGGTAGCCTGCATTGCTGACACTTTTGCGGAGATGTTGTCGGCACCAGGCTTGCTCCATTTGCTGAGCTGGACCACCACCCATGTCTGAGGAACTCTTTGATAAGGAGAAAATTGGGTGCTCATTATCAACCTCCATTTCTGCTCGGGCAAAACCAAGATGATTGCTGGAGAGGTAGAGTCCAGATTCAGAGTGCTTTTCCTGTGTCATATTGAAAAACCTATTAGAAAGAAAGGTTTGTTATAATGTGTAACAGTAACGCCAGTTCATTTATTCATCTTCAGAGAGCCAACACTGAGCACAAAGTGTGAGAGTTCACCCCAGTCCATCACAGGGGACCAGCAATGTCAGGTGACTAAAAAAAATACTTTTCCTAACTTTTAGCTTGCCAGCAAAGACAATCAAACTGTGGAACATTAAAGAAACTTAAACAGTGAGACAGTGGGGTAGATCAGGACACCTCTTCAGACTGAAGGAGCTGAAAATTAAGGAGGGAGGCAGTTACAGCTACAGAAAGAACACACTCTATTTAAACACGCTCAGATATTTTGTAGATTAGATGTGTTTATATCACAGTTCAGTCACAGAATCACAACTGTAAGTATACACACATGCATACACACACACACACACACACACACTTCTTGTCTTCTGAGTATTCATTAATTAGTTCTTGAATTCATTAGTTCTCTTGATGAATTCCTTAAAAACTAAATTTCCTTAAAAATTAAATACTTCTTAAAAACACAGTGAAGCAAAACTGCATTCATATATTAAGATAAAAATGATATTATTATGGATGTAGCACACTGAAACAAATTCAGTCTAACACATCAGCTCCATTAACAGCCTTTTCCTGGAAATAATTACATACACTTTTTTTACTGGCCTCCTAACCATAGTAATTAAATACTATATCACAAATCATCAAAAGAAACCTATAAAACAAAAGAAATATCTTGTTTCACTGGTCACTTCACCAGTACGATGTTAAGCACTGAGTCTGGTAACAGTCTTAGGAATCCAGTGTTCAAGGTTACAGGATATAATGTCATCAATTGACACAAAAAATTAATTCATTCATTCATTTTCCTTCTAGATCCCTAAGGATCCCCAGATGTTTCAAAGCAGACTATGATCTGTAATCTTTTTAGCAGGTCCTGGGTCTGCCACAGAGAGACGTTGGAGACGTGTACTGCTCACAAATAATATCAGTTCATAAAAGAAAAACTGTGGTAATAATAATAATAATAATAATAATAATAATAATAATAATAATGTGGCATACTTATTGCTGTTATTGCAGTCTAACACGGATTCTGGTATGCTAACTGTACCTTATGTTATAATGCATTATAACTGAAACACAATAAGTGACATAAATCACATCTAACGGCTTGTTCCCAAATGAGTATCATGCACTGAAATTAAGTTATAATTCACATTAAAATGCTTTATTACTAACTCCACATAAAGCCTGTAATGTCCTGGCACTACTTTATATTATATTATTATTATTTAATTCTACTTATATAAAGGATGGGTATAATATGTGCAAGATACAATTTATATACTGCATTATACCAGGCAGTACAAGTACTACAAGGACAAGTATCATATGTTATATTGCATTATGACAGAGTCTACATTGACAGAGTATACATATCAAATAGATATTATAATGCATTATGTACCTGATATTATGAAGTCATGTACTCAAATAAATGCATGTATGCATGTAAATATAACTACATATGATCATTTATACTGAGTTGTGCCAGGCATGATAAGATATAAAGCATGTTATAAATGCCTTTGTAATGCATTGTAAATACTGAATTCATATGAATTGACTTTCATGGTTGTAAAGTTCAACCAAAAGGTTATAAGCACACTAAAGGTATTAAAGGTGTTTATTAAAGGTAATAAACACATGAACTTCCCTAAATCACTGTGTATATATTCATAAACAATGTTTGCTGCTGTTTAATAGGGTAGAACTTTGATTAGTGGAATCAAGAGATTACTTTGTAAACATGCTAATAATATGAGTGTAACTACAGTAATACATGTGCTGGCACACTTTATCTATCCCAGGCCACTGTGGAAAGAAGTAACAGTTGTCCTTCAGCTAGATCTAAAAATACCATGTTAGATGTTTTATATCAACTGACCACATACCTGCATCATAAAATGCATCCTCTGTCTGACCCCTAAACAACAAACCTGTCCTCTTAGTCACAGCCTGAACACGCAGGCTCAAAACACACAGATCAGACCTACGGATCAAAAAAAAAGCAAAAGAAAGGTTTCCTCTCCTAACCTTTGTTCTTTGTTTCATCGTCTTTTCTGCTGGTAGAGAAACCCTTGCAAAGGTAAGTCCACATCCACTCCTCTGTCTCACACACTTACACACTTCACATATACACACCTCCCACATTCACCGGTCCAACCGTCTAGAAAGCTTTCACCTCAGCCTCTCTTTCTCCTCCTCCTTCCTTCCTCTTCTCCTCCTGCGTGCTCTTGAGGAAGTGTATGAAATGTAGCACAGGCGAGTGTAATGTTGGATTTTCGCTTCAGTCATCTGATTACAAACCACAGGCTCTGCCTGTGAGAGACAAATCCTGGGTGGAGGGAGGATGGCTGGAGGTGGGGATGAGAAGGCGGTGTTTAGGGTGAGGATGGGAGTGGGAGGTCACACTGGAGAGAGTGGAGGTGTCACAGGAATACAATAAGCCCCGTCTCAGCTAAAACCACCACCTTTCAGCTCATTGTCTTTCCTTACTTACTAAATCCAGTAGAAGGAAGCACAAACAGCTGGTCAGTAGTGTAATGTCTTGTTCATGTGTTACAACCTACTTTACTCCCCTTTTCATCCTTTCTTTATTTTTGCTTTTTCTCTGTCCCTTTCTCACATACCATGCACGCACACGCACAGTCGCTGTCTCTTACTCATCCAGTTTCAGCCAATCTCTCTTCTCGTTGCTATAGAAACAGCCATACTCAATGGGAGCCCAATGAATTTTCATCATGACATTTTTAAGGTTGCCGTGGGAACAATGAAAACAGCACCTTAGAAAACAGGTTTTGAAAATAGAATGGTGCCTGTCATGAAAACATTATGCTCCATATCATTAATGCCAGAGTGCAATGGCCTCATGTGCCCAGCAAAGACAAATAGCACAACGCCTAATTGTGGTTTTAGACGTACAGCACATATAGCTGACAAATTAAAGGAAAAAGTTTTTGCTATGCTTTTAGGGATGTTTTTTTATTTTGCTAGCATGGTTTGCCTTCACTTGTCCCTTTAGAATTAGGCGTCACTGCACATCAATACAACATTCTTCTGACTGATCACTTTTATCCTATAATGGAACATCATATGCTATGGCCTTCACACTCAGCAGATCTCGACCCAAATGACACACCAAAACTATTCCGGCTGACTTTCTAACACGCTGTACATTGGTTTGTCCTTTATTTTGTCACCCACCTCCTGTATATACTGGATGTTTAAACTATTTTAATTTTTCATACCCTGAAGTCTAATCTTGCTATTTTGGGTAAAAAAACCTTTTACAGAGTTTTTTTTAATTCTATTTAAAAGGGATATTTAATGATTATTAAATGAGGCTTTCTTGTGATATACAAATTTAAACTTGTCATCAAAAACCTTATGGTTTCTGTGAATGTATGGCATGTCCCATTTTAGCAAAGTAAAATAATACTGAGACTAGAATTATAAATCGAATACAAAAATTTGCTGGCAATTTTATCATATTACTTGGGGTTAAAAGTCTGAGATCACATTTTAAATGAATGCTGGATATAAACAGGACATTCTAGACCTTTGGGGGGGTAAAATAAAATATTTAAAACCTTACATATTCAACATTTAAGAACAATTTATGATATTGATTCAGATGAGTAACATGTTTTTACACAATACATTTTGGAGTCCATACCAGCTCGACTGCACATGGTCATTAAAAGCGGACAAAATATACAAAAAGAAATTCTGTCAGTCAGTCAGTCAGTCACTCTTGGCCAAGTCCATGGGAGGAAAGAGACCTCCATAGGACTACTGCTGACCAGGAGTGTTGTGCAGGACTGTGCAGGAGTTTTTAAGCCCTGCATAAATGTACTGGTCACCTCATTAGACACACCTTCGTTGTTAATCTGCCTTGTAGGTGTACAGTTACAGACCATGGCTCCACTTTTTCCATGCACAATGCATGCTAATAGCCATCATGACTGGAGTTTTGGTGGATGCTCCCAACCCAGCAGTGATAGTGAGGTGTTTATAAACTCCATGCCTAATAACTAGTACTGGGCAGAAACACTACCAGTGGTCCAGGACCCAAATAAGATCTGGTCAGTAAGTGAATTGGTGGGCTGTAACAGATGATCTGCTGTCAGTAAACAAGTTGCATACACATGGTAGACTTACAGAAAGTGTGTGTATAAGGCAGCTGACTATAAGGCAATGAAAAAGATATAATACAGTAACTTGTCACTTACCTGTTTTCTATAAAACATAGTGTGGGAAAAACTGACAAACAGAGTGATTAAAATCCTGATAAGTGTTCTACTAGTATCCCTGTGTCCTAGAGTTGATCATTAACCCCTCCATGAATGCAACAGACTAGCTCAAGCAAGATATCATAGAAGCAGTGACAATGTTATTCATTCATTAAATCCTATACAGGGACAATGCTGTCACTGAGCCACTATTATACCGAAGTCAATGTATAAATATGCAGGTTTTGATCAGATTAGCTAATTTGGTTAAGATCTTTCCTAATACAAAGAATCCATTTTGTATCACTCTTTGCACAAAGAACAAAGCTCTAAGTGATTCTAAAACATGTGTCATTAATAGTCAAAGGTTTTGCCAAAATGTTAGGACCAGCTTTGCACAGAAGCCTTTCATCATACTGACTTGAAGCACATGACAAATAAAGCAGTGTGGGTGAGAATACAGCAGATGACACTAATCTGCAAAATTTGCAGTACAAGGTTAGGTTGTTCATCAACTCACCACTTGCTTTATCTTGGTTGCTGTACAGAAAATGCCAGCTTTAGCTTGACTCAAGTCTGGTGTGTATGTTGATTAACCAAGTAGAGCAGCCTCAGGAACACTGTGGTGATTAGGTTGATTTGTGGCCTGGCTCAGAGGCAAGAAACCTGCTGCAGAAATGCATGGAAGTACTAACAGTCTGGGACAATGCAAGACATTACCACACAAAGAGGGTTAAAAACAAACTGGACATTGGTGGTGGTTTTGGCTGCCCATGGCTGGTAAGTAAATATTTGGGAAAATTTATATCAATAACAATATTTATTTATTTGCTTTTTCATTTGTTTTATTGCATTTGCATAAGTTCTCTCTATAAATATATGCACATTCACATAGTTTCTAGCTAGAAAAAGCTTTACAAGAACAAGAAAATGGTCTTACAATCAAAAATGATATGAAATCCTGGACTATGGTATCAGCTTTGTTCATTTGTGTTTATCTATTGTGTGGGATCACAAATACAACAGCACAATATCTGTTCTATTAATGAACTAATAATGATAATATGATGCCCTATTTAGACATTGTTTTAACTCTACTCTGTTGATTTGTGATTTGTGAACTTTATAAAGCTTCCTAGCTTGGTATTACCATAATATAAGAGATGGTGGTGACAGAAAAATCTTTACTGAACTTCCTCATATTCACCTTGATTGCCTCAAACATAGTTGTGACCTTTATTGGGTACATATTTATTTATGTTTTACTGTGCTTCATCATTAGGGATAACTTTACAAATCAGTAAATAGAGAATTAACCAGGATGGGTTAGAATCAAGCATTCACATATTTAGTGAGATATTCAATTCTGAACAATGTTCAGAAGTCTAACTCCAGAAATCAGAAATCTAAATCCTAACGCCATGCAATAGTGTAACCTTCAAAGAGAGGCCAATGGGTGCTGTCTCTATAGCCTACAGACAGATGTAGTCCAGACTATTTCCAGATTAGCTAATATCAGATAAATTTGTAAATATGAAACAATGTCTGGCAACTTTGTTTAAATTAATGTTCATGTGCTCTGATCTCAGTCTCATATGGTACAGTGAAAAAATCTATAAAATTATTTTTATAAAAAATATGACTAAAAATGACTAAATTACTGTTGAGTTGTTGAACTGCTAAATGGTCTACCGAACTAAACATAGGGCAACAATTTCCATATACATTTGGGTCATTTGATCCTCACTAATCCCAGGAAATTTTTCGCTTTCTTTTTCCCCCACTATGGTGAATAGTAACTATAGTAAGTCCTTACCTTGTTAGATCTCAGGATCTGGAGACACACACTGGCTAAACTGGCCGTCTGTTATTTTCCTCAAATTGTCATGTTTCCACAACCAGAGGCAGTGTCTGGTTCCCATTATGACAAGTATAATGTGGGGGAAGGAAGTAAATAACATATCATCACTAGAAATAGCAAGCATGATCCAAAACTCATACTTCTGAGTTATAAACCCTATTACACCCAAATGAATCACTGGAAATGAAATGATCAATAAACACTTTGTGTGCCATCAGATCCCATAGTAGCATTGGCCACTGGTCTATCTGCTGTGCTTCTCTTTCTTTTGCTGATTGGCTTGACAGCATATCTCTTATGGAAGAAGAGACAGAACCAGAGACAGGATAGACAACTTATCAGCACCAATTCAGTTATCCCGCCATGCACACCTGTGCTCCAAACATCGCATGGTAGAAGCTATGGGTGTGTATAAGATCTTACTTTCTAATCACAGTTGTTCAGGGAGGTGCAATAAACTATGCTTTAGTGTACTTTTAACTCTGCTTTCATGCATCATAGTTTGGCTGAAGTTCCCTTCTTTCTGCCTCCGAGTTTCAAGAGTTCTGAAATTCTCCATTCACAAGTGCCTGAAGGGAGGGAGGAAGAAGAGCAATGGGAACAGCACCCATATCAGCATACCCAGCGTGGCTCTCTAACAGTAGGCAGTAGGTAATTTCTCTCTGTTTTCATTTCTTTACCCCTGTGTCCCCATTCCCTTTGCACACCTTCTCTGACTGTATGTTGCTCTAGGCTGGTTCCCACTGGGAAGCCTGAGACCAGATCTGTACCAGCTTCCTGAAGAGCCAAGTGAATGGGCACAACCCAGTGGCTCTACTGTACGCCTATGTTTTGCTGTGCAGTATCAACTGGAACAAGAGCAGCTGGTGGTCTCCCTGCTCCAAGCTGCTAATCTGCCTGTCCAATGCCAAAGCAATGCCACACTGGTCAAACTACAGCTCCTGCCATCTGAAGATCGACATAACCGTCAGGCCAAAGCCAGGTGCAAAGGCTGCCACCCACAGTTCAATGATACCTTTGTGTTCCAGGTACATCAGGAGTGTGTCTTGAGTTGTTTTCAAGGAATACTGCAGAGTTCCTTTATCCACTGCATTTGTAGCACACAGGCAATTAGTATGCTAACTGGAAGTCATATCTAAACAATGCCTACTTTTACAAATGTTTTTGTAAACATTTAAAATTGTGTCATTGTAAAAATCTCAATTGTTTAATTGTACTGTGTATTAAGGTGTCTAACAACAATGTGGACCAGCTTACACTGCGCATGAGTTTGTACAGTGTGGACAGACTGAAGAAGCACCACCTGGTTGGCCATGTTCTGTTGCCTCTCAGACACTCTGATCTGCAAGAGGCAGTTGGCAAAGTCCTATGGAGAGACCTTGAGACTGACAGTGATCTGGTAGACAAGAGCCAATGTTTACATCCAATATTTGTCTTCTCATCTTATTTAAGATTAGGATCGAAAAATTGGTGTAGAATTTTTTGTGCCATACTCTTCTGTGTTCTGATGTAGCCCCTATCAAAGCATGGACATATCCAAGTGTCTCTGAACTACAGTGAGTCTCTACAGCGCCTCACTGTGGTTGTGCTTAGAGCCAGAGGACTCCAATGCCCCAGCAATGCTGGTGAGATGCAGCGATCGTTAATTATTCCGTTGGAGTTAAATTTAGAACGTCATCATCATATAAGCTTAACCCTTTGCGCAAATGTTTCACCAGTAAATGTTTTGGACAGATGTTTCTGTCCAGGTTTCTCTGCAGATACACACTCAGGTAGTGAAAACAAAGTGGACACCAGTAACCAGGGGCAGCAGTCCCACTTTTAATGAGAAGCAGACATTCAGGCTTCTCCCTGTGCAGTTAGATGCAGCCTGTCTGAGCCTGGAGGTCCAGCAGGTATCCCCTGAAGAGCCTGCTGAGGTGCTAAGCACTAGGACCAAGGCACCAAGTAAGTCATGACTTCACTTCAAGCAAATGGTAAAAAAATTTAATCATTAGGACTTTTCCAAAAGCACCATACTTGGTTGTAGCACTATTATGTATTTGTTTGGGGTAAGCTTTTCAACACATTTTATTGCAGCCCATTCATTTATAGGTCCTATTTAGCATCAATTAATGAACGTAAATTAGCATAAATTAATGTCATACCAAGTAAATAAATGTAAATATTACTGTAAGTATTATTCTGCATAAAATGCAGTGCCTTTGTTTTTAATCAAGCCAGTCTCTTTCATTTCTACCTTTCTACAGTATCTCTTGGTCTTGTGGTCATTGGGCCATTTATGTATGCCAGAGGCAAAGAGCTGGAGCATTGGAATGAGATGATCAGTAAATCCCAGGAGTTGGTCAAGCAGTGGCACGGACTGGGAGCAGCTAACAACACCCATAGACCATCCTGAACTACCTCACAATCTTATGTTCAGTTCAGGAGAAAGGACAATAATCACTTAATATATATATCACATATTTATCCTTGCATATTTCACAGTGATCATAACCAAATGGTAAAAGTATTGTAGAATAGAATAAGAGCAGTAGCAGAAGAAAAGTTGGAAAAGCTGTTGTGTAGCAAAAACAAGATGCAAAGCATATTTTCTGTTCAGAATTTCCATACTGAACACAAGAAAGGTTAGGCCAGTCAGTCAGTCAGTCAGTCATTTTCTGTACCGCTTATTCCCAGTTACGGGGTCACGGGGGAGCCGGTGCC
>JANCOA010000057.1:8037489-8047941 GCA_024363135.1 Leptodoras oyakawai | reverse complement strand
GGGTTTTCTCCGGGTACTCCGGTTTCCTCCCACAGTCCAAAGACATGCATGTTAGGTTGATTGGTGTCTCAAAAGTGGCCCTAGTTTGTGAGTATGTGTGTTTGTGTGCCCTATGATGGATTGGCACCCTGTCTAGGGTTGTTCCTGCCTTGCGCCCTATGCTGCCAGCTAGGCGCCGGCTCTCCCGTGACCCTGAAAAGGAATAAGCGGTCAAGAAAATGAATGACCTCCAACTTTTATCCCAGCTTTTCAATGTGGTCTCAGATTTTTGTACTCCACTGTATATGTGTACAAAACCTCAAATCCCTATACATCTTTGTTAATAGGAGTATTATTGAAGAGTTCATTTGTCTCCATTTCAATAAAGGAGCTGTACTGTCAATTATCTCCCAGAGTAATTAGTCACTGATAAAACTTTGTGAAGTTTTTTTTTCCTAAAGATTTATTTTCACCCTTTTCCTTTATCCACCTCGTCTTAACTCAAAGCCCTTGGCTGAAGGTGACCAGCAGCAAAGACTAGCCCTGACATCTGAGCTAATGGATTCCAGGAGACAACGTGGAGAGAATACATGCTACGCTATAACAATCTATGGTGTATGTGTGTGAGTGGACACCAGTGGGCCTGTATGTGTATAACTATTTTGTAGTATGTAATATTACATGCTTAATAAAATCTTTTTTTTACTTTTGCCTATCATCTTCAGTGCAGATCTAGAGGGAGGGATTATGTACAATATAAAAGTCTTATAATAATATATATTATTTCTCTCATCAGAAGATGATATGAAGTAGTGGTCAGTTCGACTAGGGGGCAGCAATGACCTAAAAGCTTAAATGGATATAAATCTTGCAATGACTGTGTAAATTATTAATCTTTCATAATTTCATGGTTTTATCATCTTCAGTGCAAATGAATCTCATGAACAATATCCCTCTTGACTTTTAAATGTGGATCATTTGTCTCCTCCGCCACCTGTGGCTTGATATATTACAGATAACTTTGTTCTGTGGCCTGTTGCCTGCTTTCTGGGTGCTTTTAGCATCAAGTACTGAATCACATATTAACTCACAAAATGCCTCAACAATGTTTTCGTAGTAATGCAGAGAGCACAATGCTACATTTTTATGGACCTAAAGCTTGCCTTGGTTATCTTTTCCTTGCTTTTATGCCATCAATACAATAAAAAAAAAGTGTTTCTTTCTGCAAAAAAACACTGCTGCAAGTGAAAATTTATGAGAGAAGCATAATTATTGTGCAGCAAATAAAAGCATCACTGAACAGCAATGATGAAAGTGGGTTAGTGTGAATTCTTGATATTGTGCTATCATTCATAAGGGACAACAAAGCATGGCTGGTAATGGGGAAAATGAAAGTTTCTCAGCATATATATTCTCATATGCTCACTCTGTGAAAAGGGAGCTCCTTATCGGGATAACAAAAGCCTCACTGCATAATTATCTCAGTGTAGGTCACCTTGGGCTTTGGAGGAACACACTGAGGTAGAGACATTGGACATAATGAGGTCAATTTTACCAAAACTCCATACACTTTGCATAATTACTGTACTGATTGGTTTTAATAAGATTTTTTTTTATTAAACTATTTATAACCTATAGCATTCAAAAGCGAAGACTTATTCTGATCAAGACATAAAATCTGAGGTCAGAATCAAGGATCTTTTTCTTTAGATTTTTCTTGCACGTTCATCCCGTTTTCCTCAACACTTGGCTTTACATTAAGGTATACAGTCTCCCGCATAATTATTGGCACCCCTGCTAAAGATGAGTAAAAAGGGTTACAGGAAGCTTAATCTCACACTGAAAAAATGAGAAAAAGCCAACCTTTAATTGAAGTACATTTTTAGGAAAAAAAATCCCTCATTAGGAAATGATTCTATTGAACAAAACCACAATTATTGGCAGCTCTAGAAATTCTTGTACAAAATGTAACTGAACATTTTTTTTTAATTTTTTTTTTTTAACTTTTTTAAAGCTGTTTAGAGTGTCTAGGAACTTTTAAATTGTAATCCATGATTTGCTTTTTCACTGGGGTAGATGTGCGTGGTATAAATGATCTTATTTATACCATGTTTGTGTGTCATTGTTTTTAAACTGCAATAACTTTTTTCCTGTGGATGGTCTGCATGGCCACTACACTACAAAGGCACCACCTGTGCATGTGCTTGAGAACCAAAAGGCCTCCCCATGCAAATATACAGAATAAAGATACATTATTTGAGGACAAGATAATGGCAATGTGCTATTTATAGGTCAAGCAAGAAGACTTTAAACTGTCTATCTTCTATGGAATACGTCTTCGTGTAGACACTGATTTTTCCTGTGTGTGTATGAAATCACACATCCTACAGCAAGTAGTGTAAGAACAAGTGTGAGCCCAAGGTGTCACATCCACAAGCATACCTGAACCATTGTAATCCTGGTTAAGCGCTTTCTGATAAACATGTGGCTCATTCAGTGAGCACTGCAGAGCTGTGGGTGTGCATGTGTGTATCTGTGTGTGACTAGAAGAAAATAAAGAACCTTTTATATCACATGATGAACAAGCCTAGTAAATCAGTTAAATTTGAATTAAATAGAAATATCAATTAAAATTTTGTTCCAGCCACAGTAATCACCCATATTCCCTATTGCATTCATTTTCAAAATCAGAGTGTAGCTTATGGTTTGAATGGATTTCAATGGATAAGTGCTGTTTTGCTGGAAAAGGAAGGTTGTCCAAATAATTAAATGCAGGAGTGCCAAAAATTGTGACCCATGGTTTTCTTCAAAATAATTATTTCTTGGTGGAGGGTTTTCTTTTCTTAGAGTAAATATTCTTCAGTTAAAGTTTGGCTTTTTCTTGCTTTCTTTCAAGCTAATTCACCAACAGATTACTTTTATTAAGCCCATACTCATAATCAGGTCGTGTGCAGGGATTGTACATTCTGGTATCGGGTTAAATACAGAGGCAAAATACTTACAGCTGTAATCAGCTATAATTGTAGATATAATTTTATTTGTTTTAGGTACAGGTACAAATAAGAAAAAAGTAAAAACATTTCAAATCTATCTGGATTGTGAACATGATTTTGATTATTGTAAAAAAAATTCTCCTGTTAACACAAACATTACTTAAACATTTAGAGGAGAACTTATACTGGACATTTGTACTGGTCAACACTTTTATAAATTCTTTATAATGATTCTTATATAATAAAGTACATAATAATGGAAATAGAGGAACTATATTTTAATCACAATACCTAAATAATAATGTGGTACCGAATGCAGAAGGTAGCATTCAGACAAGTCCCTTTTAAAAAAAGCCACAAATTATACAGGATCTATTGATAGGCTTTTGTGATTTATAAAGCATTGGAGGTACTTGATAATACTAATAATAGAATACCACTTGATTCACCCAGTAATGTGGAGTGGAGGAGAGAGACAGAGAGAGAGAGAAAGAGAGCTCAAAAATATTTTTGACTGTCTTAAAGGTATATAAAATTCAGTGTTATAGTTCATTACATAGATCAATACCAAATTTATCTCAAAATTAAGGGAAAAACAGACATACTGTATATATTTATATACCACACTAAATATTCAAAAATTCTTGTACAATCTTTGTATTATTGCACTTTGTTGAATAAAAGAAATCCCAACATTTATAGGTCTGCAGTTCTTATTGGCAGGAATCAAATGTAATTTTTAAACTGGTTCCAGAAATACAGTTTCAGAGCTTGGCACTGCAAATACCTGTGTAGAAAATAAATAATTAAGTTTGGAGGGTTAGACCTCAGACTCCAGACTAGAGATCCTTCCCCATGTCAGAGGTACACCGGGGGATCCGACCCTGTTAAACACTCTGCTGCCTGGAACAGGGAGCAGATGGCCATCCTGCAGGTGTACAGGAGCCCTATATCCCCTATATGCATTGTCACTGGGATGGCCCATGCAGGGGAAGATGTTGCACAGCTCAGCTGGTCCATATGGCAATGGGCTCTGGTAGGCTGGAAGGTCAGGGTAGGAGTATTGTCTATGTACAAGGCTGGAGGCCCTCCTCATTCCTATCGCATCATGATGTACTGCTTCCCTGTAAGAAGGGAGATATGTGGATTGGGAGTGCCTTAATTTCTGAACCCTTTTTGGCTGGCGACGGTATGAATGAAGGTAAATGTGTTCCACAGGCAAAGGGTGGTATTTGTTATTTTTTCCTCTCCCACATACCTCTGTGAAAGGAAACAGATCTGGCATGTCTACTCCACATGAAACTGGGTCAAGAGGCCTTTCATTTGGAAACCGCACTCTGCCTGGACCCCAGGTGGCTTTAAGGAAAGAGGGCCTGCGATGGATTTTTCTCTTTCCTATGAAAGGCATGCCATCTAACTCAGGATCTGCATATGTCTTAATGCAGGAATTACAGGTAATATCTCTTGGTTGATAAAGGCTTTCCATAGAAGAAGGATGTGCATCATGTGCAAAATGGTTTGCTTGGACATCTACAAGACCCATAATGTTTCCCTTGTCATCATGTAATCCTCTAAGATCCACAGTCTCCTCCAGACAACTTTGGGCTCTCTTTTTCCATCTGGGGCCTACAAAGCTGTGGCATGGCTCCTGATGTTCAGCAAAGATATCTGGTGCCTGTAGATCTTTATGTGAGATGAAACGAGGGGCCAATTTAGCTGACTTTTGGGAATGCAGATTATATGTTGCTAAATGAGGAGTGCTAATGCTAGACATCGGAAGCAGCCCATTATATAGGGCACCAGATTGGGAAGAAACTGTATAGTGTAGTGGATTTGGGTGTGATATCAATCTTTGAGTAGATGCATGTGGTAGACTGGCAGTTTCAGCATAATGCTGTGTGAACTGAGGTGGTAAAGAGTGCTGAACAAGCGATGAGTGATTTTCTGTGATGTTAGTAACATAAGAGAGGTGAGCTGGGAGTGTCTCAGTGGTGGTCACCTGTGGAATACGTGCTGGTAAACTCCCACCTTTCCGACTCCAGTTCTCAATGGTTTTTGTTGCCTTGTCCAAAGAGTTCTCCACCTTTGCTGAGGAGACAATGTCTTTGGCTGTCTGAAGCATTTTAAGCATGTTGGCCTGGGCATAGTTTGCTGTGATGTCAAGATTCTGCATGTTTCCAGATTTTCCCATGTCCTCAACACCACTGAAGCAGCTGTAAATTCCCTAAGAAAGAAAAATTATCCAGAATTGTGTTATAAGTATATTATACATTTTTAATATACACTGTAGTATTTTGTATGCCCGGATCACATATTCAAAATGATGAACCCAATATGAGCAATTTAATGAAAATTTTACTGTTCCTACAGTTCCAACAAAAAATGTGAAAAATATGGATATTATCAGCAAAACTAGCATTTAAAAGGGTTACCTTTTTTTGGACACTCTACACACGCACACACACACAATGGAAAACGTTTCCTGGTATGCTGACATTACCCTGGATACCGTGGCTCTTGATACATCACAAAGACTTGCTGTCTTGGTCACAGATGCGCCAGCAAGACAACTGGTCAGCCTGGACAGGCTACTGATGCATGTGGGGAGCAAAGGCTAGGCCAACTGGTCCAATTCAACAGAAGAGTTACTGTAGCTTTTTTGCTGAAAAGCTTCATGCTATTTATGATAACACAGCTTGCTGTGTATAGGGATACATAGCTGCAGACTGTTCAGAATGCTCATGCTGACCCCTGTCAACACCAAATGCAACTGTAATTGGCACATGAGCCTCAGAACTGGACCATGGAATTATTGGAAAATGGTGGCCTGGTCTGATGAATTGCATATTCTTTTACATCATGACTGTAGATGGCTGGGTGCACTATGGGAAGAAGGCAAGGCAGAAGCAGTGTGATGCTCTGAGCAATGTTCTGCTTGGAAACCTTGGGTCCTGGAATTCATCTGGATTTTACTTTGACATGTAACACCTACCTAAACATTGTTACAGATCAGGTACACCCCTTCATGGCAACAGTATTCCCTAATGGCAGTGACCTCTATCAGCAAGATGATGTACACCCTGCCACACTGCAAAAATTGTTTAGGAATGGTTTGAGGAACATGACAAAGGGATTAAGGTGTTGATTGGCCTCTAAATTCCCCAGATCTCAATCTGACTGAGCATCAGTGGGATGTGCTGGACAAACAAGCCTAATCCATGGAGGCCCCAGTTCACAACGTACAGGACTTAAAGGATCTGCTGATAACATCTTGGTGTCAAAAACCACTGCACACCTTCAGGTGTCTTGTGGAGTTCCTGCCTTGATGGGTCAGAGCTGTTTTGTTGACACAAGGTGACCTACACAATATAAGGCAGGTGGTTTTAATGTAATGGCTGATTTTTGTATATATAAATATAGATTTTTTCCCCTGTCATCTGCTGTGGGTCTTTCTTTTATTCTTTGTAAGTTTCTTTGGCTCTTTGATTTTCAATTTCAATTGCAATTTTATAAAGGAATAAAATTAAGACATAGCTTAGGACCTTTGCTTTTCTCTGATTACAATGGTCTTTGATATTTTTTGATAAAGTTCTTCAGCTGTGAGAAAGATCGATATGTTCTACTGTGTGTCGTGAAAGTTTTTTTCTTCCTAATTCCAGAGACTTTTAACTTGACTGCTCACAGCAAACTGCTTTAGAGTTTAAGCCTGAACCTTTCTTGCCTAAATAAAACAGAACAGAGGAAAAATAATTCTGACAACTTTAAATCATTAGACACAGTAGTAGATAGATTTCTATTTTGTAGATTAAATTTATGATGGGGTAATTTGTTTTCATTTACACACCCAGAAAACAAGGGGTTACAAACCTTTGCACTCAACTGTATTAATGTGTTGTGATACAGAGTATGTATACTGTAGAGTTTTGACTGTCTTAAGGGTATATTAAATTCAGTTCAAAATAGTTCATTACATAGATCAATACCAAATTTACCTCAAAATTAAAGGGAAAACAGACATACTGTATATATTTATATCCAGTATTGTTCTTTGTATTATTGCACTTGAATAAAAGAAAGCCCAACATTTATAGCTCTTTGAAACATTTAAGAATTAAACATAAAATGTTATTTTCTTCACAGTTTCATCACAGATTATTATTTTTTATAAAGTATAATGATGTTAGCAAGAACATACAGTTTGCTGTGCTAAATCAATCTAACTGAAGGCATCTGTTATGAATAGGCGTGGTGGAGTAAAGAATGGACTGGGTAATGGAGACGCTGGGAGCGCGAGGGTCTTGGCTGTGAGATGGGTGGCAGGAGACGTCCGGGGATGCGGTCATCACGGAGATCCTGTCTGGAGAAGGAGCATGAAGGCGCGACGCATGAGAGCGCCCAGGCGCAGGGCTTGAGAGTGTGGACGGTCTCAGCCATGAGGCGGGTGGCAGGAGACATCTGGGGATGTGGTCATCACGAAGATCCTGCCCGGAGAAGAAGCATGAAGGCGTGGTGCTTGAGAGCGCGGAGGGTCTCAGCAAAGAGTCGAGTGGCGGGAGACGTCCGAAGATGTGGGCATCGCGAAGATCCCGCTGGGAGATCAGGCATGGAGGCGCGGTGCCAGCTGAAACATGGGAACTGAGGGCGACGAGACGTATCACTGGAATGACGTCCGGGAAACAGAAATGGAAATCGGTGTGATCACTCCTAACATGTGGTGGATGGGTGAATGGACTGAGTTAGGGAATGGAGATGCTGATGCGGAACACAAAAAGGAAGCATTTCATAAACTAAACAGTCAGACAAACAGAGGTAAACTGGACACAAGGCATGGGATAAACAAACTAGAGTCCGGAGGGGGAACAGGGAATAACGCACGGAGGTGTGTGGCACGTTTAAACACGCAAGGCGCATGGGAGCGCGAAGGTCTCGGCCGTGAGACGGGTGGCAGGAGACGTCTGGGGATGTGGTCGTCATGGAGATCCTGCCCGGAGAAGAAGCACGAAGGCGCGGCGCATGACAGTGCCCAGGCGTGGTGCTTGAGAGCACGGAGGGTCTCAGCGAAGAATCGAGTAGCGGGAGACGTCCAAAGATGTGGGCGTCGCGAAGATCCCGCCAGGAGATCAGGCGTGGAGGCGCAGTGCCAGCTGAAACACGGGAACGCTGTGCTGGAATGACGTCCGGGGAAGTGGTCGTCACGGAGATCCTTCTGGGAGAAGTAGTAGTAGGTGCCAGCTGATTCATGGAGGCGTGGCACCTGCAAGAAAAAAGGGTCCAATCCACACAGAAACAACACAAACCAAAACTCTAACCAATATTTCCCCGCCAGTCCCGGAACAAAGGGACCCATAAATACAAAAGAAAACGGAAAAGGCGGGACTAAGGAAACAGAAACGGCGTGATCACGCGGATTCCAAACATAACCGGAAATGGCGTGATCACACCGATTCCTAACAGCATCTAACAATTTGAACTGCACATTCATGTAAACTGAAACAGTAATATTTTATGAATAAAAATAACATAAACCAAATGCTTCAGTATTCATCAACAACAACAAGATTGACTTTGCTGCCTTAGCATGAAAGGAAGCTAATTGGTTTTATGAAAGAGCATGCTGTGGTTTGGCGTACACCTACCCTGCTTATGGCCAAGAGGAAGTCTAGACGGTTAGATCTGTGCACACAGTGTCTGATTTTCCAATAAAGCAGATGTTCCCAGGCAAAGACAAGCAGACTAAGACCCATAGCCACCAGAAGCATGTAGAAGACGCCTGCCATGTTGTCTATGTCCAACTTGGAACTCATCACCTCATTCTTCTCATTCTGGCATATTCCAGACAGCCATACAGTTTCCAGTCTCTGTGTGTCCCCTTCAAAAACATTAAAAGAAAACTACTACATAATGGCAAAGAGAACACTGCTGAACGTGATAACTAAAATAAAATTAATATAAATACATACAGTAAGTAAATAGATGTTAGATGTGTGATCTCAAAAGGCATTCATACTGTCACTGTCAACTGTAAACCTTATGAATTCACGGGTCTATGTTTATATTTTAGAGACCCTGAGAGAGGACAGTGATGGCTTCACGCTGTGATTGAGGATATTAATTGTGGAACAGATCTGATCCCCTGAGGATGATTTACCATCTCCCAGGAACTGGAGAAGAGCCAGGTCTATGGGGCGTTTCCAGCGGGAGTCCTTCTGCAGAGCAATGCCATAGCCTGTTGTAGCAAACACCTTCCCACTGCCAATGGTCACCAGCTTGCAGCCCTCATCCTTGCCAGCCATGTAATTAAGCACTGCAGCATCGTATATGAAGGCATCCAGCTTCCTGCAGCAAAGAACGTGTGACATTTATCTTACTGATAAGCTTACGATAAAGTAATAATTACTTAGGGTTACATATAATTGCATATACTTACATCAAACAAATAATTACTGTCCATTTATTTGACTTAATAGTGGCCTGCTGAAGGTATAGTAAAGACCCAGCTGCCTTGGATTATTCTAAATCACAATAAAGTTCAGAGAAAAACACACCCTGTTTTGAGACTGTTGAGCGCCTCTTCCACTCCTTTCTGGTTGTATTTGGTCATGTGGCTGTGCATGTCTGGATAATTGCTGCGAATGTTTCTCTCAGTACTGCCATTTGGGACTGTGCCGAAGCGAAAAGGGGGGTAATGCTCCTGGGGCTTCTGAAACTGCAGGATAAGACAGACTGTGAACTTTGGTTAGATGTCTGATTGTCAGCTGTCAAATTTTCACATTTTAGGTTCTCGCAGAAGTAAAGTTTTCTTTGTGTCAGTTTATTTATCAAAGCCATGGCTTAACACTTATTGCAAAAAAAGGAATTCCATATTAGCTCAGAGAACAAAAAGAGGCCAAGATTACTATTCATGAAGGTTACAGCTGGCATTGTATTTTCTTTCATACTTAATTGATAAACTGTTTTGGCAAATATGTGTCTCATTTCTCAGAGTGCATTTTATAAGTAGCCTATATGGGTGAGGAGATGTATCACATTTCAATGGCTTGGACAATCTGGTAATTTCCTTCCAAAGCCTCTCTAATCCTTTTAAAGTACAATAGGATCAATCCAAAGCTATAAGGTTTAAGAACAGATTTTAAAATGTATCCCAGGTTTATGCTGATGCACAATGCATCTAATATTTGCATACATTAAAAATCCATATATCACTGCTGTCAAACCTATTAATTTTGGCTCCTGGGGTTTATTCACTTTTGTAAATATGCATAAAATTCTAAATACAACCAAAAAATCTCAATAGTGGTAATTTATTTAACTGTAATTAAAACACAGTAAGCCAGTACAAAGAACCATATCTTATAGTAACTTATCTAAACAGAGTTCTTCTGCTTCTGTACATACATAAAGGTGTTAGACAATGAAACTGAAACACCTGTCATTTTAGTGTGGGAGGTTTCATGGCTAAATTGGACCAGCCTGATGGCCA
>JANCOA010000057.1:8026437-8037389 GCA_024363135.1 Leptodoras oyakawai | reverse complement strand
AGAATGATCCACCACCCAAATAGTACCTGATCTGTGCTGGTCCTGTGGGGCTCCTGACCATTAGAGAACAGAATAAACAGATGCACTATAGTCTAATGATGTGTAGAATTGTCCTATTTTCCAGTAAGGGCACTTTTCATTATTAATTTTTTTAATAATAACATGCACTTTTCATTATTTTTATAAAAATAATAACATGCACATTTAATTATTATTTTTTTTAATAATAACATGAGCCTAATCAATTCTGTTTGTTATTAGATATCAACTGTCAAAATGTCTGTGATGCTCATCTGCTTCAAATCTTCAAAACAGAGAAGAGTATAGACATTTGATCACAGACACAACATGCAATAAAATAAGTTTTAAAGCATTTATATGTCCAAATAAAAAGACATTAATAAAATGAGATTTAGCTTTAGAGCAGAGCTAACTGAACAAATCATTGATTATTTTCCAACAATTAACAAGACCAGTCATTGATCGAGTGAAGAGACAACAATGTGGCCTGTCTTCAAATGCAGCAAGGAAAGAGGTGCTGAGATAGACCCTGAATGATGCTGATAATCAAACTCTAGTAACGACTCATTTCTCATTGCAAATGTATCATTCTTTACAATTTGACACTAATGTTGTTTGTGTACAAGTAGATTAAGTTATAATGAATATATAGAGGTAGGCAGGGTGTCTTTCAGGGGAACAGGTCATAAAATTAAAAAGATTTTACAATGCTATAACTTTACCTGAGATGCATGCAAAGGGAACACATATTTCAGTTAAATCTGTAGCTTTCCAAACTAGTAGAAAAAGTCAATATTTTGCCATGTGAAGGGTTTTTCCCAGGCCACCATACATATATAGTTTGTCTTCCTTTTATCGTCTTCATGGATGTTACAATGATAATGTAACTCAGTCAAAATAAATTCTATTAAAATTCTATAAAATGACACACACATAGTGTTTTAATTAACTTTTTTTGCTGGATCGCTTGGGCCGGCCTAGAAGAGGCTTTTGCTATTTAAGCCTGAGTGGCACAAATTACTTTGTTGAAATTTGTATGTGCAAGGTATCAGGATATCTGGCCAGACCATAAACATCCAATGCTGCCTGAGATGAGAGATAACAACATTAAAGTTTCATGACAAATACTTTTCAGCCAGATGCGGTCCAGCAAAACTAGGTTTGGCTGGTCTTATTATTAAGAGAGCAATTTTGGACTAATTAGAGTTGTTTTGTTCTGTTCCTTTCATTTTAAACAGAACTTTGACAGAAGAGGGAAAAAAATCATCACTAACCTTTGGCATTGACTAGGCTACGGTTGTATCCAACAGGGCTAAAGTACTCAAAGATGAACACTGTTACAGCCACAACAGTCAGGCACATAACAAACATCATGACCCACACTGCTGGACTGTAAGGCTCTGTAGGGAGAGAAACATATTAACCTACATTTCACAACCTCCATGAGAATACAACATGGCACTATTTACCACTGCAATCAGTAATGATGAGATGTATTGCATTATTTCAGGTCTCTGCTGTCCCATTAGAGGAAGAATTTTGACTTGATGAATGAATAACTTTACAAAAAAAAATATAGTCATGCTTTGTATCTACAAGACCAATGGAATAACAAATTTGTAATTTTTTTGGCTTTGTTGCATACAGGACTTGTCCCAGTTAAGTTTAGAATATTACTCCAATTGTACCTGATTAAGACTTCAGTTAGTAGTAAATATTTATTGCTGCCTGGAACTGTTTCACAAAGTCTGTGTGACTGCCAAAGGGGAGCAGGACTGTGAATAAAACTTTCTCACCTAGAAAGGCAGATGGGGAAACAGTGCCATTGCTCCTAGCTACCATGACACTAATCCCTGTCTCCACGAATGGCACTGAAAAGTCAATGATCTCGGAACGCTCTTCATTAATAGTGAGTGAGCCAATAGCCATATCTGCGCGCTTGTAGACGACCTAGAGATCATTAGAAAGAAACAGATAAATAATGAGTGCAGCCAATTAATGGCAGCTTTCTTCCTTGCTTAACTGGTTTATTTGCTCATCTAGTTGTAGTGTGATTTTATGCATGACTTCATGAGTACTGTATAACAGCTAAACTGGTATCTAATTTTCCACAGACAGGTGAGACACAAGCACTAACATCACAGAGTGAACTAAGTGTGTAACCGCACCTATCAATATGACATATCCACTCTATAACATTGCCTAAGGAGAAACATCAATGTAAGATGAAAAGACACAGTCAAACAGGTATGTAGTAGTAATTTAAGTCAGCCCATCAATTTCTTTTTCGTGGCACACCAACATTTCAGTACTTTCAGGACAGATCTCTGCTAATTGTAAGTGTGGGACATGTGGGGAGATGCAGGTGATAGATATGCTGAAAACACCAGCAGCTGTGGAAGACACTTAACCACCAGATCAAGTGACACTACACACGGCAGGAGATGACAGGATGAATGTTTTCGAGATTGTATTTTAAATTCAGTTCACTATGTGAACACTTTTAATGGCACAGGCTGCATCTCACATAATAATTAGACAGACACACACAAGCAGATATGTGCTGAGGAAAGGAGGCTCCATTAGAGGTTACTGCCAGTAAATATAGATCAACATGTTTGCTGCTAATAAAACAGAATTTTGATGAGGATTTAATCATCAGCGTGTGTGTGTGTGTGTGTGTGCGCGTGTGTGTGTGTGTCTCTCATACCTCGCCTATCATCCCATTCCAGACGCCTCTGACAAGCTTCCCATGTTTACCATTAGTGACCAAGTAAAGATCATAGGAGAACTTGATGGTGCGGGAGAGCTTCTTGAGAATGTCGATGCAGAAGCCCTTGCAGCACAGTTTGGTGTAAGGTTCTGAATGACCGATGCCACTGCAAATAAAGGTGAGAAACATTTCTATCACTTTTGAGTGAACAATCTGTCAGAGTATTAGAAAACTGACCACAATCCACAAGAAGTACAACAGCTATTGAACATTTAGTAAAGCTATCATTAATAGTAGAACGTTAAGGTCAATGTCAATACTATTGAGGACTATGCAAATAGCAAATAGACAATAAGAAATATATTATAGTTACAGTTATTTAATAACTATTTAGTTATAGTTATTTAACTATAGTTATAAACTAGATATAAAATAAACCTCCTATACTGTATTTAACTTCCTATATATACTATATCTATAGAATTGTAAATGTACAGGTGCCTAACTATAGTTATAAACTAGATATAAAATAAACCTTCTATACTGTATTTAACATCCTATATCTACTATATCTATAGAATTGTAAATGTACTGGAGACTAATATGACAGACAGACAGGCAAGACAAATGCAACATTATAAATGATATTTTTTTTTATATTTAATATTATTTCATATTCAAGATATTGAATATTTACTTCTGAAAACCTTCTCTTCACTTCCAATTTTAAATGAAAATAAAACAACAACAGATTTTTAATGTGGTCTCAGACTTTTGGATCCTACTGTACATACAGATAGACAGATTGATCTATCTGTCTATTGATCTACACACTCAGTCTGTCAAAGTTAGGGTTTCACATCTGTACACACTAGAGCATATTGAGTCGGGGGGGGTTGACCCTATTCTGCCCCCTGTTCTACAGATTCCACTGAAGATGAACACCCTCATAGTAAAAGTTCCTTAAAGCCAAAATACAGTGATCTGTTTAGCCATTAGCCAGAGGGAGCACTGAACAGAAAAGTTCCAGGAGTAATGATAGCACATCACCTCTACCATTCACCAGACCTCCCACCTACTGCGCTGTGGAGGAAGAGAGACAAGAGGCCAGGAGGCCAGGACAGGTGAACACCAAGTACAACAACCCAGGCAGAACATAAACAAACCTGTCCCCTGTTACCCAGCTGAATGGTGCACTAGAGAT
This sequence comes from Leptodoras oyakawai, assembly GCA_024363135.1. NCBI lineage: Eukaryota > Metazoa > Chordata > Actinopteri > Siluriformes > Doradidae > Leptodoras > Leptodoras oyakawai. The sequence goes on along the minus strand of JANCOA010000057.1, from coordinate 8,033,451 downwards.
TTTGGGTTAAGTGAGATGTGAATTGTAGCCAGATTCCTTAATCAGACAAGGGCTTACTTGGGCTCACCCACATGATATAGACACACAGTACACTTATATTGATGTGTTTATGTCCAGACTGAGGGAGTAAGGTCACCGTAAGAAGGATGAGGAGAAAATTGAGGTCATTGGTTTCTGTAGTGGACATGCATACTTCTTACAATTTCTGATTTCAAATAAATTGCAGGGAGATATATCACTGCTACCATTACTGAGCTGTTATTGCACAGTTAGAGAGTAACCTGGATGTGATAAGACTTTTTTCTTTAAGTAAAGTGCACATAGATGATTCTCTAGCATACTTAAATTATATTAGACATAAATATTCAATATACACAGGCAAAACATTGTTTACTGAATATGACCTCCACATTTTACCATAATCAATGATGGTATCTGTTTAGATACCATCTAAGAGATTTAAGAATCTTGACTGAAGTTGTAATTTCACTCAGATAGAGAGCCACTCCTAGAATACATAATCCTTAGATTTGCTTTAAATTGCAGCCAAAGGTTCCAAGACTTACCAAACAGTACTGTCATTCAATATGGAGATTTGTGACAGCCTGTGGCACTGACAATCGGATGTCATCATTACTGTTATTTATCACCAAGCGCCTCTTGGGCATCCCATTTTCCCTGAGGGGTGATTACTCCATTCACAGATTTATTAACATGTTCTCCCCTCAGCATGCTGTCATAATGAAACTGTCATCTCTTCCCCCAGGCCACAAGTTTCTCCTCACTCACTGTGCGTTTCATTTTACTGCCGCTGCACAACTCATTGAGCCATCTCTCTTTTGCCACAGGGGCTGAGCAATAACAACTTTCACAACATTACTATTTTTATGTCATTCATGCTTGGCAATATGCTAGTCACAGAAGACAAACATATATAAAGAGCCCAAGACAACATTGAAAATCTGTTTTTTTTTTCTTTCCATTTTAGGCTTTTAGAATTTAAGAATAAAAATAATTTTCAACAAATGTTCAATATACAAACCCCATTTCCAGAAAAGTTGGGACACTTTCTTAAAATGCAATACAAATCTGTTATAAAGTTAGAAATTGATGCCTGCAACACACTCAACAAAGTTGGAAAAGAGAAAGGTTTACCATTGGGTCACATCACCTTTTCTTTTAATAATACTTTTTAATCATTTGGGAATTGAAGATTTTAATTCTTGCTGTGTACAAGACTTGAGCTGCTCAATAGTCCGCAGTGACTGTTGTCTGATTCTCCTCTTCATGATGTGTAATACATTTTCAATAGCAGACATTTATGGATTGCAAGCAGGCCTGTTAAGCCACACTGTTATTTGTACAGATTGAGGCCTTGCATTATCCTACGAAATAGATATGGAGTTCTTTGAAAAGATGTTGTCTTGAAAGTAGTCTTGATGTTTCTTTATAACACCAATGTAAGCTTCTGCAGGAATAGTACCTTCACATACACAGTATATGCAGATCACCCATGGCAGGAGCTCTGATGAACCACAGTAGGTCTTGATGCAGCAGTAGACTATGTTAAGTGACATTTATTTTCAAAACTAGTCCAAAGCCTTGGTAGCATGACGGTTTTTTAAACAAAACCACCTAAAGGCTTGATGATCATGCACATTCAGCAGTGGTTTCCATGCTTGACCTTCAAACACTGAGATGTCCCCTGACTCCCTGAAACTTTTAAAGATATTATGAACTGTAGATGGTAAAAGACCTAAATTCTTTGCAATCTTGTGATGAGAATTTGCACTGACTGATAATTCTCTCATGAAGTTTGGCTCAACAAGGTGAACCATGACCCATCCTTGCTTGCAAAGACTAAGCCTTTGGTGGATGCTCCTTTTATACTCACTCTTGGTGACCTCACCGGTTACCAGTTAAACAGCTAATTGTGGAACCTTCCAGGGTTACTTGTTTTGCCTCTGTCCAAACTTTTTTTCTGAGTGTGTTGCAGGCAATTTGTTTACATTTAACAAATAGGATTAAGTTCTTCATTTAAAACATTCTTATAAAAGTTCAAGTGAACTAACACATTACAGATAATTTCTTTATTGAATTTTAAGAAAATGCCTAAACTTTTCTGGATATGGGGTTTGTATTATATTGTCCCAAATTCTTTTACTCCTTTGATATATTATTACAGAAATTTGCCAAAGATCTTTTTAATTTATGACTAACATATCATGTTTTGGAACCAGTTATAATGATCTTTAATGTTGTGGAATATCTGTGAAACCTCTTTATTTTCTCACTCTTTAATTACTATAACAAAACAAAAAACAATGCAGTGTAACAATGAGAAACTAGAAAGAGCTCCACCCTGAAGGCTTTCCTAAAGCACAAAACATACTGACTGTTACAAAGTGCTGACATCCAAGACATCTTCCATAAATGTTAAATAAACAAAGAAAGCCTTATCACCATATCAATTATTATGTGTGCTTTTTGTTAAATAGCACACTTTTTAAGTTTATTATTAACTGTGTTAATGTATGTAGATACATTATGTGTTAATGTATGTAGATACAGATGTATTATGTTTAAATATGTTTATTGGTGACGTCCAATAAATCTATAAAAAATGCATTTATCACATGTCTTAAAGCATCCATTCTACTTTGTGATGAATAAACTTGAAATAAATATATATAGTCCAGTTTTGGAGTGCAAATTATTTCCATCTCTCCATCACAAAATTCCTGCTGTTCAAATCACCTTGCTTCCATTTAAGGAAATATGTTCTAACTGTAGTCACAGCAGCTGCTCTTCGTTTTCAAAGTCACACTGAAAGTCATACCAACACATATGATCACACAACCTCAAAAGAAAAGAAATAACTTCTACCTCAAAAGAAAAGAAATAACTTCTAATGGCTTACACTTCAGTCCTGTTAGCCTGGCGACGGCAGGGCACGGTGTTCCTCACACATGTCCCTGTGCTTGGATCGACGCTTTCCACAATGACAAAGGGTCTCTCCTCCAGTGTAGCCACTGTCAGGTGACGGTTATCAGACACAGGCTCCAGGTAACTGCCATAGCGAGGCCAAACTGGGTAGCGCATATGCAGAATTCCTGCCTCATAACTCCCTACCTGGGGAAACACACAGCATGAAATGAGTGACTTCATTTTAACGCCTTGGATGCCACTTTTAAGCAGAAAGAAGAGTTGACAAAAAGGTCACTGAAATGCAGGTGAGTGGCAGCAGTAATAAAGAAAAGACATCCCATTCTTCAATTTAGCGTTTACTCCCCACAGGTAGTACCCATCAGTTTCATACTGAATAAATCATTCGCTCCTCAGTATGATGCACTTGCGTAGTGCCATTCTGCCAGGCATAGTATGACAAACAACTGGCAGTAATACATGAAACTTATATAGTGTTCCTTTCATCCAAGATTCTATCTCTTCCCTAAACCTGAGAAATGTTTCTCTTTACTGAAATAAATGTTGCTGGAGTCCACTAGTTTAAATCTGTCTTCTGTAAGAAACTGGGAGGGGACCATAACGTTCCTGCTGTGATGCTAGAAAAGACTTTCCTGTCCTCCTTGGGCACATTTATTGTGCAGACAGAGAAAGGTGGAAAGAATGATAGAAATATTTGCTGAGTTGAAATGAGAAAAAAAGAAGAGAAAACATGATATAGAGAGTAAACAGTCAGACCAGTCCAGCTTTTCAGCTACTTGAAATGCTGTTATACAGCCTTCACACAAGCTTGCCACTGATCCTCATGTTCCACTTCAGGTTCACAGATACAGAGCCTGTGCTCCATGCTTGTTTTATACTCAGTTAAAGCATAACAGAAAAGACTGGGCTCATTTAATGTGCTTAGATTATTAACAAATGCAAAACATTATACTGCATGCTAAGTAAGCAGCTTACCAAATGAACGCTCGATCACTACCCAACATCTTTATTTCCATCCATCACTACAAATATTCACCCTTAAACATTTATTTACAAATTTCGGCTACGTTATTAACCAAACTCATCTGAAACACTCAGTGATTTACCAGCTATAATAGTCTTGTACTAACTAGTCTTTGTAATTTATGGATTTTATGTGTGTACATTCAGACAGGTAATGATTTGCACCTTTAATACTGAAAAAAAATCTACCTTACATATGCTGGTAATACATTAGTTAAGGGAGGTGTTTTAGGGCTGCATTATAAACTGGTGGCAGTTTTCATAAAAAAGCCATACTGCTTTTATCAATTTTGATGTCAAACTGATATACGAACTGAATCAAATAACAGTTCTGTTAAAATAAATTTGTGTTATGACACATTCCAGGGTTACTTACCTTAGCGCTTCATGACAGCTGAGTTTGTATTTCACTGCATTTGTGGTAGGTTTCATTTTACAAGAATTTTGAATTCTTATGGGAATGCCATGACATTGTAATGTGCTACAGTATGTTTGTTTTCTCTGACTCTTGAATAAAGCATGTTTCATGTTTATATCAATCGTGACTGGTGGTTATTAGACTAGGGGAAGCATAACGTTCTATTACGATATGATACCACATATATAATATATGGCATATGACATACTTATATTAATGCACTCATTCTAACATGTTACCATTCATTCATGGGACATTTACCCAATTCACATTTGGAATCTACTACTAACAACAACCCAACTAATCAGTTTCACTCTACCAACAAGGACCTTTTTGCTCCCTGATTTTTGAACTAAAAGTTTGAGTGCTCTTGTTTGGTCTCACCTCATAACTATGAGCATCAAAAGACTTCTAAAATCAGGTCAAGGTTAGCCGTGTCTGCTATTTTAGCTGTAAACCTGCTAGCTGATGAATGAAATGGCAGTAAGATATTTCAGAAATGAATGCAAATAATCAAACAGAAGTTTATACTAATCGTTTATTTAGCATATTTGCATTTTACATCCAAAAGCAGGCTCCAAGTGATTCCAGCTGCTATTGATATGTTCATTGTTCATATGTCCACGATTGATTATGTTGTGTCCCTTTAAGAGATTTACCAATTGTCATAAGGAAAAGCTGTGCATCCAACTGTCCAATAAACACACAATATCTATGCTTATTCTACTACGGTTGCACTGGAGCCTATTACAGTGCTAACTATAACTAATAGGGCAAAAGGCAGGGAAACACCCATGACAGGTCACTAGTCCATCAGAGGGCAGACACAGGGTGGTATCACACTGCCAATAAACAGAAAAAAAGATTTTTTTTTTTTGCACAAAATGCACCCACCACCCACACTCCATTCACTCCCAGTAAAGCTGTGCATCTGGGCAGGACTCAAAATGGCACATTGAAAGCCTATTGTTCAGTAAGCATGAATCATGCCTTCCATTAAGAGTACATTAAACACTTAACAGACAGTAATTGATGCACAGGGTTCAACTGGTGTCAGTTAGTACCAAGAGGTGTTGGTGTTTAATGAATTAACAATGTGATATTGCAGTGAGATTTCTTTTGATCATTTGATTCACTAAAATAGATTGACTGATGAAATAATATGAACAATTTGCTAAACATTTCACTGCCAATTAAAAATTAATGAAATTTTAGGGGAAGCCAGGCTTACCATGTAGTGGAATATATGACAATGATGCCCTGATCCTAATTGTGTAAGTTGTTATTATGTTCGAGCATAATTCAACTCAGAAAGTGTGATAACAAAATATTTTGCAGCAAAAAAAATCACTTAATGCATGTGTAATTTCACCTTGACATCCAAATATAGCTTCTATGGCAGCTCAGACCTGTATGAGTAAGTATCAGGCAAGTTTATCTCCACTGTTACACATGGGTTATGTAAGGTCATGTAGACCTATAATCACAGCTATAATAAAGTCTCACCCATCTGCTATTGTTCTGAATGCAGAGGCAGGAACTGGAATCAGATTGGAGTCTATATCATTGTAATCCATGTTTGCTCATGATTAACATGCATGATAAGCCTCAGCAACAAGGATTTATTGAAGTATTATTCACCAAATCAGCAATGCAAAGAAATCCAATCTTGAGGCTTTCGGGTGTGGGTAATGAGACAAGCCTGCAGCATGATAGCATTGGCTATGTCTGTTGAACCATTAATAATTACTACTTGGTAGATGGACACTGTAAATATAACCACACCACTATTTTCACAAACAAATATATGAAGTAGACAGGTGTGATTTAAATCAAGCCGTGTCTTGGTTGCCTCTCACATGATAACTTTATAGGCACCAGAGAACAACAAAGCAATGAAATTATAATTCACATTGTTTGGGAAGGCAGGTTTTGATAGATACAAAAATGAATATTTGTATAAAAAATGTGGGTGGTGAAGTAAAAGTAATCTATCTAAGAGAGTATTATGCTGTGAATGATGAATCAACTCCTGTCACAAGAAACGATGCAATTTATGTTTTGAAGGAAATGTGTTTTTTTTTTTATATTCATTCAATAAATGGGCTATCTAAGGAATCTAATGCATTGGTGTATATACACAGTCTCAATGATCATCAGTCCAGATGTCTGAAGACTAAACAACATAAAACCCACATAGTCTTGTGTCGTAGAATTCAAAATCTGCTGTTTCAACTGTTTTTGCACCATTTTCCTAAAAGCCACATGGGTGACAAGGTGATTCAGTGGGTAGTATTGCAATCAGAGCTCCAGGGTTATACTATCTGAGTTTCCATTGGGTTTTCTGGTTTCTTCTCTTCTCCCCAAAACATGCATGAAAGTGGACTGATTAATTGCCCCTAGGTGTATGAGTATGAGTATGAGTGTATGCAGGTGCACTAGCATCACATCCTGTGATGGACTGGTATCCCATTCAAGGTGTGTCCCTGTCTCAACCCCAGTGCTCCAGTGATGGGTTCTATAACTCACTGCATTTACTGAAGAAAGATGAATGTCAGACAGTCATTTTCTGTACCGCTTATTCCCAGTTACGGGGTCACGGGGGAGCCGGTGCCCAGCCGGCAACT
>JANCOA010000057.1:7997618-8014088 GCA_024363135.1 Leptodoras oyakawai | reverse complement strand
CAGACCGCCCCACCCGGGGATCGAACCCGGGACCTTCTTGCTGTGAGGCAACGGTGCTACCCACCGAGCCACCGTGTTGCCCATAGTAATCTTTTATGACAATGCTAATTTTTTTCATAAAACAATCAACATGAATTCTCTATGCAAGTGACACTTAGCCCTGTGAACATTAGTCATAAATAAAGTATTACCATTATTAAATATTTTACACATTATCAGAGCTACACAGTACACTATATATACTGAGCTACATAATATCCCCAGTTTATGACTTTACAGTGACTTTATCACTTTTACAGTGATAAAAAGTATCCAGCTATTACACATTCTTTACTGTAGCAGATAAAAAGCACAGTGATAATAGATTTACATTTGTATTCCTGTCCCACACTACACAGAGACCTAAATCTGCACCCTATAGTATATCCCTATATTTATGGATCAGGAGACGAGTTTCTGAGGAGTTCAGCTGATGCTAAGTCCAGCAGATGCTAACTCATTAATTAATTACAAATGACCAAACTGGCCATTATGCACACCTGCATGTGATGCTCCCATAACATGTTGGCCTTGGCTTTTAGAGCTTTGATCAGGTTCCTGAAAAAGGACTCGTTCCCACACACAGTTCTGAGCTGTATGCATTACAGAAAGCAGTCGCTTTTTTCACATATGAAGCCAAACAGCATCACAGCCTAATGAGATGAACCTGATTTAGAAGCGTAAAGGTTATTCCCATCAATCCATGGCAGCATTTTAAAAGTGCAACCATACAACCATATTAAGCAATCAGAGCAGCTACAACACTCGTTTAAATTGCCATGGCTGATAAATACGTGCTGCTATTTGCAGCTTTGTAACAGTTCACTCAATAATAGAATATTTAAACTCCATGATAAAAACAGCTCCTTGTTTAATTGGAGATCACAATAAGTGTCAAGTTCAGATGAAACAGATGGCAAGGGAGATAGAATGACATAGCATTCATCTAAATGAGTCTCAGAACAAATCAGTGCTTGCCAAGAAGAATCCTAGATAGAGTATACACCCCCATTCTCATTAAACCATTTCTATTTGATGACACTCAATACTGGTTGAGGAAACCTGAATTCTTATGTATGTTATGAAGACAGTGCAAATTATTCTACTATTTGTATTATATTCCCATAAGAATGAATATAGCATAAAAAGAGGCTAAGGCACAGATATGGTTAAGTAAAGGATGTATGAATGCCAGAGATTTTAATAACATTAGTGACATCAGTGAATTGTCAATCAGTGGAACAAAATAAACGTGGCAGAAAAGCAAAGTCCATGATTCAGCTTTGTAAACTGGAATGAGTGTAAAGCCATGTTCAGTTAATATACTGTATGCGTAACATATAATAGAATTCACTGTTTCTTTTATCTTAATGTTCTGCTTTTCTATGACATAAGGAGGATAATAACATTTTTTTCTGTTCTACTTTTATGGTTTATTCTTATGCATATTCTCCCAGCATTATATTAAAAAAAAAAAAAAAAAAAAAAAAAACTAAATGGCATCTTTCCATGCTGCTGGGGTGGTACCCTCAAGAGTATATCTTTGTGCCTTTAATATCTGTATTTAAAATGGATATAGTATACCTTAAGAAATTACTAAGGTACATAAATGGGCTGTAATTAGTTTTTAGAGTCAGGTTTTAAAGGTACAGTCCATGCACTTTTCTATGTAAATGCATCACAAATTTCTTTTTCTTTTTGCCCTTGTTTCCTATAGCCATATGCCTTTTTTAATGTATTCATCTGAGCCTGTCATTAGTCTCTTCTCTAACATGCTCACCTGTCTGGCATTTAGTTCCTGTTTTGGTTATTCAGGCTTATGTTTTATTTTATTGCTTCTGTTCCTCACAGCAAATTCTTGCCATGGGTCTCTGTGCATTAATGAGCATTGCTCGCTCCCCACTAGTGACAGTTTTTGTTTTTGATTAAGGATTATTCCTTTTTGACATTGTCTGCAGGTGTATTGACTATATTGATTCCTGGCAATTACTTTTGGATTGCTTTTAATAAATTACATGCACTTGTGTCTTGCCTCATCAAACCGTGGGTTACAAAAATGACATATTAAAGGCACAAAAGGTGTACCCTTGAGAGTACCAACCCCACAACAAGGAAAAGTATGGGTTAACACCCTTTTTCCCTGAAGTGTATGGATGGAATACAGTGAGACACATCATATAGCTATATTCTTATGTTATAAATATTTGTATGTGCATCACAAAAAAAGCCTAAAATCAGTAACACTACAAAAATGATATCTCGCATATGTAGGCAAATTTAATATTTGTTATTATGAGATGATTATTGAGCCTGTTTTTAGATTACAGTGGGGAGTGCGGTCAATTCCTTGGCCAGGGTCATGTGGTAGATTCTGGGACTATTCAATGTACTATTGATTTATTTATTTAACCCATTTATTATTATTATTATTATTATTATTATTATTATTATTATTCATGCAGCCCTGCTTTGATGGCAGCCAATAAAACATAATCTGTGAATGGTGTTAATATATTCACATTATATTCACATTTCAGCATGTTGGACATGCTGGAGATCTTCTCATGTTCATCATTTAAACTCCTCTGATCCTTTTTCAGTCTCTTTGATGTGTTTGATCACAGGTCCTCGGGCAAAATGAACATCACAGCTAGTGCATTTGTTCCCTTGATGAAACATGACCGTTATAAGATAATAAATATAGAACATGAAACATGCTAATTCATTTTTTTATTTAATCTTTTCTTTACAAAATGCATCCTTCATGTCTGGCATCCGTGTGGCAGCAGGATACAAGTAAAACAACAACAGCAAAACTGTAGAAAATGTAGAACCTTTACAGGCTGTAGTGCAGGCAATTCAGTTTAATAGATTTTTAATTGTATATTGTTTTAACAATAGTTATTGTCTATTGATTATACATAAATATGGATTTAGATGTCTTATAAGCAAGCCAGAAGCCACAGCAGGAAATAATGAGAAAAACAAATCTAGTTTGTTTTCTTTTAGGTGATAAAAAGACACATAACCTGTTTAATAATCACAGTATTTATTTAATTTACCAGTTTCTCATATATTGATGTATAATCTGAGTCAGGTCTGCATCAAGTCTTGTAAATGAGATTCCAAACCTTAATTTTAAAGAGTGTTTGCTTCTTTAGTTACTACCAGAGTGCCTGTTTTCTCTGTTTTCTTATGTCTGTCCAGACTAATATAGATATCCAAAAGGCAGACCTTTTGGATATCTATATTATTCTGGACAGACATAGGTAACTCACCCCTTATTTATTGCTTATACCCCTGGATCATGGACCATACTTAATACTTAAACACACCCACAACATTTAGCATTGAACACATGTTTGTTACACTTCAATTTACTCAGAACTAAATGCAAAATGTATTCATGCATGCAACCTTTCAGTACTTAAGCATGCCTATTTTACAGAACATAAATATATTTTCACTTTTCTACTTTGCAATTGAGTGGCTTCCTTTCTCTCTGACTACCACATTAGCACAACAGATGTTTGAGTTAGCTGTATGAGACAGAGATCCAGTACAATGCTGCTGTCAGATATGAGAACTTAAGTACTGTACATGTACACTGCAATTCAGCAACACGATCCATCTCCATTATAATCCCAATACGGAAAATGGCAATAATACATTAATGACATAGATACCAGCTGCCCTCATGGCATCTGATTCAATAAAGTTACTCCAAACATCTTCACATGTGGCATGAATGTATAAATAATGAGTCCATTATTATTCATCAAACTGCCATAATCAGGACATCACGAGATGAAGCTATAGGCTTTGTTTTGATGTGTCAATAATAAAACAACAGCCCCACATAAATCACAGACCCCAAGATCACCACAGAAAATAATTCCTGCTTGTGTTTTTTTTTCTGTGTAATTTTCTACCTTGGGTACTTTTAGAAAGTAAAAGGCCTGTTGTAGTTTCTAACATCTGCAATATTACAAAGACTACATTGTTATCAGTGCCACCTCTGTGTCCCAGTTCACTGTAAATTTCTTTAGGGGCATTAGGACACTGTTATATAGATACTGTCATGTATATAGACACTGTTTAAATGGAGTACAGGGTGGACAGTGACTTTAATAGCCTCATGAGTCTGCACTGTCCTCATGGGAGAATACTACCACATAAGGTCATCTTATGAGGACAATGAAGAATTCTTCATTGAGCAGTTTTCTACATTATGGAATAGTTTGCCTTTGGATGTTAGACTCACTGGTCCAAGGAGCTGTTAAAAAAAAGACATCTGTATCCACTAGCCTTTGTGGATGGTCAGATCTTGTTTCTATATTGGGTGTGAAATTCTAACATTTTTGTTCATCAAATCAGTTTTTGTTGTGCATTTTGGGAAAATTGCTATATAAATAAACGCTAACTTAATTACATTCCATAGCTATCAGTTCCTAATTTGTTCTAACTTAGGTTCTAAGTTTGGTTTGCAATAAGGATAGAGTGGGCAGTTGATAAGTTAGGGTCTATCAGCAACATATTAGTCAATCGATGTAACCTCGCTTTGCATTCTAATTGCAAATTGATGCATGCATTTACAATACAGATAAAGGCTAGCTGAAATGAATTACAGGTGAGAACATGGCAAGGTTCTTTAATGGCCTTCCCTAAGTATGAGATTTATAGTAACACACAATGTTGTAGTGTGTTTGGCAGGTTTTCATTTAAGCTATGCTAATCCCTATTGGATGGTAATGAGGTTTTGTGCTACTGTCTATTATTTGCCTGTATGTCTGAATTTGAACCCAAAGCTAGAAGGACTGGGATAATACTCTTATAATGTCACAGCCACAAAGGTCATGTAGAACATAAACAGCCAAGTGTATCTGTCCACTATAGCCACTCATTGACAGCATACCCAGCAGCCCACACTCAAGATGTAGGTTTTAATTAAGAGTATGATCTATATTTATCATAAAACATTCTGGATATTCACACATTGTCAGCTGTGTGTCCATACAGTATACTGCACAGATTCAAAAAAGATCCATGTCACAGTTGTATTTTGATTGCTTTCTTCATCCTAGCATGCTGCTGCTCACATGCCCAACAGTAAAATGAGCATATGAAAGGAGCTCACTAAGTCTGGTTCAAAAAGCCAAAACAACGGACATGATAGTAATTATGTGCTGATCTAAGTGGAATAGAGAAGATGGGTTTCAACATTCATAATGAAGTTTTCATCGCCATATACTACCTTCTCGGCACTGTAGACATAAGCAGACAGGAACAGATGCATTAAACACAGTGCAAGCACGTCTGCATATAAATTAAACAACAAAATGTTGATGCAGTTTCTTCCTCTCAAGTGTACTGCATGGTTTTATACCTGCAAATTAGTAATAATTTGCATGAGCCAAGGCTTAGGAAAAAGTGAAGAACGATTGCAGATTTGGTGCTCATAGCAACTTTTATAGCTGTCTGTATAATCAAAGAAAAGTTTATTATAGTTTATATAGATTTGGGGTTAGATTAGTTTAAACAGGTACATGTGGCCCATAGAAACCACAGCAGACATGGGCAGTGATACATACGCAATACATTCTTCAAGGTTACACACAGGCATCAGAGGACATACACATGCACAACTGCATACAGTTGTAGATTCCCAATCTATTACATACACTTATGTAGTCATATGCATTTATCAAGCTCTCAGAGTTCCCTTATGAGTATAGTAAATCCAAAAGGCTTTAGCAAATTCATGCAGCTTTCTCCACTGTGACCTTGTCTGATTTGATATAGTAGAGTCTATATTTGTAATGAATGTGATGATAATCATATCTTTCATTGGATTTGGATTTCATTGGAATGTCTTTAGCAAGTCCTTATATTAATAGAAATAATTCCTCTAACCAAATGCACATGTCTGCCTTTGTCATATTTAACTCTCCTCTCCTACTTAAATTCAGCCCTTAACATGAGATTGTTTACCTGTAGTTAATCCTTTCTCAGGTATTTACTTCAGTTAAAGGCATACATAGTCAAACCATATAGGTCTGTTAGAGATACACACTTTACACCTAAAAACATTGCACTGAAATACATATAAATATACCTATACAGTCTGTTGGCATGAACATTTATGTAAATTAAATCCTGGATATCAAGTTTTTAAATAAACATTATTGACTGATTACATTACAAGCCTGGATATGTGTCACTCCATTTCTAACAACTCTGCTGCCTGCATTGCATTTCCCTCTATCTAGGAATGTTATTACTACAAGCAGACAGCTAGTAGCACACCTGTTACCACACTATATGTCCCTGTACACAGACATCACCTTTGAAATGCAAAAACACATTGCCTCTGTGCAAACAGATATCTGTGTTAATATCCATGACAGATGCAGAAAAGGTAAAGAAGGGAATTTCCTTACTTGCACCAGCTGGATGCATCCGAGCCTGACCTCAAGCAGTATGCACTTTCACTGCAGGTGTCTAGGGTTCCCTTCTTTTCCTCCCCTCCGTTTCTGTCTCTCACCTTCTTTGATCCCCTTCTCTCTCTCTGTCACTCTCTTGCGCTTCTAGCACTGGTGTGCCACCAGAAGACCTTGCAGGGGCAGAGATGCTTGGCATTAAGACAGAAGTTGTGTCTGGTGATGACAATAAAAAAAAAAGGAAAGGATGACTTTGGCAGAGACAGGCGTCCCAAAAGAAGGCGAAAGGCAGATGTTAGCAGCTTCACTGCCTCTTGATGGCAGCGAGAGGTATCTGGAGGATTGCAGTTGCAATTTCAAAAGGTGTGAGTGCAGGTGGTGAGGTGAACCGAGTTGGGAAAGGAGATTCCCTGCCAGGATTATGTGTGAATGTGTGTGTATGTGTGTCTGAGAGAAAAAAATCTTGCTCCCCAGATTTCAATGTCTTGATGTGTGTGAACGGTGTGTAAACATTTGCATATTTACCATGTGTCTATAGGTTTTAAGTGATTTTGTATATTCATCAGGAAAAGAAAATGTGTGTTAACTCAAAAGTGAGAATGTTTACTCCAGACTAATGTTTCATCCTAAATTAGCTACTATTTTCTTCTCTCTACTTCTTCAGTCTTGAGGGAAAGTAATGTTAAAGGACAGTGAGACTTTAAACTACAACAACAACAACAACAACAGCTGATAAGTAAATGAGATGCTGACAAAATGAGAAGGATGAAGTGATATCTGACCTCTTCTATTCCAGTTGCTGCTGTCTTTTCTGATAAGTGAAGCAAAAGTCCATGCAGATTTCCATGTAGTTTTTCTGGCAGAATAATTTTTGCAACAACTTCCACACTTTTCACCGAGGATGTGATTTGGTCCAAAATCCAAAAAAAAGTTAGTTAAGTCACACAGAAATAGATTCAGTAATTTGGCTATGACTTTCCTAAAGCCCTGGATCCACTTTCTCAGCTCGAACCAGTGAGGCAGTGATGACGGAAGAGTTGTGTAAAGGTTGTGGAGTATTCAGCCCGTGTCCAGGATCTGTGGTTCTGTGCTTCTGTGGCACGTCAGAGATGTTCAGGCACTTGCTGCTCTCCATGTGATGTAACAGCTTCTGAGCCCTGATAATCTTGCTGTACAGATTTATCCTCCTCTTCTCCCTCCCATGCTCCCTCCTCAGTACCACAGTCTCTCTCTCCCCTTCTCCCCCTCTCCATCTCTCTCACTACCTGCACCCCTCCCCATCACTGATTCCATACTCGTATACTCATAAATGGAGCTTTCCCAATTTTGAGACCTTCTCTCGTTTTTTTAATACATGCATTGCTAATGATGTTTTGAAATTGTAACCCCTCCCTTTTCTTCCTTTCTTTTTTTTGTGATGAGTATAAAGGTTTGTCTCAGTTCTTCCATTTTGTGAATTTTCTCCATAATCCTTTTTTACCGCCCATCTCTCTCTCTTTCTCTCTCTCTCTCTCTCTCTCTCTCTCTCTCTTTCTCTCTCTCTCACACACACACACACACACTCTCGCACACACACACACACATGCACACACCTTTCAAACCTTTCTGGTTCCACCTAACAGATGCAGTTTGTTTTCTTCAGACATACTACAAACTGTATCATCCAAACTTGTAGACACTATCTGGCCATTGAAAAAAATGACACATGAAATTTATTGGATTAAATCATGTCATTCTATAAATTTTGGATTTTGTGAAAAATAAAACATCATTGTGTAATATTAGGTTTTAAGCACTCTATAACAACATGCAAAAATAAATATGCCTAATGCTTTGGTATCATTTCCTTCTCCTTTAAAGCTGAGGAAAAAAACTGAGCCATTGCCATAATACCCTTAGTGCTGTTTTTCACAATAGTCATGCGCTTCTCCAGCCCCCTTCTCTCCTTCCATTTTCTACCCTCCTTTCAAAGGAAAGTCTGTAAATTGTCTGTAGCGCTTTGTTCACTGCACATCTTTTAAGAAAAGCTAAAAATACAGTTGAGTTATTTTTTAACAGACCAGGTGATGACATGCTGGCAGGTGCTGGAGCTAATGTCTCGCTGCTTTGAACATGCATTAAAATACAATGCTACAAACGTTGCGTGAATCACATTCAGACATTATATATAAAAGAGTACAAATGTCGCATTCAGCCTCTATTATACCCATTTCTAAAAAATATTATTCTCTTCTAATCTTCCATTCAATATATTGTTTTTAAAATGGGTAGATAAATGACCAGTTCAGTGGATTTGTGGCTGTAATTCTTGAATCAATTAATGAACTAATATAAGCTGGGAATCATCATTTGTGTTAGAGAATGCAGTGTGTGTACCACCATGAACACATTTTTGTATAAAACTAAAAGATGCATATTTACATAGTTACATATTTGTCAGTTTAATTTGTAATCAATCAAACTAAAAGGGGAAGATTGCCAAATCAGTAATGATAATGCTAACATTTAACTGCTCTTTTATGTTCCTGGAGTATAGCTGGTGGTCATGTCTATACAGCATGTAATAAGTAATTAAGTGCAGTCCAACTTACACACAGCACTTCTGTCCCTTGCTTTGAGCTAAAATAAACACATTCATTCATTCTTTCATTAATCTTCAGTATGCAGGGCATGCTGGTCAGAGTTGCAGTGTTTAAGGAATAATGGTCATGATGTGGGAATACATCCTGGGTCAAATGCCTGTTGCTATAATAAATGCCTTGTTTTTGTAGTGATCAAATCAATATGATCTCACATTTTTTTATTTACATGCCTCAATCCATGTGAAAAAATGTTGATATAGATCATTTTCTTACAATTTTCTTTACAAGTTATGATCTTGTAATGTTATATGTACTAACTCATAATACCAGTAATACATGTTGTAATGTTACTGGAGCAGATATTATACATGACCAGATGGCACTATTATGTGAGTTCTGGGTCCTTCAAGTGCTCTTGTAGTCACATGCCTTGTAGTCAAAAGCCTTTGAAAGAAGCTCAGGTGTGGTCTGGTGTTCTCACATGGCTAAGGTAGAGTCTGTCAGTCTGCCAGGTCTATCAGCAGTAGAATGCAGCACACCCCAGGCAACAGCTGTCTGACTCAATGGATCTGTTACACTGTTAGAGATTTAAAAAAATAAAGAAATATTCTGCAAATATACAAATAGGGCTGTGTGATGTAACTTTAGTAGATATATATTTGCTCCTGTAAAAGGTAATTACTATTAAAAAGGCTTTGCTGAAGATAAACACAAGAAAAATGTCATTAATTAGGGGTAATCCTGCTGTCAAATTTCCAGAAGTAACATCTGGAGGACTGCTGTTTCAATCAGTGCCAGCCATGAAAGTGCAAATGCTCATTAGGCAATATAAAGCTTGATAAACTATTCACTTCAACATTTCTTAATGGTTTTTGTATAGAAAGATGTTAAGGTCCATTGTAAGTGATCAGTGTAAATGTGTTGCATACTATATGAGTCATTTTGAAACCTCTAGGAAATATCATGGCAGTCTCTAAAAGTCATGTGCACATGGGTGGCATGGTGGTGCAGTGTTAAGCATTTCAAACATTCCAGGGTCTTGAGCTCAATTTACTGTTTAAATAGTTTCCCATGTTTTCTCAGTGTCTTGCATGTTCTCCAGCTTCCTCCCACCTTCCAAAAACACATTAGTGGGTGGATTGGCTAAGCTAAATTGCCCTAAGTATGAATGATTATATGAATATGTATAAGGATGGCATTCTGCAATGGACTGGCTTCTCATTTAGGGTGTTTTCCTGCTTTGCACATAGTATTCCTAAAATAGGACAGGCTCAGGATCCACCACAACCCTTAATATAAATGAATAATAATAATAATAATAATAATAATAATAATAATAATAATAATAATAATAATAAAGGAACCTCATATTATCTAGGGGGGAAAACACCACCTTTGTTTCCCATAGCATCTTCTTGCTGCCATCTATAGGTCTTAAACCAAAAAAGGAGAATTATGATTCCTTCATGGCTCTTTAATTTCATAGCTGTGTCGGATGAAGACTCATTGATTTCACGTGATTTCATTATGTTTCCTAGCCTATGAGCAAGACCATCATTATTGCACACTTTCTACTTCTAATCCCTGGCAATAGTTCCATTAAACCTAAAAAAGGGATTAAAAGCTTCCTTTCACATAGCTCTATTTCTAAGGCTGACTGATCTTTCCCATCAAGTGTTGGAAATTCACACCTGAAATGGTCAAGTACTTTCACAAATGTTGCTTTGTGTTCTCAGGTTTATGTTCAGGCACTAAATTTATTTGAAAACCTTCCCAATATTAGGAGAAAAATGGCTTGAGAGCTTAATAATGAAGCAGAGTATTTGCAAAGACAAAGAAAAGAGATTAGTGATCATGTGAGACCTCTCCTGACTAAACATGGGGCTGTTCACAGCTCTGTGCACAGATTTTGCCACAGTTTCTACATGACACATTTAGGTTACATCCTGTATTTCTCTTGATTCTCTACTATGATACATCTGTACTGAACGTGTTTCTCCACGGCTCCATCTGCTGACTGGTGATACAGCAGCAAATAGTACTACTAGATTGATTCTAGTACAAAACCAGAACTATGAATGGATAAACTATGCAAAAACATTGTATTGAATGTGTGTTCACTGGCAAAAGTATTGGAATAAGATTGACTGAAGAAAAGCACAGTAACAATTTCCATGTATAAAGTATTAGTCAATATAATTAACCACAGGTTTACATCTGACAAACTATCTATGCTAAGGTTTAATAAAAATTTTGGTAAAATTTAACTAGTAGTTTCTGTTTTAGTAAGTAAAGTTTCTTTGTTTTAAGACAATCTTATTTTTCTATTTCATATGAGAGCTTCAATGATCTCAACACTGTAAAAGTACACATAGTCTAAAAGTCATCATTACATCAATGGCCATTAAGACCTTAAATGGAACTTCATCAGAAGTAACATTTTCCTTTATGGCATTTGGCAGACACCCTTATCCAGAGTTACTTACATTTATCTCATTTATACAGCTGAGGGTTAAGGGCCTTGCTCAGGGGCCCAGCAGTGGCAGCTTGATGGTGCTGGGGCTTGAACCCTCAACCTTTTATTCAGTAACCCAACACCTTAACCATTAAGCCACCCCTGCCCTTATCCATTTGAGCACCACTCAAATGGATAAAAGCAATAATACCATCATACCTTCATAAAGACTGAAATTGCAGAACCCAACATGACTATTCAATTGGCTTACACACACACACACATACACATACGCACAAACTGAATGAAAAGATGAACATAACAGAAACACTTAATCTTTCAAAACATTTCACAGTAGAATACCCTTAGACCATAAAGCCAACCTAAAACAAAAAATATTGAAAAGAACAAGTCCATAATGCTCAAAAGGTAATCAGTTTACAGTGCAAACACATTTGAAAATCAAGTTTAAAAACCATGACCCTGCCTTAGTATGAAATTGGTTCATGTAAACATTATTCCTTTTTTTCTAGAGCACTTAATAATAGATTTAGTCCAGTAAAATTCAGCAACTAATTTAGTGCAGAACTTTAAGCAAATAAATTTAAATAATTCTAATAATATGTTTTTATGTGCATAAATCACAGATTTGTTTTTGTTGTATTTACTGAACCACTGAATAATTTTTTCAGTGTATCAGCTGTTTTCAAACTCTGCCCCCCATGCATATCAGCTTCATCCTTTTAGCTGGAGTGGCAGTTATATGCAAATGAACTCATGAATATTTATGGTTGCTTTGGTGCTCAAACAGTGAGATTCACTCTTCTCTTCTAGCAAACACATGACATATCAGATCTCAAACTATTTCTTAAAAACTTGTGCTTTTAAGATAAAAAAAAAACTTCAACAAAGACAGACTAAGTTTGTGTTTTTCAAGACACCCCAGCTGGGCTGGCCCTGTGCAGGCTGGAGGTGAGGCTGCCACATCAACGCCCCAGTTGTCTGCACAACAGCTTACTGGCAGCAAAGAGCTGATATGCAGGCTGAGGTAGAGGCCACCAGGATGACTTCCCAGCTGACTGCAAAAAAGCTCACCAGCAGTGAGGAGTCGTGCTGTGCAGGCAGAGAGAGAGGCCACTTGGTCGGCCACTCCAGGTCATGGTCAGTAAGGAGCCATGCTGTGCAGTTGTACATGATGTAATTGACAGGCCAACCAGAGTTATTATAAAATAACAAAGCTTGCTTCTAGCTGCCTGTGGGACTAATAGAAGTATTCTGTCTTTTCAAAATTAAATGCTAGGAAATGTCTAAAATCCTTCACACAATCCTCAACATTGTTAAGCTGCTGTCTGTCATCTGCCTTTGCTAAAACATACAGCATCAAAAGCTGCACTAAGACCAAGCCTCATAATCAAGGAGCCACAACCCAGTTCGGGTGGCATGGTGGCGCAGTGGATAGCGCTGTCGCCTCACAGCTAGAAGGACCCAGGTTCGATCCCCGGGTGGGGCAACCTGGGAAATTTCTGTGTGGAGTTTGCATGTTCTCCCCGTGTTCACGTGGGTTTCCTCTGGGTACTCCGGTTTCCTCCCACATTAGAGCCCTGTCTAGGGTTGGTTCCTGCCCTTGTGACCCCATAACTGGGAATAAGCGGTACAGATAATGACTGACTACCCTGTTCAGAGGCCAGTAGTATGTCATTTCTCACTTTAACCAGGCCTGTCTCAGTACCATAATAAGACATAAAACCTGACAAAAATGTTTCTTGAATATTATTTTTATGCAAGTATAAACCTACTTTCATTATCTTTAGGAACTTGGAGATAAAGGGGAGTTTTTATATTGGCCTATATTTATGTTTATTTAGCTGAATATGGTCTAGATCAGTTCTTTTTTTTTATTCAAGGGCTTGATAACTTTTAGTTTGAAGGATTTAGATATATAGCCTGTGTTAAGGGAGGAATTTGTGTATAGTGTAGTGGAAAGCTGACTATTAGTCATTTATTAGTCATATTATTAGACTATTTAGTCACCTGATCAAGTTCTGTGCCATCAAACAGTGAACTATTCAACGTTGACAACTTGACAACAGATTTTCAATAAAATTATGTTCAGAAGCAGACAAGACTGTACACTTTATGTGGAAATATGGCAAAGAGAGCAGGCAGCGAGAGATCAACCAGATCACAACCATTTATTTTCCATCAAGCTTAAGAAGCCAGTTCAGCAGCTCATGTTTTTCAGTGTATGGTTTAGAAGCACAGTAGGAAAATGATAGACAAACAGGAAAAAGCAATGTTTTTGAAAGAATGAACATCCTGTGTGAGGCTATCTGGGGAAAACTCTGTCCATTCTTGACCCAAATTATGGCAAAAAAAAACTCTTTGACCAGATTATTAGTAGATACTAGTTATTTTTTTTCTTTTTGCCAACCTTAGGTAGTGACTTGGGAGAATCCATTCTTGTCCTTTCTGTTTTATGATTTATAAGATATGACAGCAATTCCATAATTGTTTATGGGAAGTGTACACTCCTGTTTTGTAATCTGGTTTCCATAACAATGACCTTAAAATAGTTTGGCAGTTGTGTTAAACTGGGGTGAGATTGAAAAAGAATTTGGCATGAAGACACAATTAATGCACAACACATTCTCTCTTTCTGACAAGGGCAGAGCAGTTATTTGGATCAAAATGACCAAAAATTGACAACTGGACAAGTTTAATGATCATAAAGCCTGAGGTGGCCCACTCAGAAAGCTTTTTTTTAAACTCCTGGCCAGATGGCAGTCTGCTAGGCTGATGGGTTTTGGCTCTGTATGCACAGACACACCTGCAGACTGTCTGTCTGCAGCTTCTGTTCCCCACACTTGGAGGGATGAGGGTTAGGACAGACAAAGTGGTCAAAATATTTTCATGCAATTGCACCATTTGAACAACATTTCCTGTGGTGATTTGTGATGGGGTTTGTGATGATCCCATTGTGGCTATCAAGATATCTGGACATCTGCAGGTGAACCTGTTAATTTCCATAATCCAAATCTAATTGAAGTTGAATATCAAGTGTTTCTATCTATCTATCTATCTATCTATCTATCTATCTATCTATCTATCTATCTATCTATCTATCTTCTAATAAATTTTCAGGATTCGATTCCTAGGTGTCTTTTATGTGTTAATTAGCATTAAACCCTACAGACTGTATTACCTGCAAGGACCCCCAATTACTGAAACATGTCTACATTAACCCTGATTTACTTGCAAATTCTTTTACTTGCAAATTCTGGAAGTGACTTGCACTCTGTCTTTACATATTTTAGAGCCAGCAAGATTCAAGTCATTCTCTTAACACACAGCACAGTAATGTGACAAGCATGCCATCTGCTGGCTCTTTAGCTCAAAGCTATGATCTTCCAAGAGCTTGAACATCTTTCAAAGATATAACTAGACAAAATGTTATTGCAAAGTAGTATATGCATCTTGAACGGTTATACATATACTACATATAAAGTGTAATGTATACTGTATATAAGATAATAAACAATTTGTTTCCTATTCTGTATACAGCATGATTTCTGTAAACTGCCAATGAATAAACATCACCAGGTTTTAACAAAATGCTGGCAGTATATACAGTACTGTGCAAAGGTTTTAGGCAGTTGTGGGAAAATGCTGTAAACTAAGAATGCTTTTAAACATGGAAATAATCATTCTTATTTAATTCTTCTGTTTTAAAGAAGCGCTTCAAAGAAACAGACAGCACTGAGGATTGTAGATGCTGTGGTTGGCCAAGGAAACTTAATGCAGCAGATAACAAACACATCAAGCTTATTGCCCTTCAAAATCAGAAGATGTCCAGCAGCGCCAGCAGCTCAGAACTGGCAGAAACCAGTGAGACCCAAGTACATCCATCTACTGTCCGGAGAAGACTGGCCAGAAGTGGTCTTCATGGAAGAGTTCAGCCAAAAAGCCATACCTCTGACATGGAAACAAGGTCAAGTGACAAAAAATAGGAACTGGGGTGCAGAACAATGGCAGCAGGTGATCTAGACTGAGGAGTCAAAATTTGGAAGTTGTCCATCGAAAGGCTAGACAGTGGTATAATAATGAGTTTATGCAGGCAACAGCAAGCATGCTGGAGGTTCCTTGCCAGTTTGGGGCTGCATTTCTACAAATGGAGTTGGAGATTTGGTCAGGATTAATGGTTTCCTCAATGCTGAGAAATATAGGCAGATACTTATCCATCATGCAGTACCATCAGGAGTTCATAATTGAAAAAATGTTCATAATTTCTTGCAGTATAGTTCAGAAAATAATAGTCTGCATATATCTGAAGCAAATATAACATCTCATGGGATCTAGGCATGTTATGAAATCAAGAAGCTCATAGTGTTGAAAACAATTGTAGTGTTCTGACTCACTCATTATCTAAGCTGCATAGATAGGGCTGAAGTGTAGGGCTTTGGGGTGTGCTGAAATGATCATAAACTCATGGATCTTCCAGCCAGCATTCCAGGGTTTCACATTTTTGGTAGCAGTGTAGTTTTCCAACTGTTATATTGTTCTGCAATAACAGAATAATATTTAGGAATTTAATCTTTCTAACTTTATGTTTACAGTATAGCCAAAGTATTGTTTCCTACAAGTATTAGTTTCCTATAACCAGAGCCAATTATATTTAATACTGTTTTTTTAAACAAACATTCATGTGTATTTAAACATATATTCATGTGTGTTTTCTTATTATTAACTAGCTAGACTGTGGTAAAGAGTGGCACTTTATCACAGTAAACTTTCTTCACATTCTAAATCATAGATTATAATTAGTACAAATTTCTCCATTCACTTGGGCTGGAAAAAATATTTGACAATTACTACAATTTGGGGCGGCACGGTGGCGCAGTGGATAGCGCTGTCGCCTCACAGCAAGAAGGACCCGGGTTCGATCCCCGGGTGGGGC
>JANCOA010000057.1:7943840-7955532 GCA_024363135.1 Leptodoras oyakawai | reverse complement strand
TGCATGTCTTTGGACTGTGGGAGGAAACCGGAGTACCCGGAGGAAACCCACGTGGACACGGGGAGAACATGCAAACTTCCCAGGTCGCCCCACCCGGGGATCGAACCCGAGTCCTTCTTGCTGTGAGGCGACGGCGCTATCCACTGCGCCACCGTGCCGCCCTAATGGTTCCTAATGTATATCTGAGATCCTATCTAACTGACCTTGATCCAACATTCTCAAGTGTAAGCCCTACTGAGTGCTGGAATTTCACTCTCATTACTTTCTGATATAGTATGGACGTTTATATAGTTTTCAGTTGAAAGATTTACAACACAGTATGATATTTTCATGAATAATGATCATTTAAAGTCTATGGAGATGTACTTGGCTGGTCTACATCATGGCTGCCTAGCCCCGATCCAAAAGATCTACCACCTTTGATGTGTTTGGTTCCTGCTTAATCTAACACACCTATACAGTTAATCACTGCCTTCAGGACCGTATAATAATTACAGCCAGGTGTGTTGGCATGAAACTCTGCAGGGTGGATGATATCCAGGAATAGAGTTGGGTACATGAAGATGTTGACTGATGAAACACCAGAGCCAACCTCATAAACATGCTTGCCAAAACAGGAGTTTCTCCCTTTTCAAATGGTCATAGTTTGTTCTCGCTTACTTGATATCAGTAGCCACTTGGTGGCCGTGGTGGATCCGAAGCATGTCACAGGAACTCTGGAATTGATGGATGGTTTAACTAGTTCATCACTAGTTCTCACTAGATCTCAGCACACATGTTCAGACACATAGGGGTGCTTTATCATAGCCAATCCACCTACTGGCATGGTTTTGAGAGGGGGAGGAAACTGGAAAACTCATGGAGGAACCCACATGGACACAAGAAGAAGAAGCACAGAAACACACAGTAACTTCAGCTAATGATTGAACAATCTGAATGCATAATTGTCACATGTATGCTGATTAGAATGAAGAATCAAGAGATTTTTCCTGTTCCCAAAATATTAAGATAATAAGTCAGAAATATATTGCCGATTTGGTACATATATTTCTTATACAAGTGAAAGTGAAAATACTAATTTACATGAAAACTCCGGTATGAAATAAGGTACAGTTTCTAATATTTTCCTCAAGCAGTAAAAAAGTCTACTTTAAATATGAAAGTAAATGTTAACTGCTTTTTGTTACTTATGAAATGAGTGTACTTTTTACCAAAGAACCATGAAATATGGGAAACCTTTGCTAAACCAAACACACAATCTCACAAAATAGCATAATGATGACTCACACTAACTTGCTTGGTAGCAATACTTACATGATCTATCCAGAAAGTATTGAGAATGAAATTCCAACACTCTATAGGGCTTACGCATGGAGATGGTGGTTCAAGGTCAGTTAGAGTGGGTTCTAAGATAAATGGTAGGATCTGTTTCAGTTTCATTCTAGCTTTCGCAGTGTCCAGATGTTTGCTTTTGTGAAACACTTCTTAAGTGCCTCATCACTGGAACAATGCAAGTGAATTTGGAGCAATGATACATGATAAAATTCTGTGGAAAAATCTGTAAAACTGCATCCGAAACTCTTGAAATGAATTGTTATGGACAAGCTACCCTATCGTCAGTGCAAGTCTACTAATGGCACACGATCACAGGAGATGAATCACGGGTGTTCGAGTACAATCCTGAGACAAAAAGACAAAGTGCTGAATGACACACGACAACATCACCAAACCTCACCAAGGTTGTAAAGACTGATTATGTGAGTTAGTATAGACTTCCTGTCAACCAGTCTGGTCATTCTTTTTCGATCTCTCCCATCAGCCTGCACACAGATCCTCTGCTCATAGCATTCACACCATTCTCTGTAAACTCTAGAAACTGTTGTGTTGTGAACATCCCAGGAATTCGGCAGTTTCTTAAATCAGTTTCTCAAACTAGCCCCAGCCTCCACCACTTTGCACCTCTGCAATATTGTGTGAGCATAGTGTAGAACTCAATTTAATTTCTCTGGTAATGTTTTACTCTGTTTAGAAACTTTGAGGTCCCTTATTCACAATTTCTTTAGTTTGGAACTCACAATGAAGGCGGCAAAGGCACGAAATTTAGCGGAGAATGATAGATAGATTGATGAGAGAGGATGATGAGGGAGTAGAAGTGTGGGAGGGGGAGGACAGATTAACAGCCAGGAGCTGAAGGATCAGGTGAAAAGAATGGCGGGGGAGGAAGGGAAAAAGAAAGGAAACACGCGCTCACACGCTGGGCTACACGTGACCCTTTAGGGAGCTATACGCACGTTTCAGCTGAGTGCTTTCCTCTGGGAGGGCTGTTGTTTTGAGTTGCACATGGAGTGCCACCGTGTCTTCACCTGCTCAAGCCTAAGAGGGTAACCTTAACTTTGAGAGGGATGATGCATGTGTTTTTACACGTGACAGTCTGCAGAATACTCAATGACACAGTCATGACAGTTGAACAGATTGTGGCTCTGATCACTCTTGCAATTTAGTAGGTGTGGCACACGTAAATGTGTTTCAGCTTTAAAACAAATGGAATGTTATCTGTCTCCTCTTAGGTTTACCTTATGGCTGGGATGAAGCATATACTGCAAATGGAGCTAAATACTACATCAAGTACGTTGCAAAACAGTTACAAAACTGTTTATTATATCTTTACCCTGTCTATCTTTATTATTTATAGTTATCTCACTGTTCAGCCTTTCTTTACATTCACTTTTTTGTTTTTTTATGATTGTTAATTTGATCAGGATGTGAATTTTGTTTGACACACAGGTCTTGGTTTAAGCTTAATCGTAAAGTGTCTGAGTGACTCGTCAGCTTATATGTGTCTTTTTTTTCTGCAGCCATGCAACTCAGACAACATCATGGACCCACCCCATGATTAACTCTTTGGGTTTGACTGAACCAGAAGCAAATAAGCCAACAGAGAACTCACCAGAGTCCAAAGGCTAGACCCGATGGCACTGTTTCCTGAAGATAATTTATTTCATAAACTAAAACAGACTAAAGTTGTTGGATCAAACACAACTTTACATGTAGACAGTAATCTGACTCTGATTAGTATTTGAAATTCTGATTATTTGGGCCATATGAAAATGCAGACTGTGAGTACACGGATAAATTGTAGTACAAATCCCTTAAAGGCACACCTATACACACCTATACATATACGAACTGGTAACATTTTTCACAAGTTTTAAAGATTCAGTCTTGTTTGGACATATGCGATATTGGATACTGTTTAAAGTGTCTATGCCAATAACAAATATTTTAATTAGCACTATTAACTAATAAGACAGGGTGTGACTGTGATTTATTTTTTGGGTGGAGGTGCATATGCGTGTAATTTACATTTAGAACAGTTGCCAATAATTGAGTGTGTGCTGTCTTTCTGTACCAGAGTCCTGAAACTCAAAAGTTATGCCAGATTGAGAGCAAGTACCAGATCTCAGCAGTGTGGCTCTTCACGGTATCTATTTTAACACTATCTACAATGTCCTACAGGTTGTAGCTGTAAATCTATATATACTTAATGCAAGTTCCCCAGAGAAGGGACTATGGTTTAACTCAAACACACATTCAACATTCCTGTTTTCCTCCTTTTCCTCCATGTCAAGAATCTTCCTTATTATTCCACAATGGTCTTTGTTGTTTTCCAGTTACCTCAGACCTGGCCCATTCACCATTTCCAGTCTTTAGAAAATTCAACATTAATTTAAGTAATATGTTGCATCCTATCTTGTTAATCAGACAAATAGCTTATGTAAGAATGTAAAGTGAGCTTAGCCAGGTCCTGATCATGAAACCTGGCTTAAGCACACTGTATCGTGACATACATGACAATTTAACCGACATAGTATGCAGTTAGTATAGTTAACAATCTGTCTATAACATATCTGCAATGCACAGTGTTTATTATTCTTCAACATTTTTAGGC
The DNA here is from genome assembly GCA_024363135.1 of Leptodoras oyakawai. NCBI lineage: Eukaryota > Metazoa > Chordata > Actinopteri > Siluriformes > Doradidae > Leptodoras > Leptodoras oyakawai. The sequence goes on along the minus strand of JANCOA010000057.1, from coordinate 7,951,583 downwards.
AATCTGCTCTGGATGAATGGACCACTGTCCACAATTCACAACGCCTGTTAGTTACTTTCATATTTCATTCTTGTGCAGTCTGACATTTGCAACACAGCAAAGCAATACTCGTCTGTCGTAATTCGATGTGGAGTTCATAACTGTTAAGAGGCATAGTACACACGTGAACACGCATACAGCTGTATGTGTGGATGTACCCTAAGCCTTACGTTGATATTTGCTGTAAAGTATGTCTTGAAGGTTTGCTTTGCGAAGTGCTGATTTACTTAAAAGCTTTTATTATTTATTTAAAAAAAAAACATGCCTAATAACAGATTTATAGTAGAAATACTTATATCTACCTCTAGATCATTACTTAGGTATTGTCCCTGCTTTATTTGGGAATATATTCTGATTTTGTTGTGATGGAAATAAAGTACACCAGACAAGAGAATGCGATCGTTCCCAGTTTCCTTTTTGCACCGAGTGTAACGGGTCTAGCTATTTCTGAGTTGGAATGTACAGCACAACTCAATACACCAAATGCTCAGGGCCATGCGTATTGATTTTTTTCCCCTCTCATTCTCCATGCTGTTAAATATATCTGTTTCCAGGAATTGAAAATCACAGAGATCACACATATTCTACCATTCCTCTCGCCCAAATTAAAGATGGTCCTCCAACAAAATAGACATATTCCTGAAATCAAGCATTGAACATAACCATGTCTTGAGCTAGAGAATATATTTGTGATATGTGATTTTCATCGCAAAAGGCTACAATCTAAATATGCTTTAGAGTAAATGTGCTAGAAGAGCCTAGAAGATTAAAAACTGAAAACAGAAATTGGATTTAAAACCCTAAAGCTGTCTGCTTCCTGATGCCACTGTATAGCAGGTTTTTCCCTACTATAGTGTCTTGGGTTAGTCTTAACAACAACTCCACCCCATCTAGTTATTCTAACATTCAGGTATGGTGAACATTACTTCGACCTGCATCTCGTCTAACCAGTTGCACAGTCGAGCAAAACAACAACAATAAAAACCTGTGGATTTTGCTAGTGATGAGCACAGCTGAGCCAGTCGAGCTTTCAGTGTGCACATGTTGCTCCATGTGGCTGGTCGTGTTTCAAACAAACTCAGTGGCCTCTCAGGACGATCTACATACACGCTTTATGGTTTATGCTTTAGCAACCGGTTGTCAAGGAAACATCTAAAGAGGAAAATACGTTACAAGATTCATACATTTCTATATAACAGTAAAAAACAAACAAACCCTATTGTCATTGCATGCGCTTCTCGGCAGCGCGTGCGTTTCAACGTGACTAGTGAGCGGCAGTCGCTCGAGCTCTCTAATTGGACAAAAGTAGGTCAAGCCGCTCCGATCACGTGACCCACCGCTCCCAGCACGCGCCCGGTGCGTGCCAGCGGCTGAGCCGTGCATGCGTGTTGTTAAACATGCCTGAAAACAAACGAGAGCTTTTAACTGCACAGACGCCATTCGGGCTCTATGCAAGCTGCAAGCTGATTTACTGAACATTGGGTAGGTAACTCAATTCTTGTGGTTCAGTTTTCTGCTCTCCTATAAACTACTTCGTTACACACTGTTACACCTATCACGACGAAACGCGTGTGAATTACAGCTGAAGACACTTGTTAGGTCTCCGTTTGGTCCTGAGTGTGTGTATAGTTTCCATGCAGCTGGAAAGTCGGTCCAGCCTCTCGAGCTTTGACGTCACGCGCCTCAGTGTTCACACATGGAAGTGATCATTACAGTCCACTCAACAGTTTAGGGTCGCAGAGCCCGGGCTCACACAACAGCAGGCTGTCTATCTATCTATCTATCTATCTATCTATCTATCTATCTATCTATCTATCTATCTATCTGTCAGTCGTCTTTATGCTCTCAGCGCAATCGGCTCGTCTGGTGCTTTTTGCATAGCTTTTTGGATCGTGCACTTCGGCTCGTCTCACGGTTTTTCCTCCTTTTTCCTGCACGGAATACGACTGGCATGTCCAGACCTCTGACTATGAACCCCACTTTTCTGCCTCCTCCAACTTACGGAGTGCTCAAATCTCTCCTAGAATATCCAATGAAACTACCACTGCACCACGAAGAAGGTAAAACATTTGGTCACTTTTGTCATGTCATAACCTTGCTATAACGTCATTATATGTGCATTCGAAAATGCATATGTATGTATGTATGTATGTATGTATGTATGTATCTAGAGAGAGAGATTATTTTTATGCAATTGTTGATTAACTCCAAAGCAAAGTACATTTGGTGTCAGTCTAGGGATAAGATCAGCAGTCGCAAATAAAATACTGTGCTCTTCAGAGAAAAGAGATATATATATATAAAAAAACAAGCAACTAAAATACACATAAAGAACTCATAATGCAACCAATACATGAAATGATAAAGCCTCATGTTTACTTTATTCATTTACATTGCAGTAAATTTACACGACAAAGAGAAGAAGTTGGAGGAAGAGAGGAATGTGCCGCAATCTGCCTTCCTGGGCCCAGTACTTTGGGATAAGACCTTGCCTTACGATGGCGATAATTTTCAGTTGGAGTACATGGACCTTGAAGAGTTTCTGTCTGAAAATGGCATTCCATCCAGTTCACCACGACACGAGCAAAGCCAGTGTCCTCTGCAGCAGCAGCAGCATCAGCAGCATCAGCATCAGAATCAGAATCAGACCCCCGTCTCCGTCATTGACCTCAGCAACAGAGTCAGCACCTCCATCCACACAAGCATGGTCCCCCAGCCCTGCCTCCAGAGTCCCACACGAACAGGTACAAGCATAATTATTCCATAACTGAACACTTCGCAGACAGATGCTATATGCCATGTCAGAATGAACCTAAGTAATGAGTATAATACAATGACCGATAATGAATTCACATGGCATTAGGATTTATATAAAGCATTGTCCACATCTCTGAATAGGAAATGGCTGGCAGCAACATAACTAACATACAGTGGTTTCCGCATATCATTTATAATCAAACAATGCACTAGTGTAATCCTAAACCACGGACACAAATTCAAGAACAAATATTATTTTCTCAGCAGTGTAACATGAAACAAGGAACTGGAGAGGTTAAATAGGATGATTAGATATCGTTTTTTTTTTTTTAATTCCATAGAAAGTGTGAAAAAGCAGTTTATAAAGTATGCTAGAGTACAGCATTCATCTAAGTAGATGTATTTCTTACAAAGTTCTGTACATTTCTTTTATTACCTTTCACAAATTATCCATTGTTTGAGAATACAGCATGGGTCTGCAGAGAAGGTTAAGGTGTCCAGGGGTAAAACTGGTGGGAAGAACAGAAGCCGAAATCTAATACCAACTGTATTTAACCAGAGGTTAAAACTATAATGAGCCAGTGTCAGACTATGTGTAGTATCCGCACTAGACACAGGAAGCTACAATGAGCACCTGGAGAGCATGCTGATGTTTCTGTCATTCACTGTGTAAGAAAACATGATGGACCAGTTGCCTTAATATGTGACAGCTGCATGTTTTTTAATTGAAGCATTTAAATCACTTTCATTGCCATCACTTTGCCCATGTTTTTAAAATCACATAAAATATATGATTCCTAATAGCCAACACTGAGCTTGTGATCAGTTCGATGCAACTCAGTGACACATTCCTATTTAAAAGATGAATAGGCATGCAGCTGATATTGTTTCTGCTTTTCACTGAATGTGTGCTCAATGCATGTGCTGTGTTGCCCCTTAGTGGATTAATGCAGTCACTACAAGCTTATTCCAATATTTGTGCAGTTTCAATCAAAAAGTCATTTTAGATACTGATCTCTAGATCTACCTATTCCTTACATGCATGCTGTTTAGACCCAAACTTCTTCTAATCTTTGTATCAAATATATTCATTTTATGTGTAGTGTTGCCTTCATCACGCAACACCCCTAGCCCAGTTGACCCCGAGTCCATCCAAGTTCTGATGAGTTATGAGCCCGACCCAACAGACCTAGCTCTGTCCAGTGTGCCAGGCCAGGAAGCTTTCGACCCTCGCAAGTGCAGGTTCTCTGAAGATGAGCTTAAACCTAAGCCAATCATCAAAAAGGCACGCAAAGTCTTCATTCCTGATGACATTAAGGTAACAGTGCAGTTACAGTGCTTATTCATTAGTATGTGTGTGTATGTGTACGTATGTATATGTATGTGTGAGAGACAGAGTGCAAGCTCTTACCCCTACACTCACCGATACTTCCTGGTCACTTGCATCTTTTGCTAAGAAGCTTATGCCCAGTACTTTCTTTCATTCATTCATCCTTTCTGTGGCCAAACCCATGTGATCCTACTTTTCATGGAGCACAATAGTTCTTTTGGGGTTTGGATTAAAGGATTTGCCATTTTAATTTGTCCAAATAAAAGTGGATCCATGCAAGGATTTGCGGAGTAATAAATTGCTCCAAGCTGATTTCACAGTCATGACTTCACAAAAAAATCATGTCAGAACACAGATGGATAATTCTTTAATACCCAGAGTTTCATTAAACCTAAAATTGGTTTGTGCTTGTACACTGTGTGCTTTGGAGTCAACCAATTTAGCATTACCTCTATTTTGCTTTCAAGTGCTTGCAGGTTGTTTGTACAAGCATAGCAAAACATGTGTATGAGACTTTAATGATACAGTAGGCAGACCTCCTTAATCTGGAAGAAGTGTATTATAAAATGAATAAGCAGACTAACAGTAGGACCAGTGACATCTTAAAGGCCTTGTGAAGTAAAACAATAATTAATCAGCATTGTTATTTAAGTTCAAAGTGCATGCAGCATCGAAATGTGTGTTCATTTGTGAGTTTATGCATTTGCTTGTTTAATGATCATAAATAAAGGATTTCAAATAGACCTGGTCATATTCCTATCAAAATATCCTAATATAAACAAAGCACATGGCCAGTGAGACCGTTTTATTTATTATTATTATATTATTATTAAAGTAAGGTCAGTATCTCATTTATTTCACATAAATTTGTGCAGGATGAAAAGTACTGGGCACGGCGCAGAAAGAACAACATGGCTGCCAAGAGGTCACGGGATGCTCGGCGCCTGAAGGAAAACCAGATTGCCATCCGGGCTGGTTTCCTGGAGAAGGAGAACTCGGCTCTCCGACAGGAAGTGGCTGATTTGCGGAAGGAGCTCGGTCGTTGTAAGAATATTCTAGCAAAGTATGAAGCTCAGCACGGCCCCCTGTGAGCCAAACCCTTTTAACATTTAAACCCGTCGACTATCACCTCTGTCTGTTATTGGCACTTTAGAATTCTATGTTAGTGTGAGGTCATATTTTATTAGCCAGTTTATTTTTATTTTATTTTATTTTATTATTATTTTTTTAAAGAGATGCTTTGTGCTACTAAGAATGTTTCTTATTATTCATGTATTCTGTATATTTTTAGGAGTGTTGTAGCATTTAATTGTACAAATTTCTTTTTGGGTCATAGTAGTTACTTTGTTACTGTTTATATGAATAAAGTACAATTTGCAGCGTGAGACCATTTAGCACTCACACTAGCTTTAAATGTCTCTTCAATGGCCTGCTGTTTTCACAGAGAGAATACATTTAGAAAAAAATATATAAAAAGGAGTATTTATGAGTATGCTTTTTTTTTAATGACTGATTTTTATTAAATATTCAATTCTGTATGCAGTTACATGATTGTTACATGCCATTCTTTTATCACAGTTTAATACAGATTGGGATCTGTGTTAATATAGCCATCATACCTCTTACATCAGCATGTTTTTCGAATTCTTAGACCATATTTTGATATTTAATTTGGAATATTTCAATTTCTGGTTACGTATAACATTATGTTTTTGATATCCATTATTACTTTTTTTCTCATTGTAAGAATTATAATGAGAAATTCTAACACTATACATGTGGCAATAATTTTATTGGCTTCTATACTGAACATGAATGGAATTATGAGCATTTGGGACATTTTGTTTATTGAAATAAAGGTTAAACTGGTTATTTCACAGAGAATGGCATTGTGTGCTTGAAACAGGTGATTTTCTGTCTCTGAATAAACTATCGGTCTCTATGCCAGACCAAAAGAAAGGAAAATGTCTATGTGATGTTATATTAAAGTGAAATGTTTTACTGATGTACAAAGCTTTTCTTGTTTTTGTACAGTATTTTCCTATAAATCTCTAAAGATGTGTTTTAAAAGCTAATTGACTACATACAAAAACAAATTCAAGTGCTGTAGCTTGCTGGAATTCTGCATGGGCATTAGTAAAGTATAATCCAATCTATTAATCTAATGCATTAAAGTGATTTCTGCATTTGACATCCATCTGTTATGTCCTAGTCATACTGAACCTATTTTTAATACATCGTTAAAAGAACAAAGTCTTTTTTTTTCCCATTTTTCTGATGTGCATACTGTTAGGATCAACACAGTCTGCAGTGTTTCTTGCTGGTTAAGTGATTTGTTTTGAAAGATGGTATTATAATGTGTTTGCTATTCTGGTGAAAGCTGTAAAAAGATCTTACGACATACAAAACTTAACTATAGCATGTTTATTTTCAGTAGAGTATTTATTGGCTTAAAATATTTTATTATCTGTTTACTGTCAGTATTTCTTTTTATTTTCCCTGTTTTCTTTTGCCCACAACCATGATCAAAATAAATTCTTAATAAATTGATTTGTGGTCTTATTTATTTTCTTATTCAACCTATTATTTTTTTTATATTTGTTTGATTAGAGCCTAAATATCAGTCATTTAACTGCAGTTTTTAAATATTTCACCATTGACTTATATATATAAGAGCTTTCAAATTACTATCTGTCATTCTCTAATTAAAGAAATATTCATTCATTTTCTTGTCTGCTTATTCCTTTTCAGGGTCATGGGAGAGCCGGTGCCTAGCTGGCAGCTTAGGGCGCAAGGCAGGAACAACTCTAGACAGGGCGCCAATCCATCGTAGGGCACACACACACACACTTGCGCACACACTCACACACTAAGGCCACTTTAGAGACACCAATCAACCTAATGTGCATGTGTTTGGACTGTGGGAGTCCCACGTGGACACGGGGAGAACATGCAGACTCCACACAGAAAGAACCCAGACCCACCGCCCCACCCGGGGATCGAACCCGGGACCTTCTTGCTGTGAGGCAACGGTGCTACCCACCGAGCCACCGTTTCGCCCTAATTAAAGAAATATTTCAAACATAATTCTAATGCTCTATTATTGAATTACACAACACATGTATGCATTAATAGTAATAATATGCAATCACTTGCTTATTCTTCTTAATTCTTCTATAATATAACAATAAGAACAACAATAATAATAATTATAATAATAATTATTATTATCAACCTAATCATCAACAACAACAATAATAACACTTCTTAATTTCTTAGCATAATCACAAACATTATTTTAAAAGTTTAATTTATATTAAATAAATACACAATGCATAAATGCTTATTATTTATTTATTGTAAATATATGGCAAAACATGAAGTAAAGTGTTGGATTAAACATTTGCTAAAGGACTGAGCAACTGTGCAGTTGTTCTTTTTGAAAGTTTCTGGGGTGGGATCTTCCTATAACAAACCACTAGAGAGCATCCTTTCTTTAAAAATGAACTTTTTCTCCTTCAGAGGTTACAGAAATGTCAGTCAGTCAGTCAGTATCTGTACCGCTTATTCCCAGTTACGGGGTCACGGGGGAGCCGGTGCCCAGCCGGCAACTCTGA
>JANCOA010000057.1:7867735-7879102 GCA_024363135.1 Leptodoras oyakawai | reverse complement strand
AAACTCCACACAGAAATTTCCCAGGTCGCCCCACCCGGGGATCGAACCCGGGTCCTTCTTGCTGTGAGGAGACAGCGATATCCACTGCACCACCGTGCCGCCCTTAAAAAATACTGTTTATATTTTAAATGAATTTATGGACTCTTTGCCTCTCTGACAGTTCTCGCTCATCAGTTCTCACCTGTCAGTATTATGTCCTATCCAGTCACACTGCAGCAGCAAAACAGACCCAAATGTTTAATTACCCACAGTTTGGCTTAACATAATGTGGAATAACCTGCAGTTTTGACAGTTTCGACTGCGATCTGCTTGTTGCAGGCAGTGTTGCTTTAAATGCTAATGAAAAACCCTGTCTAAGACAACATGTACTCAAGAAAATATTGTTATCCTCAGATATGTGAACTACACTGCATTTTAAGTATTTTAATCATTCATTTTAATTATCGGAGTGGTCCACTCAGAAAGTCGCCTTCATCACATGCATAAGGTGTCTCTGAATATGGAGAACTTACTGTCTGTGTGAATAATTATTGCCAGCTCTCAGAATGGTCTAAAATACCTAAAATATGATTGCACTAATATTTCTTTTTGTCAGAAGACTAAGATTAACTGCTAAAATTAACAGAGCAACTGTCTGAGGGAGATTGCAGTTTCTCTCTCCCCTGTCAGTAAGAGTCAAGCATGTATTTGATTTCAGCCTTCAAGAGTTGTAACTGTTAAGTGATTAAAGAGGACTAATGGGTGGAATGTAAGTGGGACTAAATTAGGCATAAATTGGGTAAAAATATGTGTTAAGATTTGCATCAAAATGGCAAGTGATTGTGATAAGAATAAGGATAAGGTCCAGTAATGTCATTTACTTTCACCTGAAGAAAGAACCAATTTGCTTGCTTGTGTATGTGACTGTTGCAGGGGAGGCAATACTATGTCCGGGTAGCTGCCTACAACATGAAGGGCTGGGGGCCATCACAACTCTCTCAACCTCCTTCTGCTATTCCTTCCAGTAAGTGAACATTTGTTTAGTGCCATAATCTCTCAACAATCTGTGCAGACATCATACACAGCCACGATGGACTCACGTATGATGGAGTATGTCGGGTTGTATGCAACACATTTTATATATTTATACAGCATTTATATTTAAAGTATAAGGAAAAGAGGAATGATGTTGTTTTTGAATGTAGAGCCTCTTCTATTTTATGACTGTCACGACTCGCTTCCCACTGCTTTTGCTATTCATCATGCCTGGCCTCGAGGTGCTTGCTTTTAAAGCAGAATTCAGTAAAACAAGGCAAATCAACCATTTCTGTTACAGCCGGCTAGCTGTGCATCAGCAGATGACAAACAATTCTTTAGAAAATTCACTGAGTCCTGCTGATTGTTATTTGGCTGTATACATGGAATGTTTTGTATTCCTACAGTTTTTATTAAAAACCCTGTGTGAAAACATGATCTTTAAAGCTTAATGTTAAAAAAAGTGTTTAATGTTGTTTGCACTGCGCATACGTGTAGTCATTTGTCTCTTAAAGTACTGTTTCTAAATTGCGGGCTGCAAATCTCACGGGGCTCGTTGAGTTCTAAACCTCGCTTGGCAAATCTTATTTGGTGGTCTGATGTTTTATGTTGGCATTAATTTGTCATGAGGCGTAAGCCCACATCAAGTCCAATCAATCTCTGCTTTTACAGAACAAATGACAGTTGTCCTCATGTGTACGGAGTGACAGAAAGTACAATATAGGCAGCTTGTTTTGATGTGTAGCTTGTTCTGTGCTGGTGTTTTGTTTCATGATGTTGATGTTTCTACTGTTATTTTTAATCCGGTTGCTCAGATAATCAGGCATTATGCTAATTTTGTTTTGGATGGTCCATTTTTAGCCAGGTTTTAAAACAAATTCACGGGTGCTTCTGTGCAGGGTGCATTTACTAATTCACAGAGAGCCTTTTAGCGTTCGTGGGCAAGATCCTGTCTGTGTATTTGGTGCAGTTTATTAATGTTTTAATGACTGAGTAAGTAGGCGTCAGATCTAGTTTGAATGCAGTTTGTGATCGACAAATAAATTTACACCCAAACTAAACTAGCACACTTATAGCATTTTTTAAAATCACACAATAAAAAATTCTTGACCAAATATTTAATGTTCTGTGGTAGTGTGGATTTGAAACCCTATGTTTATACTAAGGCCAGATGGTTTTTCATGGGGCAGAATAACAAAATGAGATGTAATATGAACTCTCCCTCTGTGTGTGTGTGTGTGTGTGTGTGTGTGTGTATGCCAGACTGGAAGGAGTGCGATGGTAGAGAGTCCCGGCGGAGAGGGCACATTGAGGCTATGGAGAGACTGCTTCAGCAGGTCCGCGCCACACACCAACACTACAGCTGTGGAGGTACAAACCCACACCCACACCCCCACCCCACACACACACTCCACTCTTCCAAAGACTCTTGCTCATGGTACACGTGCAGAGCTCTTTTCTGTCTCTTTTTCCCTCTCACTGACTCAAACACTCACTCCACAATGTGTGTGCGGTGGTGCGTGAGCATTTTTTTGTTTGTCATAATTGCTGGTGTTGATGATTTAATAATTTGGTGGTTCTTTCTGAGGTCTGAGCGAGGAGTAGCTCTTTTTGTGTGGTCTTAGTATGTGCTTTAGCATCTAGGAGTAATTATATTTTCTTTTGGCTTACAAACATGTTAGAAAACAGACTCCTGTGTAACCACAGGCCTTGTTTCCTGCAATATATTTTACAAGGTTGCTTATATGAGATACAAGGCTTTCTTAATGTATATCATAGTTATATGTTCTGAGATATCTCAGATGAGATTGAAATCTTTAATTTTCAGATTCTATTTTGTTTTGTTTTGTTACTTGTTGTTAGTGGCTATGAATCGTTCATTTCATTTCATGATCTTAACTGCTTATTCCTATTTCAGGGTCACGGTGAGAACCGGTGCCTAGCCGGCTAACTTAGGGCCCTAGACCCTAGACAGGGCGCCAATCCATCGTAGGGCACACACACTCACGCAGACGCTCACAATTTAGGGCCACTTTAGACACACCAATCAACCTAGGGCTCGTGTCTTTGGACTGTGGGAGGAAACCGGAGTACCCGGAGTAAACCCACCCAGACACGGGGAAAACATCCACACCCAGACCGCCCCACCTGGGGATCGAACCCGAGACCTTCTTGCTCTGAGATAACAGTGCTATCCACCGAGGCACGGTGTCGCCCATGAATCATTCAGTTAGTCATTAATAATACTAATGAATGTAATGTAATGAAGTAAATGCCAAGCACAGATGTTCTTTATGTTGTATTAGGTTACAAGAATCCATTTTTATTGATATCGTTGTTTGCGATTCTGAAATGTTGGCTCAAATATTGAGACCTTCCTTAGATATAGATTAGTATTCATTTGCATTGTTACATAAGTTGATTCTTTTGTACATTGTATTCCTAATTACCAAAGATCAACATATTCAAGGCAATAAAATTTTTTCAAGAGAAAATAAGCCAGTCCTGACTGTAGTCTGCTCTACAATGCCTGCTCTCCCACGCTGTTCCAGAAAAACGCAGACACGCGTCGTTTCTGTTGTGTTTTGATTGTACTGCAACTATGAGAGGAGTGACGTTAGTTTGAAGAGCTCGGATGGCGAATGCAGGAATGACCTCATGCTCATCAAGCGTGTTTTTTCACCCAGCTTTTTTTTTTTTGTTGCTCTCAGCCATCCCTTTCTTCTTTTTTTTATTGTGTTTTTCATCTCTTCTTTATAACCCTCATAAGACTCTCGCTCTGTTTTTCTGACTTCTCTCTGCTCACTCATGAGGACCGCTTTCTGTCTCCTCATCTTCCTCTCGTTTCTCTTTAAGCCATACTTCTTTCGCTAGATTAGTTCGGTATTAAAGTGGAAAAATGAAGCGTGCTAAAAATGTTTTCACTCTGCGATTCAGGCATCCAAACTAGTGTGAATGTGCTCTCTCAGCCTGGAGCAGGCCTGCCGAGAGAGACAGGAGCAGAGTTCAGGAGATTGTGTACATAAATAATCTTTTAATACATTTATCCATTTTGGATTGCAGACGTTTATGCGGCTGAGCTTGCATACTGTAGCTTTGTAAATCAGAGTGCAAACACCTTTCCAGATTAGCGAAGGCTGGATGCTGTCTATATGTGAGAAGAGCAGTGCCAGCTTTGGCCTGTCGCCCACTCCCTAATCCAGAAGCCGGCGAGAGAGGCATAGAGGAGTGTTGTTCACTGTGCTGACAGTAGCTCAGAGCTCACAAACACCAACTTCATTAGGCAGCTATGTGGGCCACCACTGGCGGGGGGGAGAGTGAGAAAAAAAAAAAAGTCTGCATCACTCATCTGTTTATGAGTCAACACATGAGTCAATGATGTCAGGAGGGATGGCTGCCAGAGTCTTAAACAACATTATACTGGATAATTGATTCTAGAAGAAAAAGTCTGTTTGAGAGTTGTTTATGGTAAGTGTTTTTCCCCCATCACGATTTGTGATGTTTAAGGATTTGCACTGAAAAGTAGAAAAACAGAAAATGGTCTCCCACTACGTCTGACAGAAACCCCCCCCGCTTATGTTCACGCTTCAAGTAGAATTATGCTTTTAGAGCTGTCTGATTTTGAGTGCTCGAGACATAGTACTCTCTCACGTCTGTTTGTCTCACTGAGCTGTGTGTGTGTGTGTGTGTGTGTGTTCTGTGCTCGCAAGCACACATGCTGGAAGAGGTTGCTGTATTTACTCAGTTTATTTTTGGAGAGATGGTGTTTGAAAATAAATCTGCAAAATTAATCAGCGCTGGTACAATGCCACCACTATAAAAACCACGGCAAAAAATGCTGCTCATTTAAGGGGAGGTTATCTTAATTTATGATGTGTATATGTGGAGCTGAGAAGGTGCTCACAGAACGAGGGGTGTGTGCGCTACACACAGCTCTCTGTGTTCCACATGAGACACAGTGACACCCCCCAATACACACACACACACGCGCGCGCCTTCTCAGCTGTAAGCTGCTATTGCAAGCGGGCGTCTGGAAAGTCTTCCAGTAGCCGTTTCGGATGAGCTTGTAAGCTTCACATATGTTAAAAAGCCTGTTCTGACCTTCATGAAACGAAATGGAGAAATGCAAGCAGCAGACTTGCGCTCAGCTCACACGTTCTCCCTCACCTCTTTTCATGGTTACACACAGTGTGCACAGCAGACAGATGGATTGCCAAATCATTAATCAAACGTGATCTGGTTTTTTTTGTTGTTTTTTTTTTCATAAATGAAAAGGCATTTCTATATTTATTTGGGGTGACAGTTTGGCGGCACAGGAGGCCAGTGCACTCATGTCGTATAATCCAGTTGTCAAAGTCAGTTAACCTCCAGAGCGAGAAATACAAATTCAGAGGCTGAGTTATCAGCGGCTGCGGCAGCAGTAGCCATGCTTACTGTGAGCTTCCCCTTCGCTAATTCATTACAGCTTTCTCATATGCTGGACATAAAGCCTGTAGTGTCACATATGGTTTTGTACCATAACATAGGAGGCTCAGGATGGTATATGTTCTGTCCTTAAAGTTAAAGCAAATAAATGGAGCTGTTGAAATAAATGTCCTTGTCAGTTGCTTTGCTTTAATTAATTATTACGGCAAATTCCAAGACATAATGAAGCTCTTTCGGGGCTTGTATTACACACGAGACCATATGCAGACTAATAGCGGTGTTTAAATGGAAAGTTCCCCCTTGTCCACCCCCTCCCATGGAGACAGTGAGACTAGAGCTAGCGTGATTAGTCTTGTGGTGACTGGGTCTTTCTGATGCCCACTTGCATGCTGTAAACAGCTTCTCAGCCTCCCGAATTGTTCAGTCTGCCACAGTGTTTACACGGGGGGCAATTATGTGACGCTTCATTTCATGAAAACAGGGTCGTCTGAAGATAGGCATCACTGAAAGGACCACTGATAGGACTGCATTTGAAGCAGGAGATATGCAGCTCAAAAGTTGTAGATAATACTTCTTTCTGTGGCATGACCCTCCTGACCTTCCCAATTTAGCAGCCCCGAGGCGCACTATTACACGATGCACCTCTGTTTCACTCATTTTCTGTTTCATGGAACACACGCACACCTCGTGGCGTCTTAGTCGGCCTCCAGATGCGTTCGCTTTTACCTTTTGTAGCAACAGCACGCAAATGTACAAAAGCAGCTTCATAACACCGCTCCACTCAGCCCTCACCTTACGTATCGTGCTTCAGGTTATTGTTCATTTAAATGCTTTTGTTTTCAAAAGGAGTAGCGATGTCGGTTCCTTCTGTTGCTGGTGCAAGAATGTGAACAGTGACCTTACTTACCTTTTCCTCTCAGACACGTCGAAGCTTCAGAACTCCAGTCGCAAGCAATCCGTCTCTAGGAGCCTGAAACATCTCTTTCATTCCTCCACTAAATTTGTCAAAACTCTCAAAAGGTCAGTATACCTTATGTGCTTAAATCAGCACTTATGGTGACATGTGTTACTGCCTTCTGTCATTCCGGGTAATCCCTCATGCACTGAGTATGTACTCTCGCCCGGGCTCTAGGGGGATCTACATAGCCGCAGTGTTTTATCATAAGGACAGTCTGCTGGTGACTAATGAGGATCAGATACCCATCGTGGAGGTGGAGGACTCCTACAGCAATTCCCTCATGCAAGACTTTCTGTGGTTTACCAAGGTATGACAAACACTCCATCTGACCGCTACGCCTGGGTAATGGAAGGAGCAGAATGGCTCGAGTTAAGTAATGGCACATTTGTTGGTATTTTTATAAACATGGATTATTGCACAATGACAGACATGTCAGGATATTCAGCAAAGGTTTATTCTATTTTTAAATGATCATAATAAAGTGCGCTATTCCATTCTGCTCAGTGATTTATCACGATTATGCAATTCCTCCACTAAATCTGTCAAAGCAAAACTAAGTTCCATTCAGTTTTCCATTGATAGTACACATGCTTTACAGCTTTCGTGTATGTGGGAGGATGTCCGATGGCTCAGGCAGAGCATGGCTATTTCCACCTCGTCCTCGTCCACACTGCAGTCCAGGCAGAAGATGTTGGCTGCTGCTGGCCAGCTACAGGTCTGCCAGCTATCAGTTAGCCTCTCTAGCATCGAATTAGTCTCTAATGCAATTCTAGGCTCACATCACAGTGAATTGAGTCTGAAGACCCACAGTGAGAATGTCTTTATTATTTATTTTATTGATTTATATTTCATTATATTATTTTATTGGGTTTTATTTAATGTTCCTATAATAATAACAATCATATTACTATTAATATTTATTATTATTATTATTATTATTATTATTATTATTATTATTAGGTTGTCCACACGTGTAAGCAGCTGTGAAGTCTATGTGCACAGGCTGTGTGAAATAAGCAACTATAGCTGCTGTTCTCTAACAGTTTGAGCTATTTATTCCAAAACCACTCATAATTAAGAGCTGACTCTTACTGCACTGTTCTACCCACTCCTTTTGTTAGTTAGCATTGTAGACCCACTGAGTGCATAAGTGCACCATTAAGCCAGCATTGTAATATGCTAGCGTACATGCTTTAATAATCACAGCTGTGCATGTTTCTGTCCACAAAGAACCTTCTTGGCACGCACAACCTGGGCCGCGTCCACTACGAGCCTATTAAAGACCGCCATGGCAACATGCTGCTAGTGACAGTCAGGGAGATGGACAGCTCCTATTCTTTCTTCAGTGGGAAGTGGATGCAGGTGTCCAAACTGCAGAGCCAGAGAAAGTCTCTGTCCACACCTGAAGAGCCCTATGCCCTGGACATTCTGCTAATCACCATACAGGTACAACTTAACTTTTAAATGGGGTTTAATATGAAATTCCTGCTATAGCAGTATTGTTCTTTGACAAAAGCTTTTAGTACTTTTCACTTTGTTACTTTGTTTAGTTATCTTTCATTAATAAGCTTTTATTAATAACTGAGTGAGCTGATATGAGTAACGTGTAAACAGGATATCCTGGCGTATCAGCGGCGAAGTCAGCACCGTCTGCCTCCTGGCCTGTATCTGGGCTACCTGAAGCTCAGCAGTTCTGTAGATCAAATCAAGGTGTTGGTCCCACAGCGAACACCCAGCATGCTTTGCCATGCCAGGATACGGGACAACTGGAATGTCTCCAGGTTAGCTCTATATTGCAGTCATACTTCACACTCAAATCTTTATATGTATATATATTTATATGCATTTTCCAGAAATATATAATTTACTTATTTTAATCTTGTTTTTTTTGTGGTACCATTTAAAGCTAGTACACACTACATGATTGTAGAGAAGTCGCTGATTAATTTTGGGACCCCACAGCTAGACGACTACTCCCTGCTCTGCTCATGCAGTGACCACAAATGTAGTGTGAACAGTTCAGCTTTTTTTAGTTTGCAAGAGTTCACCAGGGTTGCACATTTTTCAAATTTCTCAAATCTGTTACATTTTCTTAGTGATGAATCACATAGTTTGCTCCCCTATGTGATTAGTAGCAAGAACAAAGCTGAGAAACAGCCAAGAAGAAATTAGATTCTTCTGTTGAAATGCACAGCAGATCCCTGAATCCAGTTCATCACCCATCTTTCCCTGTGGGCCGGCAAAGACAAAATCTTCTGTTAGACAGGATTTAGTGTGTCATTCCCAAACAGTTGTTGAGAACAGCAAAAATTAAAATACAAGCACATCCTGTTTCCTGGCAACGCACAGTATAAAAATAGCTACTTTTGTGTAGTATATGTATCCCCAGTAGTTTTTGCAGAACAGACATTCCTTGCTGCATGTAGTTTTTCTCCTATTTCTCTTCTTTATCCAGTACGCTTGTCTTCAGTCAAAGTCAGTCCTCACGCGGATGTTTGTCAAGGCCCATGCATTGAATTCCGATGTTACTTGAGGCAGTGTTGCACGGCTGTTGTGTGAAACGTTTCTTGCCAGCCGACTCTGGTCACGTTCACCCGGAGTCTTTTTTACGGCCATGCTGCTGTTGCAAGTTCAAGGTTTTGCCGGAATTCTTGTAGTCACGATACACCCTTGAAATGCTCATACGTATGTGAAAATCAGGGCAGAATGGTCGCTCGGTGAGTAGCACTGTTGCTTCACAATGAGAGCTGGGAGCTGTCCGGGTCCTTTCTGTGTGGAGTCTGCATGTCCTCCCTGTGCTTGCATCACAGTCCAAGGACATGCAAGTTAGGTGAATTGAACATACAAAATTGCCCCATTAGTATGTTTGAAAGTTAAACTTGTGTGCTCATGAAAGACTTGTGTATCAACCTAACCTTGTAAAAACAATAAACAAACAAACGTGAAAATCCAAACTTGAAAAGTTCAGAAATGCCACAACCCATCTCACGATATCTAACTATTAAACTGCATTGAAAATCACAAAATCGTGATAAATTGCCATTCTCAGAGCGGAAACAACTCTAGAAGCTTCCATAGATGTCTATGGTTTTATATATGCACTGGCAGACACAGCCAATGGTGTGCATTGGGGGCATTGCTATGTATTTTGCATAGGCCCCAGTACCAGTTCTTTTGGTACTTCAGTGTATGTGAGCAGGTCAGCATTTGTCTTAATATAATGATATGAAATGTCAGTGATGAAGATGACATTCTATATTATGATAATATCTATCTTGTTGATGAGGTTCATACAAAAAAAAAAAACAGCAAATAATTTATTTTTGGAAACAGAGTGGAGAGTTTGTGATCAGATTAATAAACGCATTAAAGCACTAGGCATCTCCACATTTGTGAGTGAATTTTATACATGTATAAATATTATAAATAATATTCTTGCACACCCAAAGAGATTTCTGTATGTCTGATTAATAAGTCCAGATGCACATGCTGTATAACACGGGAGCGGACAAACAGATCCCTCATTGCTACACTGCATAAATGAGGAGTGCGTGTACCTGTAAAGATGAAATATAGAAATGTGTCAAAGTGCTGGCTTGTCATGGAATGCTCCCCCTCAGTGCAGGAGCACATACTTTCTTGACATGGTCATTTTTTATGAGCAAAACAAAACTCCTGTTTGTTTTTGTTCGGTGAAGGAGCTATTTATTTATTTTCATCTCAGGTCATGTTGTTGACCCTGGTAGGTAGGTCCAGACAGGGAGAGCATTATCCTGGCGCTCAGTGTGGTAGTAAAACTAAATTTACTACGGTGCCGGAGCGTGGAAGCTAGCGGGAGGCTCACACAGGATGATGCCCACTCACGGCTCGAGGAAAATCTCTGGAGCAAAGAAATTCTCTTTTTTCCACTAGCTTAGCCCCCAGACACTTATTTATCATTACGAGCTACACCAAAACACTCCTTATTACACCATCTGTGGCTTATCAGCCTCTAGCTGTGCTGATGAGACACAAACATTAGATGAGAAAAGAAGCAGAATTTTTTTTTTTCCCCTCTCAAATGTCAGACATTCCCACCTCTTTGATGCCAAGGGGTAGTATTCTCACAGTTAAATGCCTTGCATGTTAGAGATAATAAGAATGAGCTGTCTGTTACCCTCTAGGCATCCACATGTTCTCACACAGCTTTTCTATAAATTCAGTAAGGCATCCTGCTCAGTGTGAGGGTGGCACGAATTAAACTTTCCCACATTCTGTCTAAGAACCTTCAGACTGAAAATAATGGGGTGTCTGGTGCGTGGTGGCATTATACTCACTCTCTGAGCCTTTTGCTCTGCATATCAGGAACTGGTGTGGCTCCTTAACTGCTCACTGTCTTCTGGAAACTCCGCCGTCATGTAATGAGAGTGTGGGGTGGCACAGCCTGTAGTGGGCACCTCGGCAGAGACGGATGTGTGAATAGCGGTTTTCCGTGTGTGTATGTGTCTTTACTGAGTGCCATATCTTCCCACCCAGAGATGAGTGGGAATGGCTGAATACGCTGTCTGGCCCTGAGGAGGTGGAAAGAACAGATCAGGCGGCAGACTCCAAAGCTCCCTTGTTCTTCTGCGAGCTCCAGACAGCCATCAAGAATCTGCTGCGCCAGATCAATCTACCTCTGCACCAGGTACTAAGCAGTGACTGACTGAAGGCACTCATCAGCTGTAATAAATTCAACTCAGCTGAAACAGCTGTCTGTAAACCCAAAGCCAATTTACTGAACTGACATGTAGAATTCAATTCAAATCAGAATTCTTTCTGCTAGGATTTTCTTATTAGCAGTGTTGCCACTTTCAGAAAGATGAGAAGTTCTTGAGAGACACAGTATATAAAAAGGCTCCATGTCCTGCACCCTATATATATATATATATATATATACAGTACAGGCCAAAAGTTTGGACACACCTTCTCATTCAATGTGTTTTCTTTAT
>JANCOA010000057.1:7732094-7743142 GCA_024363135.1 Leptodoras oyakawai | reverse complement strand
ATTCATTTTCTTGCCCACTTATTCCTTTTTAGGGTCACGGGGGAGCCGGTGCCTAGCCGGCAGCATAGGGCACAAGGCAGGAACAACACACACACACACACTCACTAGGGCCACTTTAGAGACACCAATGAACCTAACATGCATGTCTTTGGACTGTGGGAGGAAACCGGAGTACTCAGTAGAGTAGACTCCACACAGAAAGGACCCAGACTGCCCCATCCGCCCCAGACAGCAAGCTAATATACTGTATATATATATTATTATTTTATTTATTTATTTTTTGCTTGTGCTATTGTGTTATTATTGAGGTTGACTTCAAATTGACTTTGTTTCATTTACATTTTTCTGCATCGAATGTAAACTGGCTGGGTAAACATACTTTACTTCAGCTGTCACTCAAAAATGTAATTAGCAAACATTATTCTTTCAAAATAAAATGCAAACAAATAAACCAACCTTGAGCGGACACATACAGATGAGGTTTGAAACGGATGATTAATAGTCTTAATAAGACACGCTGAAATGCAAGTGAAGGCACCACAGTTAAGTGGGTGAAGCCTGTGTCCTAGCACACTTAATACGTTGTTGGATATTGCACGGAATTGGTATTGTAAATATTGACACTGGGAAATTGAGTCCACATGGATGGAGAGTCCATGGCATGACCTTTGATGAGTGTAATTGTGATAATTTTCTGGGTGTAGTAGTGTTTTGTATTGAGGAAGGTTAGAAGACTTGTGTGCTCCATTCAACCTGTCCAAACTAAACAAAGGACGTAAACCTGTTAGAGCTTTCCTGAGAAGTCACCAAAGGATGATGGATAACTGTAACCTCTCTGCAGCTGACTGATAATAGAGTCAGAATTTGCAAACAACACAGGCTTGAGGGGACAGACTCCTAAGTGCTTATAGGATCGCATTACAAATGACTGCCATTTCTAATCTAGAAATTACAGTGAAGTGACACAATATGTCTTGAGCCTTGGTAGAGGAGGCAGTGACTAATTTAATCTTGTAACATGAAGATTATTTTTGATTGGAATAGAGTTTGATCTGTTTGTACCTTTAATTTGGCTTTAACAGGCTGACATTTTTGCAGTATTTAATAAACGTGCTACTCAATTCATGGCCAGGTGACAATCTTTTATTTACTCCATTTGGATAAAACCATTAATTCACGCTAATTAACGAGTGAAATGTGGAGGGCGCGGGTAGAGCCACATCCACTGGGAGGCTTGATGGAACAGACTCATTCATCTCGTTTAGACACACTTAGCTTCTGTCTCCCTAGTGTGGTTGTTGTATTTTAATATCATCTCGCCACTTCATTCCTCAACACAATCAACAGAATCCAATCAGTACGTATAAGCTCGAAGACCAGACACCCCTAAAGACCCTTGTAAGCATCGTATAAGCATTGGGTATGCTTTCTCTCATAAAACAAAATGATTGATTTCATTAGCAGCTTTTTTTTGTTTTGAGAAGTGTTAAGGTTCAGAAAAAGGCTTTGTGTTGACCCCACTGTCTGGATATGGATCGAGTTAATTGTATCCCTGTGATGCAGATTATCCCTGATTATTGTAGCCCTGTGGTGCAGATTGTGTGCTGGGGAGAAGAGGGTGCTTTTTTCAGTTAAAAATAAATAATAAATTGTGTGGACTCCTGCTCGCTACTCTGTGTTAAACATGGAAAGTTTTTATTCTAGCATTCTATTGAAACAGAGGCTCAGAAATATTCAGGAATGCAATTCCATTAAAATGATGCTCTGCAAACCACACTGGTAAATACATACTGTATAAAGTTTGAGTGCACAACCCTTGTGTCACTTTAAGCCCTAAAGAATGGCTGCAGTGGTGAGAAGACATAATTTGACAAGACATGGCAATTAACACCTTTTCAAGGCATCTGCTACATATCCTTAGCTAATGGTGTCTGGGAATGAAGATGGATTTTCAAGGTCTCATTCTTCATTCGTAGCATGGATGTTAATTACATGAATCTGGTGCCATCCAGGAATGTGAATCTCTTGAGAAAATCTCTTGAGTGAATGACTACATAACAAATGTATGGTGTGACAGAAACAAGTTCCCCAGCAATCTTAAGCTATAGTGCAAGGATCACGGTAAAAGCATGAAGAGCTTAGCTTGATATTTTTTATCTAGTTATAACGCTAGAAATCAGTCTGGCTTTTCTCAAATGCTGATACATGTTGATAGATTCACATTTACCTAAATAAATTACACCCACACACTGCAATCAAAGCAGCTGCATTTCATGACAGATAACCAATCAGGCCTAATATATAGCACACACAGAGTACTGCTCTGTCAGAAGAATTGGCAACCTACATATTAAAATTCAAGATGTGTGTAAAGTTGGCTCAGGCCATGGCTTGTGGTTTAGGGTCTTTATTGAGATTCTGCACAGGTCCAGGGACCAATCTTCAAAGCTGATTTATCTGATGTTTTCTAAACTGTTGACAGGAAGGAACAGATTCATCTAGGCATTAAAATACATCTAGCAGGTTCCAGGAAGAGACCTGATCATTGCCTTGCTGCTGGTCCACCATTATCCTTATTAGAACACTAATAAAAGCTTTCTCCCATGAAATATGCCCATACCAAACACCAACCATGCAAAAGTGGCCACAATGCTGAGAATGATCAGTTCATTTACTCCAAGAATGCATCATGTGAAATGGTTATAATTTAATCTTGTATGTTATAAGCTCACCTTGCCAACTAAGAAAGAGCTGATCGTAAAGGTTAGAGCGTCTCAGCATCTTTCCTCAGGCGTGTTTCCTCATGTGAATTTCTGAGTCTGCATTCTGATGTAAATTTATAGAAACCTGCCAGCAAATATTAAACATATACTGAAGTAATACACAACAACTGATTTACTTGATTGCCAAACAATTTTGAAATACAAGATGTTTGACTTGACATATACACGCAGTTTTGTGCTTTAAAGTAAATTGATGCACTTTTGGATGTACACCAATTCAGTCTCGCTGCAAGGTTGTTATTTTGGTTAGATCAGGTCAGCTTTTACCCAATTCCATAAAGAAAAGCGCAGTGTCAGTTTGAAGCAGAGGAAGGTCTTTTTAATATGAAACCTAATCCGGAAATATCTTGGCAGCGCACCCTGGCTGGTCTTTAATGTGTGGTGCAAATCCATGCCAATAGCGCATTAAATCTCTCCTAGAAACTGTCTGCTGTAAGCTCAGCTTTTCTGTTTAAAAATTTCTACACTACAACAATGACAAAGGGGCATGATATTGTCTTGCAAACACATGTTCCGGGATAGGCATCTTATCACAGCACTCCAGACCCATGTGAACACCAAAGCACTCTCTTTTACTTCCTCTCCATCTCTTTTCTCCCCTTCGCTTTCTCACTCTCCATCCATCGCTGTCACTAATGCGAATCAGAAGCCTCAGCTCACTTCCAACTCAGCGTTTAGGTGTGTGTGTGTGTGTGTGTGCTGTAGGAGCTCACTTACTTCCCTCACTTACTCACTTGCCCCTCAATCTACAGAGCTTTGTTTGTCCAACACTTGTGTGACAGAGCACACTACACATGCCTATTAGGGCATTTATGCACTATGGGAGATTAAAGCCTCTACATTTCTTTTAAATGAACTCCTCTCACATTCTTCCCACCCACTGCACTGGAGTCGGGGAGCGACAATCCCTCTCTCTGCCAGCTTTGACAGACAGTGATGGATTGCAAATCGAGGGAAAGCACTAGCTGTTTCTTAGGCAGAAAATGAAATAAAGTTGCCATTTATTCTGTATTGCATTGCATCAAATGTATGATATGCACAAATGCACTCCTACCGTATATTCTACACGAGCATATGTTCACAACTAAATGCTTGATGCTGTCCTTGATTTGGTATCAACTTTGTTTAAGCACCAGCTACTAAAAAACTCTGTTGGATTGTGTTATTATCGTGGAAATCTTCATATAAGGCTTTCTCTGATTCATGGCCCCTGTTCACCTTTAATTCTTCTGAAAATGAACTGCTTGAAATGAAAATCCGAACATGCTTACATAAAATATGAAGTTTTATTCCTGGCATTTTATCGTACTTTACCATGGACTTACAAAACTTTGACTGATGGACTACACTATTTATCTTGGGGATTTAATCATAAATTGTGTAGTAATTACACTTTACAAAGAGCAATTAGAGAGCCAGGTCTAGCTATTTAATCTTTCTCAAAATTCCACCTGATGGCTTGATTTTCATTAGCGGAGGGTGATAATGAGAAGGAGTGTCTGCTCTCTGTCTCTGCATAAAGACAATCAGCCCCCACTGATTTTTACCTCATTCATTCCCTCTAAATCTGTCTCTCTCCCTCCCTTTGTTCGTTTGTGTGTCTGTGTTTCTCCTGTGCGGATTTCTCTTTTTGTATAATTTATCTTCTTTCACTAATTTATCAAAGTTAAAAGGGGACAAAATAAATGAAATAACAGCTTACTATTCCTGTCTATTTACAACCTCATTTAAAACAATTTATATTTGGATTTTGTAAGCTAAAAGCAAATGCGCACTAATTTCAGAAATAGGATGTGAGTAAAGTAAAATTTGAGGAGAAGGTCAGTGCCTTATCTCGGTCTGTAGTACTTTAGTGTGATTTGTGATGATTTTGTCTACACAGATCAAGAAAAATCCTTTATTTTACAAACAGGCATGCATTATTCAGTTCTGCCCACACATACAAATCTTCATACACCTCAACTAGAGCTTATGCAATAACTATTCATGATTTTGCCTTGAATGCTTGAATTTCAAGACCATTTATGCAATATACCTGAACCATCCACACCAACACAATGAGCACGGGAGCCACACTGAAACCCTGTAACTGCAACGCATTACCATACATTAAAATTCCAATTACACTTGGATTAAAATGTATTACCATATTCTGTTTTGTATGTACCATTTTATTTAAGAAAATACTAATGTGTTCAGGATGTTAATTATTACAGCATTTGTCTTAAAAATACACTTCTGATTGAATGCTTTGTGAGCAGTATAATTCTAGAAACTAGATATACTATAATTATAAGTATATTAAGTGTTGGCAATTTAAAACAGAGCAGTGCTGGATAATACAATACTGTTGCATCCAGGGCTTGTGTGTAGTGTAGGAAACTACTATAATTGAAAAGGGTTCTTTTGTTTGTTTGTTTTTGTCAAAATTTTAATCTCAGATGTTGCAAAAATGAAATTTTTTTTTTTTTTTTGCTTATTCCAAAATGTTTTAATGCACATTGCACTAATGAGACTTTAACTGCTCATTACATCATGCACTTCAGTGCATATCCTACACTACACAAACACACTCTGCACTTTACTTACCCACCAAAACCAAACCTATACATATATTTATATTACTTTTAGCTTCATACACCACTTCACACTTGTGTATCACACTTGTAGAGTTCAGGGCAGTTCTGCTTTATACTGTATATTATGTACTCATCATGAATACGGTATTTGTATTTATGTTCGCCTTACCCGATTTATCCTTTTCTAACTGTCCATCAAATTACAAATTAAGAAATTTACTTGCATTTTATACCTTTTATACCTGTGATGTTACACGAAATCTAAATACAAATAGAAATACCCACCGCGCTCTCTCTCTCTCTCTCTCTCTCTCTCTCTCACACATACACACACACACACACATACAAACATATACACTGAAGGGCACACACACATACAAATATATACTATATAGTATAAACGAAAGTGCCAGACAATTAATAATTATTACTTGGTAGGTCCCCCACAGGATCTTGGAGGAAACGTTGCACAGTCCTCACGCTGATGTTTGTTGACACTCCAGCATTGAATTCCGATGTTACTTGAGGCAGTGTTGCACGCCCAGCTGATGCTGGTCACGTTCACCCAGAGTCTTTTTACAGCCATTCTGCTGTTATAAGTTCAAGGTTTTGCCAGAAATCTTGTAGTCACGGTACACCCTTGAAACGCTCATACGTGAAAATTTTTCAGAAACCTCTGAAATGCTAGGACCCATCTCATGAGCTCTAACTATTAAATCACATTGAAAACCACAAAATAGTCATAACCTGCCAGTCTCATTGTGGAAACCTATAGAAGCTTTCTGAGATGTCTATTCCTTTATATAAGCACTGCACAGATGCAGCCACTGGTATATAAAGGTGGCATTGCTATGTATTTTGCATAGTCAGTGTATTTAAAAGAAAATAAATCATGAAATCATATAGTCATTTGCACTCATTTATACAATAAAACATTGTATATACGTTTTAGTTATGGAAAACGGACCTAGTATATTCTCTCAGTGTCTGTGCCTGCTGGTAGCATATTGTGTTTTCTTAAAGCATTGGTCCCACTTTAAAATGAGGATAATATGCTGCAGTGTGAACATACACCATACGGCATGCCTGCACCATCCATCTCCCCAGATTGAAACTGCTTTTGATTAATAATGTGCATGTGTGAGCATGTGCTTTAGTGAATTTTCATAAGAGAATGGAGAAGTAAAAAGGAGAAATAAGTGCTATCAGTGTTTCTCAGTTGTAGTACAGCAAAGCTGTGTTGGAGCATCCTTCCCTGCTGTGATATTGGGAAGGTGCTATGACAACCGAGATTCATTGAAGGTGATTCCAGAGATATGAGTGTGTGCTGGGTCGTTCTTTACTGTGTAGATTAATTTTAAGGGTTTTCTCTGACAGTAAAGGTGACCAGCCATCAGATGAAAGAAAGAAGGCCTGCTAACATGCTATGAGTGTATTTCCTTGGAGGTTTCTAAAGACATCCTATAGCCTTTTCAAAGATAGTAGACTTGATGTGGTGTTCTTTCCCTGACCTGCGCTTCATCTGATGGTCGATATGCACACAGTTTCTGGTGCTTTATCCAGTCTGATTGTAGGAGTGAAGGACAGTTGATGTGTGAATAGCATTATAATCTCAAGTCATTACAAATACAGGTTATTCAGTTATGCAGTTCTTGTTGCTGATAATTACTGTACTTTAACACTGTGGTTCTCAAACCCGTCATCATGGCTCTTTTTTTTTGCTTGATTCTAACTCACAATACACAGATGGGGCAATAGGTGATGGGGCAATATGATGTCTTTGTGTGTCTGGTTGAAGACACATCTGTTCATTTCCCTCAATCAGTTCATTCCGTTCTTGGGGTTGCCACAGCAGATAAAGTCCCCATTTTGATCTGGCACAAGTTTTATGCAGGTTGCCCTTCCTGATGCAACCCTCCCATTATTGGGGCTTGGGATCAGCACTATGGGTGCATGGCGAGGTTGAACAGCATGTTACTGGCTTTGAACAATGGCCCAACAGCAGCAGCCTGATATCAGCGCATGAACCCTAAACCATTCTGAACACCAACCCAGAGTCCTAACCTACTGAGCCACTGGTGCCCTCATGGAATGAACAGAATTTACCTACTGTATTTAATCATTCAATGGAAATCTTGCTACTATTGGTATGGCACTGGGAGCTTGTAAAAAAAAGAAAGTTGGAGACAAAAAAAAGAAAGTTTGAGTACTGATGTGGCCATGAAGTTTATATAGTACTGATGTGGCCATGAAGTTTATTTGATCCTATGGCTGGGGTGCTAGTAGAAACAAACCCAATGTTCCTGAGTTTCTGCTATTGAAGCCTTCTTTATAATAGTCGTCCAGTCCCTGTGGGTTTCCAGAGATTAGTATCATGTGTGAACTCTGAGGTCATGCTCACGTATTCTTATCTGTATGAGTATCCATAAATACATCCAATAGTGCTCTTATGTGTTTGAGTATGGTGTTGTTTGTTCAAAATGTACAAAACACTACCCCAATGCTCTGGATCAGTGTCTGATTTATTCGATAATTTATTTGATAATTTGTGTTTGGTAGATGTAAAGCCTGTTAATCTTTCTTTTACATAATGCATTTGTAAGGAACATGAATTTGTGGGTTGAACAGCAGAGCTGAGTATGTGGGTTGTGCCCATGAAACAATTTCAAAACCCTTCCTGGGCTTCCTGTTCGTGCCAGAGTGACCAACACAACCACGTTGGCTGATTTGCGACAAATGCTGGGTGAAGAATGGGATGCCATCCCACAGCAGTGTATGTCCAGGCTGGTGACCAGCATGAGGAGGAGGTGGCAGGCTGTTGTGGCTGTGTATGGTTCTTCCACACGCTACTGAGGCTCCAGTTTGTTAAATGAATAAATTGTTAAATTGCCAATATTTCTTGTTTCTTCAAACTTCAATCATCCAGTCCACCAAACACCAAATGAGTCAATGGCAGAATAAACTGTTTGGCAATGGCAGAGAGGATTTGGCAAATTTTTCATTGGCCCACATTCTCAGCTCTACTGCTCAACCCATAAATGCATGTTCCTTACAAATGTGGCACCATTTAAAAGGGAAATTAACAAGCTTTCCAGTGGTGTAAGACTGTAAGTGGTGGTTATTGTTAAAACAAAGAAATAATCTACCAATAGCAAATTACTTTACCTTTTGTGCTCTGTTTATTAAATGTGTTCAAACTATTCATCTTAGCACATACAATTAAAAATGAAAAAGTTTAGCTGACCTGAGTGGCGCAACAGCAAAGCTTTTGCCACTCCTTTGGAGATCGCTAGATCAAGTCCAGGTGATGCTATAGCTGTCCGGGAAAGCAAAATTGCAAAATTGGCTGTGCTTTCAGGGTGGGACGGGCAGCATATGCTCTCTCTCATGTCAATCAGAGTGACGCTGGCCAATCACTGGCCAATATGAGCTCGTGTATACAGAAGTTGGGCAGGAGCACTTTCCTCCATTTACACCTCTCCTGGACATTGCATGAGCAGCAGTTTGAAGACAGCTGGCATTAGGTGTCTCAGAAGAAACACATGATAGCCTCACTCTCCCTGACTGGCAGCCATCATGTGACATAGGAGAAATCCTGATGGGTGGGCATTTGATACAACTAAATTAGGGGAGATAAATTAAGGCTATTTAACACAAACTATCTAAACCAAAGAGAAACAAAAATACTCTCTCCCTAACTAATAACTTGTAATAAACAAGAAAAAAACATTTAAACAGAAATGGAATCATCTAAATGTTTTATAGGTATTTAGAATGTATCTGTACACAAGTGTATGTGTTTGTGTGTGTGTGTGTGTGTGTGTGTGTGTGTGTGTGTGTGTGTGTGTGTGTGTGTGTGTGTGTGTGTGTGTGAGTGTGTGTAGCTTGTTTTTATGTCTTTGGGACCAAAGGATAGCAATCAATATTCAGTAAGAATCAAGAAACAAGGCAAGTGGCAATGGGTAAACAGTCAGTTAGAATGTTACAACGCAGAAGAGAGACAGGAGATACAGACTGTAACACTTTCTCACATTAAAGGAAACTTCACGTTCACAAGATTCATTAGAGTCAGAGAAATTCAGCAAATCAGCCACTACAACCATTTTCAGAGCTTTTCTAAAGCTGAATGTTTTAAGTGAAACACATAAATGTTAAATTCGTTGCATGCTATTGCACGTATGTAGAAACTATGATGGGCTCAGAACTACATCCGACCCCAAAATCAAATGAGCATAGACGTCCTTTTCAATAAAACTAAGGTTAAACTGACATCAAATAAGCTTCTGAGAGAAGATGCAAAAAAAGTGTTCTATTCCATGAGTAAAACTTCCTGGAGTAAAACAGCTCTAATAGCTTCCTCAAGCTTGAAATGTCATATCCAACAACGAAGCCTAAGTATTTTACGCCAACAGCACCACCTTCCCATCAACAAATGGCCAAGACCCAGCACCACCATGCTACACCAAGAGTCCCTTAACTCTCAAATGCTCAATTGTATAAATGAGATAAAGTGTAAGTCACTCTGCATAAGGGTGTCTGCCAAATGCCATACCTGTAAATGTACGAAGCTCCACGTTCTCAGTAGCGCATGCTCAGTGTCTTTGTGAGCATAGCACTGGGGTTGTCAACTGAGCACCTTCATTCATTAGTGTGTCATTGGACTAGGGTGCAGAAGGTTCAAAAGTTTGTCTGGTGTCTCAGACCCACCTTCCTCCATACTCATAGGTTAAGACACATATCAATACCAATGACAACAGATGCCCCATAAGATACAATTGTATTCTTGAGCTGTATAACTATGCACTATGCCATTTTCAGTCATATGTATGCCTCATAGATTAAGGTGGCTGTAAGTATGCCCTGTTGATGCAGGTTCTAGGTATGAAATCACATATCCCAAAGTAGTCGTAACCAATGGCTTGCTTTTTCAGCAGACAACTCCTATAAAGATTGAGTGACCATCCTAGAAACTCAAAAGCTAACAGAATTACTGATTGATTTAGCTATGAAGCCTCTATCACTTATCTCTATTGTGCATGTTGAACCACATCAAGTGGTTTCCAAATCTTCCCTATTTTCACCACTGGAGCAGTGTTCTTGACTGCTGGATCCTTATGCTGTGATAAAGTCATGTCCAGGCTTGTCTTAGTACATTTTAACCTCTCCACCATGCTGGTCATTGTAAACTTAAAAGTTCCATACATTGCTAATGTACTTAGCCAACACGGCACCCATTTCCTATTCATGATTATCTCAAATTTCTCAAATTTCATGTCTGAAATAGTAACTTTGTACATTGTCAAAGGCCACCTTATGTGTGGCACAAATCCAAACTGCAAGCACCATAAGTTCAATTTACTGAGCGAGAAGGTCTTATCAATGTACTGATAGCCTTAACAATGAATTCTCTATGATCGGCACCCTGTCTTCAATCACTCAAAATGAAATTGTACCACCTGCCTATCCTCTGGCTTTTCTACTAAAGAAAAAAAAATCACTTTACTATCAGTATAAAATTACACTTCTACATTTGCTAGATTTCACTTTCATCCTTGCTCATTTCAGAGAAAATTAGTTTTAGAGTTGCAAAGGATTTTTGAGGCAGCTCACCATATATATATATATATATATATATATATATATTTTTTTTTTTTTTTTTTTTTTTTTTTTTTTAAAATAAAACACA
>JANCOA010000057.1:7645472-7660496 GCA_024363135.1 Leptodoras oyakawai | reverse complement strand
GCGCTCAGAGTTGCTGGCTGGGCACCGGCTCCCCCGTGACCCCGTAACTGGGAATAAGCGGTATAGAAAATGACTGAAATGACTGACAAACCTGGAACTCCAGAACCCCCCCTACCGTTTTCTCCCCAACCCACTTCAACCAAATCAATAGGTCATTAGTTAACAGAAAAGAGTCTCTCTGCTGGTTACTACTCACCAACCCAAGGCTGTTCAACTCATAGGTCATGAACGTAACTGACCCATGAAGCCCTCTGTGAGGACTGCATTCACAGCCAAGTTTGTTTTTCTGCCTCCCCATAAGCCTGATCCTAATTGTATTTGATAGATTTTGTTAACGTTTTATGAATACCTTTGACACAGCGTTCACATCCAATAATGTGTACAAATACTGTACATCCAGTGCAATAAAAGGGCACACATCAAAATATGTTACAAAATCATGTATCTCAAGTAGACTTATATGGGAAGCTGGCTAACTGATCAAATATCTTTGATTAAATCGATGGCATTTAAACGTTTAAGTGATAAGGAAAGATGGGCCTTAAGCCAAGCTAGAAGTCATCTGAAATGTAGAGCAGGGATATTAATCAGTGCTCTTAACCAAGGCTCTTCATTTAAAAGAAATAAGAAAGGTCTTGAAGATCCACCACGTTTGACACCAGAATTGATGCCATCCTTGATATGTATAAAGACAGTATATAGAGATTAAAGGAAATGACAATGTCTAAGTTACACTATGGGAATATGTTGCTTAACAGGGATTTTCTGGAGGATTCCCTGTCTAACTAAATCCCATAGATGTGTGACATTCAGTTGAGTGCTGTCTTTCACAGGAAACATTTTGCAGAAATGTGAAACCACACCAATACCAAGCATGAAATGAGGGTTATGCGTGGTTTGTTTAGTTGTTTATTTGTTTAGTTCTAGAGATACAGCTAATCAATTTGTATTTGCGGTCAATCAATTGCATTGTGGGCAAGTCATGACAAACGGAACAATTAACATTGATTCCCATAATGGTAACTTACCCACCAAACCCCAGTTAGTCAGAACTATAGGACAGCCACTTGTCATTTGCATAAAGTTGAAACCAGTTCAACTTTTCTCATTTTCTAATCACTGAGTCCCACAGTGGCTTGAATATTTATAATGCTTCTTTATTTGTGTGACAGTTGAGATATTGATTTTACGTTCAGTGTACAATAAACAATATCTTGCTATGGTAGCTCATCACATTACATGCAGCACATATGCAAGGTTAATCATATCTGCATACTTCAAATAAAGGCACTGTCATACCTGATTGCCTTCAGGGCAAAAACATGAACATGAGCATCTTTTAGGTGTCCTACCTTGTAAAAATCAAAGTTGGTAAAGCTGTACTGTGCATGAACACAGTGTTTTGTTATACCGTTCTGTTTGATCAATCAGAAGTTTGGAATCTTGAATTTTGTGGCCTTGGTTCCTTTACTTTGACTTTTCATGATAGACCCTCAGATTTCAGATGCTTTCCTGATACAAATGGTGTCATTAGGGTTAGGATTTTTGCACAACTATAATGTAATTATATCATTCTGCTCCTTCAGTAATTCTGCTAAGCTTAAGATTAGCCTGCTAATTGTAGATTGATATGCAACAAATCAGTGTGGTATTTTCCTGTTTCCTTAAGTGGAGGATTTGTAACCATGCTTAACGACAGTGTAAATTTGATACATGCAGTAGCATCATTATATATTTTTTTTATTTGCTCTGCAAGCACAATCGTCTACGTAGTTCAAAAGGCTAATAATATCAAATAACCCCTGACAGCCAGAACCATGCATTTTAAATCACTTTGGCATAATATGGACCTTGTTGCTGTTGATAAGTAATTGGAGTAATTGCAAAGCTGTTTTCCTGTTACCATAGAGACTGAGAGAATGTTTAGCTTTATGTGGCTTTAGTGAATCATGGAGCAGACGCCATATCCCAGCCTCTGTGCTAAATCATAATCCCCTGACCGTGCCTGTCCTATGGGCAAGTTAACCCCATTGGTAAATCACTGTCATTTGTCATCAACTGACATAAGCTGCCACGGATGATTACGGTAGTGTCATGTCCATGATACAATTATGTGGGCTTTATGACTGAGTGAGTCAAGTTTAGTGTTAGCCGTCCATTCCTCTCTGCTTCGACCACGCCATACATCGATCGCTCTCTCTTATACTCTATCAATCAAGATTATCCCTCTGGTGCCAGTGGCTTGCGATGAGCAGCACCTCAGCTGAAGAGAGATACCATTGAAGAGAGAATTACCATGACTCCTAAAACAGTAATTTATCTAAGAAAATATATAAAAGTGTCTAAAAAAAACCTTTATCTTCGTTGCACTGGGTTATGATTTGTAATGGGAACTACATTACCATGTAGTTAATTTGAATTATTAATTATTAAAGAAAATGCTTCAGCAATTTGTATTTGCATACACCAAATATAGCAGCAGTGCTACACTTTTTGATGTCAATACTTGGCACAGCAATGTTGTTGAAGTTGCTTTTCCAGCACCTCAGCAATGTAAAATAAGACTTTTTCTTGCAAAGATTTATACTGTATATCCAGTACTGTAGAAGGTCTGCTGCTGTTTGCAAAAATAGAAATATGGGTTCCTCCAGGGAAGAGCTCAAGGGAAGCTTTATGTTTTATTTACAATAAGCAAGCAATACATTTCGTTGGCGGTGTATGGGGTGGCTGAGGTGGAGGACTGGGGTGGGTTGAGAGGAGGAGCCTGGAACCGCGGAGAAAAGGAAGGTATCAGTTGATATAAATAAAACAAGCAAATTGATGAAAATGCTGTAGAATGGGAATGTAGGCAGTGCTGAGTTGGTGGATAGAGAACTGCTCAGGCTTCTTTCAATAAGCATTACTTGCTTTGATAGTTTGAGCACCCCAGTGGCCAGGCAATGCATTGGCTGCAGAGTTGAACATACATTTACTCTTCCCCTCTGGTATCAAGTATGAGAGTCAGCAAGCGACCAATATCCGAGAAGAGCAAAATGTTTTATTTACCTCCATTTAAAGCAAATTCCCTCTGCTGCTGCAGCAGTTATCCTGGTGCTGCATTCACATATTGTGTTATTTGTCCCTCCATTTTTGCAGTGATTCATTTATGTAAGAGAACGAGAAGGCTGACAGAAATACAAAGATGAAAATATAGAAAGTTGAATTGAATGCTGTTTTGTTTATGGCTGCATTTTGTTCCACTTTATGCTAGTAAAAAAATAAAGTGAAATACTATATAAGCCAATTTCCCATCACCAATTCACCTACTGACTGACTGACTGACTATATAAGCCTTAGTGAAGAGGTATATGTAAATGTCTATTCTACTGCACATATCTGAGTAGATTTCATTCCCTTTCTTTAAGTTGTTCCATGCTGATATGGTACTTTTCAAACTCTGATCTAAATGCTTCTTTGTTACTAGCTTGGGCAGGGACTAAATTAAAACTATAAAGCCTAATTCACATCTTTTACTAACAGTGCACTTTAAATCTTTACTTTCTCACTTCCATGCTAAACGATCTTTAATAAGTCTGCATTTCACGCATCACATGGGAGCTGAGAACGTTTCGAAAATGTCCACTTTTCTAAAAGGCTGGCAGCTAAATTAAATACATGCGAACATGCAATTTCTACCCATCACATCTGCTGTCTGAGATTTTAAATAAAAGACCCACAACCCGTCTGTCTAAACATCCAGAATGTATGGCATAGTTTAAACAGGTCTTGTTATAAGAGCTTCACCATTCCAGCTTCTCTGACTAGAAGCTTGAAAGGTAGGCATGAGCCAAGCTGATCAAGAATAGACTAGACGTAGCATTTTTGGGGGTGAAAGGAGACAGCTTTCAGATTGGCTGGAGCCTTGTTGATTGACAGGTGCAATTAAGTTGATGGCAGTGATGTGATATATTTCATTTAACATGACCAGTTCTGCCACCAGTTCTCCCCCTAACTCCAAATGAACAGCACCTATCTCCTCTGTCTTACATCAGTACCGAGCACACGGCCATGACAGACACCATGGACAGCCGTTTGGAACACTAGTTATCCTCACTTGATATCCTTCACTTGTCAGGCCACGATTTGCCATTCAGTTAAGCAGAAATGCCCCCCCCCACGCACACCCCACCCTCTAGTCTCCCCCAACACTCTGTCCCATCCCCTTAGGTTTTCACACACCCAATCTTCCACCCTTGTATGTGTGCACATACAGCACAGTGTGTGGAATGAAGGAGAAAAAATGGGGGAAAAGGGTGGAAAGCAGACATATCGATTTATCTGAAAGGCTCACTCAAACACCAGGATGTCTGCTGACTTCAGCACTTCCCTCATTGAGACGAAAGAGCAGAGGATTAACAACTTCTGAAACTGACCCAAAAGGCTGTGCTTCAGATCGCCTTAGGATCAGCTAATCTAGAAATGGCCTTGTGAAGAGGCAGAAGTGGAGATTCACAGTGATTTATGTTGTACAGTGTATTTTCCTTGTCTAAATCTCAAGAAGACAAGCACACTCAAACTATTTAAATGAAGCGCACATATTATGCTACATTATTGCATGCTGAATTAAAGAGATTATTTTCTGCACTTGTTATTATTTAAAGCCATTAATGTCAGATATACTCATTTCTTAATCGCACAGCAATTAAAATGGTAACAAAAAAAAACTCAGTAATTCACAATTCTTTTATTAAAGGTGCCTGAGGTGGGTACACAGTCTACTATAAGTATAAAGTTACTGAAACCTCTTGAATACAACATCATTAGTCTCTCTTTGACAAAGCATTTGAAAAGAAACGTGTTACCCAGTGAAGTAAAAGAAAAATTCAAAAATCAAAACTAATTGTTGATTATTCTTGAGGTGTGTAGATTTTACAGCTCTGTAATTGCAAAAAGGAATGGTGAAACCAGTTACTCTGCATACTGTCCAATCCTAGTGTGGTCTTATAATGCATGTGTTAAGTTCACGACTCTGACAGATTTGCACCAAACGTCTGAAATTAGAGTCAGTGCTTAGAGAGGCAGCTCACATTAGAGTGTTATTTGGTGGCTGTACAAAACCAATTACTGGAGGAAAAGAATCATTAATTATTTAGCTTAGACCACACATTCAGCTCGGTAAACAAATTACCCCTAAAATACTATAAGCAAGACAACATGACTCAGACATCACATGAAGCTAGAGCTGGTTTGGAAAATTCATAAGAGCTCTTTGTGTACAGGACTGGTTAAAGGATCATTTTGCAAGACTTGTCAACATTTGCCAATATTAGGTCTCTTAATGGTTAAATAGGTGGAGTTGAATAGGATTTTTTGCTGGTTGAGTCAGCCCCCATTCCCAGCTTCCCAGATCCTATAGTGATTCAACTAGGTTTAGCTTGTTAACTAGAGTGAGCATTACCAAGGACACATCATGTAACTGCTTGTTGAATTACAAGTTAGAATACTACAAACGTGTGATATATGGCTGCTGGATTAATAAGAATGCTCAAGACTGCCTTTGCTCTCTTTCTTTATGAGGTCTTAACTTGTTGAGCATTATTATTAGCAGCAGTATTAGCCTTGTTAGAATTATTAGCATTTTAACCTACACGAGAGGTCTTTTCAACTGCTTGAAAGCCATATTATAACACTGTAAACAAATTATATTACCATTTTGGTTAAGAGTGTCTTCCCTGTCCTATTTTTCTTTTTTTGGTGTTATAGAAAATTATTTACAATATTATTATCTCTGACCAACCAGATTTGAGTGATGGAGTATAGAGTAAAATAAAAGTGAAAACAGTGTGTGATTCTCACATTTGTGATATCATTGAGTTCTGTTGACCTTTTGTCAGTTTTGAATCATGTAGTTTATGTTAGTATGAACCCTTTTTACAGAAAACTTGGGACACATTCTAAAAATGCTATAAAAACTGAAACCAGTAATTTGTTCATTCACTTGAAGCTTTATTATTTAACAGACAAAACAAAGATTTTCAGTGACAAATGTAAATCTATTTGTTAAATTTACACAAATTTAGAAAGTGATGCCTGCAAGAGACTCAAAAAAGGCTGGGACAGAGACATGTTCACCACTGGGTCATATCATCTTTTCTTTTCATTATATTTTTAATTATTTGGGTATTGAAGATACTAATTGTTACAGTTTTGCAAGTGGAACTTTTGCCTATACAAGACTTGAGCTGCTCAACAGTACATAGTCACCATTGCCTATGCAGCATACATTTTCAAAAGGAGACAGATCTGGATTGCAAGTAGCCCAGTCAAGCACATACACACTGTACGAAGCCACACTATTGTGGAAACTTTTGTGCAAAATGAGGCCTTGCATTGTCCTCCTGAAATAGACATGGAGTTCCTGGGAAAAGTCATTATCTTGAGGGCAGCACACTGTCTTTCCAAAATACCAGTATAAGCCTCTGCATCAATAGAACTTCACATATATGCAGATCACCCATGCTGTGGGCACTGATGCCCCCCAATGCCATCACAGATGCTGTTTTTTGCACTTTTTATTGATAATAGCCTGGATGTTCTTTTTCATCTTTGGCACATAAAATCTGACATCAGTTTTTCCTTAAAGGTAGCTAAAATGTGGACTGACTTTGGGTCCAGTGAACTTGCTGATGTATCTGGGCAAAATTAATTTATGGCTTCCTCTTTGCATAATACAGTTTCACATTGCAGAATTTTGATGCAGCAGTGGACTGTGTTAAGTGACAATTATTTTCCAGTGTACTCCTGAGACCATGTGACTATGTCCATCATTGTAGCATGATGGTTTCTCAAACAAAACCACCCGAGGGCTCGGTGGTCACACAAATCCAGCAGTGGTTTCCCCCCTTGGCTTTTATGCATCAAGATTTCCCCTGACTCCCTGAATCTTTTCATGATATGAAATGATATGTAGATTGTGACAGACCTAAATACTTTTGTATTGAAACATTGTATTTGAACTGATTGACAATTCTCTCATGAAGTTTGGCACAAAGTGATAAATCATGACCTATCCTTTCTTGCCATTGTTGGATGCTTAATAAAGACCAGTTAAACTGGTAATTGTGGAACTTTCCAGTGTTACTTCTATAACATTTTCAGTCTTATTTTGCCTCTGTCCCAGCATTGTTGAGTGTGTTACAGGCATCACATTCTATTGTTTTTTATATTTAAAAATTACATTAGTTTCACCAGTGAAAATGAAATAAAAGTTCAACTGATATAACAATTATAGTTTTTATTGCATTTGTAGTAAGTATCCCAATGGTTCTGGAAATGGAGTTTGTGGGTGTGGCCTAAATCTTACTCAATTAATATAGGCTATTTGAAATGCCTTTCCAAATGGAGTCCATGTAATGTGATCATAAAAACAGACCTAGACCTGGTTGACTGGTCACAGCACACGTTACCATTCCACTTAAAGATTTAGTAAATTGCAGTGTCATCATCCGTGGTGTCGCGCTGCAAATATATGCTTTAGCCCAGATTAAATCATTACACTTGCTTACAGTGAAGCCTAGTTAAGCAATTCTGAAATGTCCATCCATTTTATATGGCACATTATGTAGGGAAAGAAATGGCGTATTAAAGTTCCACAGTGTTGGAAGTGTGGTGTCTTTTATGCTCCACTGAACATAAATTAAAGCACTAAGCCACAAGAGGGCATGTGTTACAGTGGTTTTATCATGGATAAGAGTGGTCTTAGACAGGACTATGTGGATTGTCGAAAATAATAGGAATAAATCCACTGCTTTAAAATAATAATAATAATAATAATAATAATAATAATAATAGTTTCAAAACAGTAAGCTTTGGTTGCTGTGCAATATAATGGACAAAGATTGGGATATTTTATGGACAGAACAAAGACTTAAACATAATTCTTATATTGTTGTGAATCCTAGCACATTAATACAGAATGTGATTATTACGATGTGGTCGCAGGTGTGCATATATTGAGAATTATACAATGGCTTTGAATGAATCAGATTTTAGAACTGAAACTGTTTAATATATAAGGAAACAAATGCACTTGGCACCAATAAACACTTTATATAAGTTTGACTTTATACTGATCATCTTTGAAATGCCAATTTGTGCTGCAATACAAATAACCTTGGTTCAGTGTGGTTGTGTTGGTACCCCTTCCTTTTGCTCTTCAATTAAGACAATCATGTTTTGCTGGGAGCATGTGCATAGCAAAGGCAACAGCAGCAGCAGCAGCTGTGCAGGGACACTAAAACTAATTGAACAATGCACAGTGGAGATGTCAGGGCACAAAAAGGCTTGCAAGCCATTTGGACAGCGGTGCCATTTAAGAATCAATAAAGCAACAGCCATCTGAGGTGTGAATGCATCTTCAGTTCATTGTCTTTCTGCTATTGTCAGCAGAATGACCCTGCTTTATGTCCACCAATCATCTCTCAGCCGCAGCCAGCTCTCCATCCAGTTGCCACAACTCACAGCTCCCCTTGAGAGAGCACAGCACTGCCAGGTAATGGGAAACTCACAGATGAACACACACACATACACACACACACGTGTATGAACACTTTCTTTTGTGGCCTCAAGCACAAACAGATTCTGAGGTATAGGTGGTAAAAGTGGGTGTT
Organism: Leptodoras oyakawai; assembly: GCA_024363135.1. Lineage (NCBI taxonomy): Eukaryota > Metazoa > Chordata > Actinopteri > Siluriformes > Doradidae > Leptodoras > Leptodoras oyakawai. Next base: position 7,651,848 of record JANCOA010000057.1, on the reverse strand, counting down.
ACAGCTTTAGTACGTGACTGTCATGAATCTCATGATTGACATATTGCAGTGGCATGTAAATTTGCCTAATGCTAGACACATTGTGTGTTTTTTAGTGCTGAATCTAAGCTGGGCTTTATGAGGGTCTCTTTTCTGAGGCCTCTATGTTACCGTAATGGACAGCCTTTTAGCTCTCTTGCTATAATCATAAATTTAGCGTCTCTGAGTGCAGATGGTCTATAACCATGCATCACCATCAGACCCTTACCGGACAGAACCCAGAATCTTTCATCCTGTCTCTCTCACTCTCGCTCTCTCTCTCTCTCTCTCTCTCTCTCTCTCTCTCTCTCTCTCTCTCTGTCCACATTCCCTTTGCTTTCTGCAAACTAAACAGATATGCTAGGCTGCTGAAATTTGTTTCCACTCCTAGCACTCGCTGCAGTTTGGTTCCAATAAAATGAAAGGCGGGTGATGGATGGACCTCTGTAAAACAGGATTATGTAATCGGCAACTTGCACTCTCCGCTTCGCCCACAAAGAACCCCAGCCAGGGAAGAGCAATTAAATGAAAAGGGGTGGTGGAAGGCCTGACCTTATAGGTGTGTGTGTGTGTGTGTGTGTGTGTGTCACAGTTGAATGTTTGGCATCTTTCGCATCCGGCACACTCTCATCAGACACCCACTCAATCACTTTAGGCTAGAGGCAGGATTCCTTCAGTCACTCAGACAGACCACAAGCAAACACTCCAACAGGGTTTAAGGAAACATGCCAACTTGAACAGGTTTTACAGATATTAATATACTTGTGTACAAAATGTTGTTTGTTTTGTTACAATATCTGGCATATCCTGAACCTGTCACTTGTACTCAGTAAGCACATGGCTTTATTTCCCAGCAAATTTTGCTAGCATCTGTCCTTCGACATGTTAATCACTACCTAAAGAGAACCCTCCTAGCATGCTTTTGCCTGTTAAAAAGGAGGCAGGACCTGATCTTGGTGCCTTTGTTTAATCACCCAGGACATTTTAATGGCTCATCAGAAAATAGTGAAATATGACTGGAGGCTAACTGATCCAAAAATACCCATAAATCCCCATCCAGGGAGCTGTTGTTGGGGTCTGCGGGGGGTAATCCATAACTCTGGCAGCTCGGATAAAGGAAGAACGATTAAAATAATGAGTGGGCTGATTAATCTTTACATTAAATATTAAAAGCTCCTGGGGGTGGTCATCACACACGTGAGTGGAGATGAATGCCTGATGTGAGTGTGTGCAGTACACTCTGCCCAGTATTAGGTGTGTTTATGTTAGCAGCTGTTGGTGAAGTATAACAGTGCAATGAATGACAGACAATGTTTTAGAAAGAACAATCCAAGCATATTTCTGAGGATTAAAAGTTTTGCTCAAGTCACATCACAAGTTGTCTGGCTGAATCTTCTGAATCAAAACTCTGGGCACTAGCACATTAATCATTGAGCTACCACTGGATATCATTTGGTTGTCTGTTTCCTTTATGGAACCTTTTTTCCATTTAAAATCCTTTTTAGATAGCACAAACCCCATTTCCCACTTGAAATGCAATAAAAACTGAAATCTGTAATTTGTTAATTTACTTGAAGCTTTATTTAACAGACAAAAGGACAAAGAAAAGATTTTGAGTATTTTCAATGATGGACATAATTCTATTTGTTAAATATAAACAAAATTAGAAATTAATGCCTTCAACACTCTCAAAAGAATGTGGGACAGAGGCATGTTCACCACTGGATTACTACACCTTATGTATAATTATATTTTTGTATATTTAATTGTTGTAGTTTTGTAAGACGTAGTCACTGTTGTCTGATTCTCATCTTCATGATGCACCATACATATTCAATAGGAGACAGATCTGGACTGCAGGCACACTGTTGTAACTTGTGCAGAATGAGGTCTGGCATTGTCCTGCTGAAAGAGACGTGGAGCTTCTTGGAAAAGACATTATCTTCACAGAAGCATATGCTTCTCCAAAATACCAATTTAAGCTTCTGCATGAATGGTACCTTCACATATATCCAGATCAGCCATGCTGTGTGCACTGATGAACCCCATGCCATCACAGATTCATGGCCTTTTTTTTTTATCTTTGCAACATAAAATCCAACATCCATATTTTTCCAAAAACAAGCTGAAACATGGACTCATCTGACCACAGAACACTTTTCCACTGTTGTTTAGTGCATGCCTTTGGGCCCCATTTTCTGCACAAAATGAATATATCTAATTAATTAAAATAGCCAATTGCTATATCTGAGCTCTCTTTTTTTTCTTTTCTTTTCTTTTTTTTCTTTTCTTATCACAATTTATGGCATAATGTACAATAATAGGAGAAGGAACTATTCAGGTTGTGGCTCTTGGGATTCAGTAGGGATTTTGTGGGAAAGCAGTGTATCTGGCAACACTGCTATGAAGCTCCTAGCAACACACATGGCGCTAATCTACACTTGGTTTTTGGATAGCAGAAACTGCATGCCAAACTGGCAAGTATGATTTAGAACAATGATCAGAATAAGTGATTATGTGCTTCCAGCTTCACATCCGTTTTTGCACTTTCTACTTGTTCACAGTCCACCCTCAAATGCATATGTAAGAGGGGAAGAAGCTCACATTGTTTTGCTACAAAAAACAGTGCTTTAACTAATTGCTTATTCTTGTATGGCAGTGCATATGGTACAAATTTTCATGCACAATTTTACCTGAAAACTCAAAGAAAGTATTACATCTCGCCTACAGTGTCTCTGCTGAACTCTTGGAAAACCGAGCTAGTGGGTAAAAAGATTCAAGAATTGGTAAGAGGTAACAGAAACGAATTACCAAGTTGACGAGGTTTAGATAGGGGTGTTGAACAATGCCACTATATACAAATGATGCTATAACATTATGACCACCTGTGGTGGTGTGTTAGTGTGTGTTGTGCTGGTACAATTGGATCAGACACTGCATACTTGTTGTTGTTGTCATCCCAGTCCCTGGTTTTGAAGTGCTTTTTGAGTGCATTTGTCTCTTTCATTTTTTTGTTATATATATTCTACAAATGGGCTGGGGAACGGTCCAAAAGTTTGCTCAAACTCCACTATTTACAGTGCATTTGCCATTGGATACCAGATGGCAATGCATCTTATTTGTTCCATTACATGTCACCTTATTTTAAATGTGAAGTACCTCATGGACCTGGCTTGTAACTCTCTCTCTCACTCACTTACTCATGCACTCACTCACACACTCACTCACTCATCCACTCACTCACTCATCCACTCACTTATGCACTCACACACTCACTCACAAGCTCACTCACTCACACACTCGCTCACTCACTCACTCACTCACAAACTCACTCACACTCACTCATCCACTCACTCACTCATTCACTCACTCACTCATCCACTCATTCACTCAAAAGCTCACTCACTCTCTCACAAACTCACTCACACACTCACTCACTCACAAACTCACTCACACTCAGTCACTCACTCACACACTCACTCACAAACTCACTCACACTCAGTCACTCACTCACAAACTCACACTCACAAGCTCACTCACACTCCCTCACTCATTCTTTCACTCACACACTCGCTCACTCACTCACTCACTCACTCCCTCACAAACTCACTCACCCACAAGCTCACTCACACACTCACACACACACACACACACACACACACATATTCTTTACACATTTCTATATATTTTCCTAGGCAGTGTTTCTGTGCATCTTGCAGGTAGGGTCTCTGACATCACTACATCTAGGATTAATACAGCTTTTTATTTTCCAGACATGAATTGCATAGTTTTTCTACAGGTTACTACAACAATCCTTTTTGCCAATGCACAGGTTATCCATAATTACATCTAGTGCAGGTTTAGGTTGTGATTCCGTTTAAAATGGTAAAACTTTCAATCACTGAAACCTCTAGATCACTGTGGCAATAGAACAATAAACAATAAATACAGATATTTTGAGGGAAAAGAATTTAATTTATGCCACAGTCAGAGTTAAATTACTTAAAAACCAATCTAGCACCAATCTGGTGCTAAAAGCATTTAACTTGGTGTTAAAAAAAAAAAAAGCAACAGCACTTACTCTGGCACTGTTATCAGTCTCAGTAGCTCAGGTCCAGATGCAACTCCTGTGTTTGCACCAGGAATCTTCATATTTGCACTGGAAACATAATTACAGCATTTCCATAATACAATGATATACTGTAGTATACCAATGAAAACCAGATGACAGTTTTACTGCCTCCAACAATGGCTTGATTTTCAATTTAACAACTCACTGCTTTGAAATAATTACCATAAAATCCAGTTTTCATCTTGCACTATAAAGCTAGCTCACACTGTTTTTCTGATCATGACTGAAAAAAAAATTCTAACGACAAATTAACGTCATTTTGTGATCAGGAGCATGGTCTAGGGCTTCCCCATCCCCCACATCCCCAACCCAGCCAGAGTGATGGATTTTTACAACCTGCTTTATACCCTTGTTACTTTTTAGTGTTTATTTATGTTTTCCTAAATCAACTCAAATTGGAAATAAACCATGTCGTTGTTTATGTGTTTGTTTGTTGCTGTTTTCGTTCTCGTCTCGGATTTTTGCCTTCTCTTTATGACAAATCGTAATTCATTTTAAGTTCCCTCCCCATACTAATTCCATTTTTTTGTTTTACATTGTATGTTTCACTTTGCGTCGTATTTTCTTTATCCCACATAAGTATCGCAGTAACTACCGTATATGAACGGAAGGAGAAACCTATTCACATTTTTCTTAAGAAAAGATGGTGATTTGTTTTGCATTGTCTGTTAAAATGCAGAATTATAACCAGATTAAACCCACCCCATCAGGCTCCCTTGGACATCGGGCCGCTTTCTGACTTTTATCAACATCTTGACAGTTAAATCAGCAGCAAGACCGACTGGAAAAGCAACTGGAGTTGTATCCTCATCACTGATGATGAGCTTTAGAGAAATTCAGTATGTCATACATTATTCAACCCCATTGCACTTTCTCATGCCCCCCATGTGCCGCATGTGTCCATGGCAGTCGTTGCATCCCACTGTATTATTTATCAGAGCAGGCAGTTAATGGTGGAGTCTCCAGAGTGGCCTGGCATTTGGGAACTCTCATTAACATTTGCTACATGTGGTTGAGCAGGGCTGCTGGGGAGTGCTCGCAGAACTCATATATCTCAGCCAGACCGCCATGGCACGAGCCACTATTTACTGCTTACCTTGTGCAATATGAGACAAAGGAGATTGTGTCTGGCTATCCCAGTGACACTGATGGTCAGAAGAGAGGGATTACCCAACAGAGTTGTACTAGTCCACATTATCCATGTAGCATTTTGTATGCAGACATCTGTAATGTAATATAATGGTCTATATATAATATAATATTATAGTCTGGCCTGATTGTAGAGAATTTACACAGTAAAATAAAGATTTAGCTTAGAGGACAAATGAGAATTGTAAATAGAAGACAGGATCAAAACACAAATGGACAGAAAGCCAGGTTTAAGGAAATCATTCTAGTGCTGCAAAGATAGAACAGGCTTCACATACACAATATACTATATAATAAAGACTCAAAGCATTGACAAACATAGGAAATGCTTGGTTTTGTAATTCAAAGGCTTTAGATACTGTATGTACAGTACGTCAGCTCTTGTATGGGAGTTTAAATGAACACATTATACAGGGCTAACAAGAAACAAATCAAACTATTATAGTAAAAGGTAAATAAGAACAAGAAACATTAATCACAAACAGAAAATGAAGAGCAAATTGAGTAACAGAATAATGTTAGACAATGCTTTTGGTCTGGTGCCTTTGCTCGGATTGGCATGTTAAACTCTGTTTTAATTTGTGGTTTCAAAGAAATGCTTCTTCGCTAGGTTGATAGGATGATTAGTCACATAGGTGACTCTGTTAGAAATCTGCATACCACTTGGATTGCATCTAAGAACATTATGCACTTCCAGAGCAGCCACAGAATATCCCTCATATGCACTCACTGTACAGAGGGATCAGCTTCCATGCCGTCTTCTGCCATCTGATTATGCAAAATCAAATTACAGGCTGTGCATAGCCTTGTTTTTCCAGACTTTTCCACACAATCTGTCATTCACTAGTGTTTCCAGGTCAGTGTGGTCAACGGATCAACTGTCTGTAACCATGTGCATGTCTGAGTAGAGGATATTTACTCTGTGTATGCAGGATGAATAGAGTAACAGCTCTATTCAAAGTGCTCGTGTTGCATACTAGCCTAATCTGTTTTTTAAAGCCATGGAGAATCCAGATGGATTCTGATGGAACATTACAAATTCAGATTGTGCTTTTGTGTTTGGGCACAGCTCTGGGC
>JANCOA010000057.1:7572291-7586973 GCA_024363135.1 Leptodoras oyakawai | reverse complement strand
GTCACCCATAATGTTGTGTGCATTGCAATATTTGGAGCAAAACTGTGCTCTTACCCTGATAATTAAACCTTCACACTCTGCTCTTACTGGTGCAATGTGCAACTAATGAATATTGGCCACCAGGCTGGTCCAATTTAGCCAAGAAACCTCCCACACTAAAATGACAGGTGTTTCAGTTTCATTGTCTAACCCCTGTACAAAAAAATTAAAGCCATGTACGTGGCCCTCTGACAGTAACCAAATGGATTTTAGATTTCTTTTAAACGTGGTTTTATAAGAATGATTATTTATTATACATAAGGACATATTTTCAATATGTATTAAAGTTATTTTATATAACACTGCTATTGGCAGTGTCACCTATATATCAACATTGAGGTTATTGTGTGCATCAATACTAATTTCACACGTGTTCAAACGCACACACCTCGGGCTCTGAAGGCTACCGTGTTTGAAGCACAATGATGGTTAAGCAGATTTTTGTTTGTGGTACAGCTTTATCCTTGGCAGATCCTTGTCTCATTGTGTACGACCACTGCAGCTGGTTCCACAGGGCTCCTGTAACAATGCATAGACTTTGTTTCTGCTGAGTCATCTGCGCCCCAGACACGGGCCAGCAAACAGAGAAGCAGTCATTAATTTAGACCTTCTTTTCTCTATTCCACTTTATTTTACTCTGTTCTGCTGAGAATGCACACATGAATACAAAGGTTTATTCAAATCAGTAATGAACTGTGTGCATTCGAGGCTAATCATTTGACCTTTGGTTTTGCGTTCTCAGTAGACAAATGCTAGTATTTGCAGAGGAGAGCATTAGTTATGTCATGTGATTTATGATAACAGTGTTAATGTAGCAAATGCAAAAGTGGCCTGAAATCAATGTGAAATAAATACCAGAATCCTAAATTAGTATCTCATGCTGCTTTAGTTCCACAAATTGTGCTGATTTTGCTGAGGGTCTTTGCTGTTGCAGCTTTTTTCTTTCTTTTTTTTTCATGTAATTTGATTATGCAATAATACACCTCTTCTGGAGATAGAGCATAGTTACTGAACCAGAATTTGTCACAGATTCTTTTTTGTCTTAGGTACATTTAGTCCATATTGTCTACACTGTCCAGTAGTGCCCCTGGACTAAAGGTTATCAATTACTGTGTTAAACCAGTGATCAACAGTCGGCTCTTCAGAGTGACAGGATAATCTGGCCTCTAATCCATGCCTGCTCACAGGACTGCATCGTCTATCATGGCAGTGTTTGCGAGTCAGACACTCATAGGCTGTTATTTGATTTTAGGTATGTGCAGAAGGCTAACATCGATAATGATGACCATCTTAGGTCCAGAAAACCTTGGTCTTGGTATAATCAAACATATTCCTATTACTTATTTATTGGTTTAATCATTCATTGGTTCAGGGATTTACGATCCTATGTTTGACTTGGAAGGTCATAAAAGTAAGATCCACATCACATTCTAGTGATTTACAGATGGACTTCACATCAGACATTTGATTGCTATAACATACTGTCCCTGGTAGGACTCAACCCTGCTCAGCTACAGAAATAAAGTTTGCAGGTGGGAGTCTTGGCCTGGTTTGACATACTTGCCTTGGGCAATGTGGAAAAAAAGACTCACTGAACTTGTGAATTTCGAGTAGTGTTCTCTCTGTCTCTCTTTCTCCCTCACTCTCTTTCACTCTCTCTACCCAGTTGCTTGATTTCTTCTCCTGCTGTCTGTGCATTCATGCAGAATTAGCTTATTTGTCAGCGAGCTGCACCTCCGAGCCCTGGTGCACATCTCCAAATCCATTTCCAGAAGCGCAGCACAAAGGACGTTGTCCTTATGTCATGACGACAAATTTGCTGAGCTTCCTCGATCCCAATGCAATGCAGGAAAATGGTCCCATCGCTCCTGCAGAGGCCTGTAGAACACTAATGACTCGGCTTCTGGCACTGAAGAGTCCTCATTGCACCTTTTTTTTATTATTATGATTATTACTATCGAGCGTAAGCTGGGGGTTTTTCTCTCCTCCTCTGAAACCAAGGTGATCTGTAAACATACACAAGCTCACAGGATGGTGGGAAAGAGAGATGACTTCTGTATTCAAATATCCAGAGAAAGAGAATCTCACAGAGCCAAGAAAGACAATAAGAGGAGTCTGAATTTCTGTGTGGCATTTGGATAATTTTCTAGCTTACCTTTAATTTTATTTTTGACATTTGTGAAAACTTCCTCATCCTACAAAGTGCTTTATAATAACGTGAATATTTTATATACTTCTAATATTCCATAAAGCCTCTCAGAATTGATGCTGCAGCCTGTAAAATAACATGTACTGCGGATTTTACCCCAATGCTTTCCATTGTCATTTAAATAAGCTTCTTTTCCCTGTGTGTCTGATGCTGAGAGCTGCATGGAGCACTTCCTCTGCAGGTGTTGTTTTTTTAATTGAATCCAAAATCTCTGTGGAGGCCATCTTGCCCACCTCTGCCTCATAACAACAGCAATAGCTGATTGCTGGGTAACGAATGGCCAAATCATGCCTGCTTGGTTTGCCCATTTGTGACTGTCACACTTTCTGCTTGTTCAGATTCAGCCAACTTCAAGCTTGTTTGAAGTTGTGTGACCCATGCACTTCATAATTCTTAAAAAAAAAAAAAAACTTTAAAAAGTACTCTAAAAAGAACCTATAATATTAAATGAAAGTATAAAATTAAATAGATTTAAAAAGAATGTGCTTGTTCTTGGTTATTGGTGGCAGACCCATTTTTGTGTCCTCTTAAAATGGCTAGAAGCATGCACTTGTGGGTAATTTGGCCAGTGGCAGATTGTCCACCTCGTGGGGAGGAGGAAGAGGAAGTGGATGAGACTGAGGATGAGTCCTACTGTGACACGCCCTGTGTGGTCCGAGCAGCCTGCCCACCTGATTGATTAGCACTGTGATGGGAATATATGGAGAGGTTAAGAGAGCACAGCTCATTCCTGAATCACAGTCTCACACAAACAAGCACACACACACATTACCTAGATCCAACTACTCAGAGTGCAATCTCTAAGGAAGGGGTCGTCCACACAACAGAGCTTTATTCGCTTAAATGAAGTCCATTTTTAATGTCAGACTGAGTGCACACCAGCTGTGTGCAATAAGCAGGAGCGTTATGAATACAATAATACTTCCTGATAGCTCTCTATTAACATTGCTCTATTTATTTGTCAGTATGGAAGCTTCTGGAGTCTTGTTATGGAACTTGTTAATGGATTCTTAGTCCATACAATGGACCTACCATGGAGCTAAGACTGCTGGTAATAACAGTGCACTGGAACTGATCTTAGTTGTAAAATACAATACGTATGTAACTGAAAATTACATGTGCAGCCATATTTGTTTGTTTGTATGTAATTATAACGGTAATTTCTTTTGCAGAAAATGTGGCGTATGGTAAATAATATTGTAATGATCATGCCAATGATTTGGGGTTTATTTAAAGTTATTCTATGCTGTACAAAGCAGCTGCAGAAGTACTCCAGTTTCTGATCAGTTCACCCATCAGAGATCAGATATGCTTAGCCACTAGACCGTGAGAAACAGAACATGCCATTGTTCTGTTTAATCTATTTTTTTGCACCTTCTTAATGGTTATACAAAAATTATTACATGGAATATAAACTTTCTAACCAGCAGTATTATCCTGGCTCTTATGCTCATTCTATAAAGCGATGGTTTATTTATACTGATCAAATATTATATGGATCGATATTTCTTATAAAGAGGAGTGGCTATATATTCCGCATCAAAAAGCAGCATGTAACAAAACATACTGGCCAATGGATTTCATGAAACCCTGCCAAGATGAGAAGGTCTGATCGAAGATGCACCCCTTCACCCACCAAATAGCCCTGAATTGAAATGACTTTAATCTCTGTTAAAGTGAAAAATGAGGGGTGTGGGGGGTGGGGAGCAACTTGTTATTCTGGCTTGTTATTCTTCTCTGTTACTGATGTGTCTTGGCCTACCGTTGTCAGAAAGGCAGGTGGCACATTATGCCATAGGTGGAGAGAAACCTGCTGGCAGAGCAGACATGCCAAAAGCAAGAGTGAGAAACGGAGAGTGAGAGAGAGAATGCGGGAGAGTGGAAAAAAAAAAACGAGAGCTGAAAAAAGAATGATAGAGTGCATTTGAATGGTCCGGTAGTTAATGCTTTATGAGATTGGGCTGAGGAGGGGGAGACGGGGGAGTGCAGCGTATGCAGTATTACGCCACATAAATCTGGAGGCCTGCTTTCCCTGCCTGTGCTCCCACTTAATTACCTGAGCCCTGTGCACACCTATAGCTCTTCCCTAATGGCCAGCTCTCACTGCTTCTCTCATGGCACACACCACCATGGCAAGAGTCTCTACACACGTTACACATTTCCATGAGAATGACGGAACAAGGCAGTTCTCAGACTTCTTTCAGCCTCGGAGACACGTAGGATCAGAAATTCATGCATAAAATCACTGAGCATTATGGATTTAACGATTTTCTGAAGTGCACGGTGGTTGCAAACCCTGAGTATCAGTGTAGCACTGCCATCTTGAACACCTCCGATTGACCTTGACAATTATTGCTGGACTAGGCAGCAGAAAAGTTATGCTATATCTTAGTCAGGAGCTGTCTTCTATAGATGAGCTGCAGTGTCGGCCATCGATCTGTTCCATGCCAGGATACAGGGCTTGATTGATGCCTGGTGAGTGGCTGGCTGGTCTGAAGGATAGCCTTGGGAGAAAACCTCTGCACTTACACAGCCTCCAACACCAGGGCCTATACATGAGGGGACTTTGACCCAGAATTCCAATGCTTTTAAATTCAAAACAAATTTTGCAGTCTAGTAGGCAGCATGGTACATATTTCTGATCTTTAAACTTATCTTCTAAGCTTGACAGTCTGTATCTCGAATGTCCAGCGATATCTTGACAAACTGGAAAATCACTGACCAGTGAGGATGTACATCTTTATAATACACTTTTCCAAAGTTTCCCATCTAAAGCTCTTCTCAACAAAACATGCTCTCACACACAGGTATATGGATAGATATGGATTTAGGGAATGACATTAAATGTCATTAAAATGTATAGAATGAACAATACACTGTGCAATATGCAATATCTGATGTACCTGTTAAGTAATAATGGTGTAAGTCTCAGAGACATGCTAAATAACATAACCTACTATTATAATAACATAAGACATGCTAAATAACATAACCTAATAATCTACCCTTCTGGTTCTCCTGAAAGTCATGGAGGCTATGTGTTATATTGGATTTGATTTACTAAAGATGAAACGTTGTTCCCTTCATTCATGTTTCTGTTGATGATCACCATATTTCCTTCTTCTGGATGTATTTTAACATGTCTGGAGAAAGCCAATGCATGCCGTAAACCCATAATGTCTGCTTAAGTTTAAGTATCATGGGAGATCAATAATGGCTTTGGCAGCCATCTTGTAAAATTCATTAGGTCAAAGGATTGCTTTCCATGATCATATAGTAAGCCAACAAATATCAGGTGACTTTACAGGACCAACTGCACTCTGTGATATCAACACTCCTCAAATTGTTACCATATCCTAAGATGATTTGGATAAAATGATGAAACCAGGATGAAGTCAAACGTCAATGTCTTCTTGAATGGATAAATGGGAAAATGGCTCTTGTTTGCATGATTTGGGTTCACATGTTTCTTCAAACGAATGAACTGTAAATCACTACATGGATATACTGTATGTGCATTGTATGCCATGTTCTTCACAGTCACAAGATTTCAACCCAAGTGCACACATATTAGAGATTGTGGACTGACACCTACCAGGCTGAATTCTCCATGTCCTTGATCACAACACAAGTTAATGGAAAGATTTTTGAATAATTGGTGTACATCCTTCCAGTACAGTTCCAGTGATTTGGGGAATGTACACTATATTGCCAAAAGTATTCGCTTGCCTGTCTTCACACGCATATGAACTTGAGTGACATCCCATTCTTATTCAATAGGGTTTAATATAATGTCTGCCCACCCTTTGCAGCTGTTACAGCTTCATCTCTTCTAGGAAGGCTTTCCACAAAGTTTAGGGGAATTTTTGATCATTCTTCCAGAAGTGCATTTGTGAGGTCAGACACTGATGTTGGCCTGGCACACAGTTTCCGCTCTAATTCAAACAAGTACTGTTCTCCTGGCAACTGCTGAACCCAGACTCATCTATCAGAGTGCCAGACAACACGTCTCCACTGCTCTAGAGTCCAGTGGCCACCTGCTGTCCACCACTGTATCCAATTTTTTGGGTTACGCTTGGAGACGTAAGGCTTCAATGCAGCTGCTCCATTCTGTGAAGATCTTTACGCATTGTTCTTGAGCTAATCTGAAGGCTACATGAAGCTTGGAGGTCTGCCTTAACTCTGCAGAAAGTTGGCAACCTTTGCGCACTATACCCCTCAGCATCCTCTGACCCTGCTCTGTCATTTTAGGTGGCCTACCACTTCATGGCTGAGTTGCTGTCATTCCCAATCTACTTTAATTGCACGTTTAGCATTACAGGCCTGAGTGGATGCTGTTACTGTTCCCCGATAGTGAACATTTATGCATTTGAACTGAAATCGCAGTGCACCATCAACAGCAGACAATAGTGAGTAGCTTAGCAACTGGCTGGTACAGAAGGGACAGGTTATACTGAAGTTACTCAGGAAATGGAGAAGGATACAGTAGTTGAGAAGGCTACCTGATACTGATGAGTTGAAATGTGAATTTGAGGGTTTTTAGTGGGTTTTACTGGTTGGGACTTGCAGATTGCAATGTCACCTCAAATGCAGTATAAGAGACAAACAGTCTTGTGTTCAGTTCAGAATTGAGTGTGTGTGTGTGTGTGTGTGTGTGTGTGTGTGTGTGTGTGTGTGTGTGTGTGTGTGAATGTATGAGTGAGTGAGAGCATGTGAGGGTCTTGTTACCAATGGGTAACAAGGGAATGCCTCCATTTGGTCACTGCACAGGAGATCATGGGTTGCCAGGTCAGTAACAATCAATCAGCTTTGATCTTTAATAGACCTTTCTTACTGACTTCTCAGTTAGACCTTCTGTGCTGAATTTTCCAATACAAGGGGAGAAAGGTGAAGAAAGTGCAGTATGTAGTGCTCTGTAGATGTTGATACCCCACAGATTTGTGTTGTGTGAGTGTATGTGTATTTATGTGTGTGTGTTGAATTCAAGCATGGATATACAGTATACTGAAATATTTAGTATCTAAGTGCATTTATACAATCAATTCTGTAATCTTCTATAATTGACCAGACATTGTACATAGAGTAAACTGTAGATTACTTTTAGAAATATTAGTCATGGGGCTTAGAAGTCAGCATCACACAGCATTGTACAGCATAGTGGAATTGATCAACCTTTTACGCTTTTTCTTTCTGAACAGAGAGCAGATAATACAAACAGTTCCCGTCATGCTTAGAGTGAAGCATGGAAAGAGATCTTTACAGGGATGAACTTTTAAAGCATAAGCACGACATTTGAGAAAACCAGTCTTATTAAAGATGTCAGTCCCTGCAAACACTGTGTGGACTAATTATTATAAGTGCTACATGCTTTAAACTTTTTATGTTGAGTGCTTAGAGTGCTTACTCTTTTTATTTGCATTTAAAAGATCATACCGGAATAGTTTGATGTATGGAATTAGAATCTCAGAATCTGTGACAAATTGGTCATTTATGTAGATTAGCCATGCATTTGGCTTTGGAACCATAACAGTGTTCTCAGGCTTAAAGTTGATCCACAGTCACACAACTAGCAAGAGCATGGATATTAAACTCCTTTGTAGGAAGTAATGAAACTTTTGAGTGAATCCTGCAGGCAGGTCCTGCCTAATTCTCTATAATTAACACTGTTACACTTATAGAACATGGCAATATATGAATTCCCAGCTATGGCCTTAGCTGAATTGCTGAACGTTCTCTGGCTGTGCACATATTAGTGACAGGATAGAGTGGGGAATGCTGAGAGGTACACATACAGTACTGTAGTAATTTGTTCATTAAAGTAGTGTAGTCTCTGATCTCCAGTCTTTCTATGGAAGGAGCACAAGGCCCTATGGTTAAAATGGTGAAGGTCTTGTGTTTTTCTGTAGTCTCTGGGACTCTTTGAGTGTTCCTATAGAAAGGTCCGGTAGGCTCTGTGGGTAAAACGGTGGAGCCACATATCTTTCTGATTTAAGACAAATTAATCTATACGTTGTGGGGGTTACTCTCCAGTATAAAAGAACAGAAGCCCACACCTTTGTTCTTTAGAGCACAGACCTGACCACCGTGTTCTCCAGGCATTCGCGAAGCCTGAAAACCGATATCTGTTTAATTCTGTTTTAATTTGATATTTGTATTAATAAATTCCTTTACAAAGATGAAGACGGTGTCAGCAGAGCTTCTTTACCTCAACTACTTTGCATCATCCTCAACGAAAGACACCACAGTAGCAAGCCTGGACAAAGCATAACTTGATTAGCTAGTCTACTGGGCAAGTGATATCACCACTGTGCTGCTCTAATTGACTAAGCTAAAAAGTGGTAGTTAATGTAATAATACATAGCAAAGTTGTTAGCTAATTATCTAAATGCTTTAATACAGAAAAGGAAATGACTGGGTATATGAATTCCTGGCTAGAGGCTGACTCTGGATAGCTATACCATTATCTTCTGTGTTTGAACCCTTAAAAAAGTTAGCAAGTTATTGGCCAAAGTTTCAGTTGTGAGCTGTGTTTTTTTTTTTCATTAAACACACACAAAATCTATTATTTGAGTCGCCATATGTTTAACTGTGTGGTGGATGCACGTAATTGTATGACAGCTTTGCACTGTGCTTTATTTTTCTCGGTTACATCAGTGCTTCCACACAACTGGGATGAGTCTAGTCTTTTTACTAATTTGTATTCCAGAAACATCCTTACACGTACCATTTGCTAGTTGTCCTATACGTCAGTGTATTTGTTTATGCTTATGTGCTGTATATGAAACTTGGAGATGTATTAAACTCTCATGTAGTGTTGGCATGGTGTGAAAACTTGTAGCCGTGGCATTGTTTTCTCTGGGCCTGCTGCTCAGGCCCTTGGCATTTTCTCCTCCCTCTCAGTAACAGTGAGGGGCTGATTGCTCAGGTCCTCTGCTGTGCCTGTTTGGTAGCTGATCAAAGGGCCACTCATCCGGGTGCCCAGCACGCTAAACTGACAGGAATAGAGAAAAAGCAGGGAGAGGAGGAGTGTTGAGGGTAGAAGGGGAGGCCAAGCTCTCCAGCTGTCTCTGGTGCCATGCCAAGCGAGGATGGCGAGGGCCCACAAGAGGAGGCCGGCTGGGGATGGGCTAGCGGAACGCCACACTCGAGATACGGGCGATGCTAATGATCTTCCCCATGCCGGAATGCCGCGCTCCACCAGGCCCATCCAAGTGGTTTGCTCCACTGGGGATTCTCACCAGCAGGTCCAGGTAGCTATGATTGCTTTTTAATGTGTGGCTCTTAGCCAATGAGAGCAGGGATTTTCATCAAGTATGACTGCAGAAATATTAAACTAGCCTGGGATCGTTTTTCAGTCATAGTCCATTAAACAGTGTGGGTGGGGGTTGGGTGGGGAAGTGGGGGAGGGGGGGGGGTGATTGTGAAGCCAGGAACCTCAGTCTTGCCTGCACAAGTTTACCCAATTAGGGCTCTAAATTTTTATTAATATGCCACAATGTTAAATAAACATGCAAACAGCTTCTGCGGTGTATACCAATTAAATGCTGTTTTATTTGACTGCAACTTTAATCAGGCTGCTGCACAGGGGGAGGATACAGAGCTTAATTAAATTGTAGTACTCTGCTGTTCCTCTCAAGGCTCTTTTTATGATTTTGAAGTAATCTATAAGGGCATCAAGCATTGATTTAACCATATATTAATAAATTAGATTTATGATGTCATCTCTGAACCTCAGTCCGCTGGAGACTTTTAAAGTCTGAAAATGGCAGAAAGACAGAGGTGAGCAGTGGCTGGGAGACATTTTCTATGGTGCAGTGGATCAGTGACGCACAATACACAGCAAAGAAACAGTCTTTCAAACAATCTTTACACTCTGATGAAAAAATGTTCAATAAGCTTATTTTCTTAGATCTTATCACTTCACACAATCACCTGATATCGTCTTCTGGGAGATCTTTTTTTAATTTCAGCTTGGAGACCTCAGCATATTATAAGACTAACTGGTGATGATGTCTTTGCTTAGTGTTCTCGTCAATAGCATGCTCAGGTGCAAAGAAATCTACCTCTGCCTTTTCTAGACTCATATCCAACATGTCAAACTGACAAGAGAAAGTTGCATGCTGTTATGACATTTTTCTCAGGAATCTATAGTGAAGATGCATTCTGTAGAATGTGTATACATTTTAAATCATGTCTAGACCACCCTATTAAAGACATCTCAGTAACCATCAGTTAACATTGCTGCATCACAGCTCCAAAGCCCACAGTCTGATCTGCCACATTTTGCCCTTGCTCTCCAGGTTCATCCCACACGGAGATTCTTTTATGTTCAGCATGTTCTCCAACATTCTGTGTAATCTCTAACGAATGTTGAGCATGAAAGTACCAGGAGATCAGCAACAATGATGACATGGTCAAAATAATTGAGATCACACTTTTTTCCATGATTCTCATGTTTAATATGAAGGTAAAGTCACTCGAGCATAAACTTGACCTTTTGAGCTTGAGTTCACACATTGCAATGCTGCCACAAGGTAAAAGCAACCGACAGACACGATAGAAGCCAAAATGTTGAAGAATGGTCTAATCAATTTCTGCCTCCATATCATTCCACTGAAGTACAAAATAAATGGATTGTATATAGAAAAATCATTCATTTTAATATTTGTCATTCTCATTAGTGAAAAATTAATGAAAACATGTTCCTAACGTTTGCTGACAATACATCATGCTGAGCTTTTTCTTAGTATTCCTCAGATTTCATGTGTGTGTCTGTGTGTGTGTGTGTGTGTGTGTGTGTGTGTGTGTGTTTGTTTGTGGGTGTGTGTGTGTGTGTGTGAGAGAGAGAGAGAGAGAGTGAGAGAGAGAGAGAGAGAGAGAGAGAGAGAAGGGCAGAGGTGCCAGCAGTGGCAATAGCATGGTGTTATTAATGTGCCGAATCCCTTGTAGCTCTGTCTGCTGCCATGGCCCCCCTCTCTGTATTAATCAGAGTGTCTGCACACTGCAAATGATGAACTGGTCTAGGAGTCATGTTTAAACAGGCCCTGCCACACTGCATGCTTTGTAAAGAGGCTATGGAATATCCCCAGGGTGCAGAAAGGGTAATGAATACATCTTTTGGAGAGGTGGCATGAAGCCCTGGAGAGGCCTCTGGAAGGCCCTGTTCACTCCGGCCTCTCTGGCCTCGGCTCCAGCCCAGGAGCGGGCAAGGTGCTGTGGCCATATGGAAGGGCTGGTGTGTTTGGGTTGGCTGGAGGTGCTGACAGGACTGGCCTGTGGAGAGGAAGTTCCAGGCCTGCTTGTGTGCACTCAGCACTGCCAGAACAGAGCGTGGGCTGGAGAATCAGTGGGAGGGAAGGACCAGAGCATGAGGCCCGAATCCAGGGGGACAGATTTCAGGAGGGAAAAGGTCCCAATTAAGGAGCAACAAGGATGTACAATTATAGAGTGATGGCTTTGCAGCTCAATGTCTGTTTACTATTTAACAGTCCTAGCAGTGGCTGGAATATAAGTCAAAAGTAATAACAGTAGAAAAATATTGTTGGTTGTTGCGCTATTTAAAAATGTTTGTGCACAACATTTGTACTTTATTTGTAAACTGAGTTTACTTTCAATGTAACATTTGTATTGCTTTTGCTGATTTAATATCAGACACAAAAGCCGAACATGAAAGTTTAATGTTTTTTGTTCTATTATCTTGTAAAGTAAAGGAGGCGTCAGTTACTCCTAGTGTATGTGTGTGTAAGTTGATCGAAGTAAAAATAAAGTAGCTCTCTGTCTTAAACAACAAAATTAGTACATGCTTTTCAAATATAAACTACTCACCTCTTGAACTGCTTATGACATTTGACATTTCAAAGCTCTTCTGAAACTCAAAGAGAGAGACAGGTGCATGGGTAAGGAAAAGAAGTTGTCAAAGAAAGGGAAAGGGAGAGAATGAAGAAATAAAAACAATGCCTTAGAGAGAAACAGGAGGAGAAGAAAAGTCATAGTAGAGTGAGCGTAAAGCTGAGGGGTATAGAAAGTGAGGCAGAAAGTAAGAGTAGCTGATGGAGTAGCCTGGGGGTTGGTAGCGTGGAACTGCACTGTACCACGCTACTCGCAGCATACTCGTCTCACTGTCAATAACTCATCACACAACGAGGCATGATGAACAGAATTCCTGGGATGAGAGAGTATCTTCCAAAGTGATGCCTGCCAGCTATGCCACCTGAATCCTTCTCCTTTCTCAACTCCACACTCCTCTCAGGCACTGATGCAACAACGTATGTTCTGATCAAGTTACATCACCTGCAAAGAAGCAGAACATCACCAGGAATGCACGCTTATTTATCTTGCCGCAAAGTCTCCTGTGCATGCATTGTCCCCTGCATTAAAAAGCTATGGAGTGAGAGATTTTATTGCTAATTAGGCTATATCATTTTATAAAAATCAGCCACGTGGCACAGAAATAAAAGTGCTATAGCAGTGATCGATTCTGTGGAGCATGGCCTATGCACATGCATATTCATGGGGTGATGTAAAGAGAGGGGGAGTGTGCTGCTGGTTGATCCGTGGACTTTACAGACAGGCCCATAGAGCCTGCGGCAGGCAGTCACCATAAACAATCACACCAGGCCCATTAATAAATCTAAAACTCGTGCACCGCCCCGGCCACAAAGAGCACAAGTGACATTTTAATAGGGCTTTTTTCCTTTTTGTTTTTCAATAATGAGTGCACGGTTTGCTGGGATGCACCATGCAATATGTGCCTCCCTGTTGTTTCAAGGCACAATGCATATTTTTGCTGTAGTTGGCATTTATGGAGAATAATTTAATGTACTGCATGTGGCTTCCTTTATGTGCTCACTCCAAGTCATGTTTCAAACATCTTCAGGGAAGATTGTGTGAGAGACGGAGCCGGGAAAAAATATGAGAGAAAGAGAGAGAGAGACAGAGACAGAGAGAGAGACTGAGAGATACTAATAGGTGTGTGTAATAGTAAGCTCCACATAGTGCTTTATATGAAAAAAATATGAAACTGAGATTATATGGGAAGAGTATTGTTTTTTTAATTTGAATATACTATTTTATTTCTTTAGTAGTGTGTGCTATATGAATAAAATGCCAGAAAACTGATGTTCTGTGTGTTTTTCCTCAAAATGTAGGTCTAGCTGATTTCTCAGTTGTTACTCTGTATGTGTGTCCATATGTTATACACTCCATGGACAAAAGGTTGTGGACACCAGCCCATCATAGCATCTTATTCCATATGTAGTCTCCCTATGCTGTTATAATAACCTCCAATCTTTGGCTTTTGGAACATGGTTGGACATGTGTCAGGGAGGTCAGTGGTGTTGAGTGAGGAGGCCTGGGGTGCAGTCAGCATTCCAGTTCATAGTCAAGGTGTTCAGTGGGGTTGAGGTCAGGGCTCTGTGCAGGCCACTTGGATATGTCCACTCCAACCTTGGCACACCATGGACCTTGCTTTGTACACTGGGTCAACCTGTCTCTAACATGTTAGGGTTTTTTGGTTCCAGTAAAGGGAATTTGTAACGGTAGAACAAATATTTTTAAGACATTGCATACAATTATGTGCTTCCTACAAGGAACAAGGAACATATAGGTGTGATGGTTCGGTGTCCACAAACATTATGTTCATGTGTTTTTCCACCTGTTGAAAGTTTCTTTCACAAATCTTCTTTCTACACAAAGTTGTATTCACGTTACACTCCACAGGTTTGCAGAAATGTTTATTAAGCATACGTTATTTCTCTGTGCTCCTCCAGAAACTAAACCAGGAAACGGGCTGTGTAAAACCGGAAACATTGCTCTCTTTGGAAACGTAGTGTACAGTGGGCTGCTGAACGATCACTTCTGGCATTTCGGGGTTCCCCTTGTCACGAGACTGGTGAGTAATTTCCTGTCCGCTTTCATCATCGATCCACATCCATGCCATATCTACTTGCAGCTGTGGCTGGGATCTTACTGCATTTTAGGCTGGGTATAAGCCGAACAAATGTGGCTTGTGCTCAAAGACACGTCTGTTTTTATTCCAGTAAACATGATGGGATTTCATATGGGATGGAAATTCAAATTCCATAATTCTGTATCAATGTGGATTTTTATCTTTCCAATGAAATACCATAAGCAAGACTTATTTCATGGTGGTTGTTTGAAGAAATCGAAACACACAGTTGTACAAAAGAGTTGTTCAGGGCTTCATTTTTTTTGTGCTCCCTTTGCTTGAATTGTGTGTTGTGTTAAAAAGTGGGAGTGGACTGAAAAAATTAATTGAATCAATTATTTGAACTAATTGTACAAGTACTAGTGCATCTAAAAAAATTTGAATATAGTGGAAAAAGTTCATTTTTTTCTAAATTGTATTTGAAAAAGTAAACTGTCTGAATATCTTGGTCTAGTTCAGCACACGCAACCACATTCATGGGGTATAT
>JANCOA010000057.1:7483736-7495275 GCA_024363135.1 Leptodoras oyakawai | reverse complement strand
TGACCTGGCCACTATCCTGCAAGAAGAATGGCTTAAAATCCCTCTGACCACTGTGCAGGACTTGTATATGTCATTCCTAATTGACGTTGTATTGGCCGCAAAAGGAGGCCCTACACCATACGAATAAATTATTGTGGTCTAAAATGACAGGTGTTTCAGTTTCATTGTCTAACCCCTATAGGTGTGTTCAAAGTATTGTCTTTATTATTACAGAAGCAGTTCTTATGTACCCACTGAAGCAAGGGTGAGACTTCTGGACTATTTATGAGAAGTGTAATTTTTAGGGTATCCTTGTAAGATCCACAAAAACTGCATTTTTTTCACTTATTTACTCTGTTTTTTTGTGTAGTTTGCAATTACTAGAAGATATATCTGGTTTTAACATGTGCTAGCCCATCACAATTAAATAAATCCAGATGGCTGAGAAGGTATTTGTCACTGTGAGCGTAGTAAGAGTGTCCAAGAACCGTGAGCTCTGTTATTAGTAGAATCTGTAACATTATAACGAGGGAGTAGGAAGTAGGAGAAAAGAGAATTAAGTCTAGAACAGAAAAAAATGGTGTGATCTGTCTAATTAAAATGGATCCAGTTGGTATTTTTGTTTACTGTCTGTTGTGTTTTGTGAAATTATCCCTCTGGTCTTTCTAGCTGAAGTCAGAAACTCAGCACCAATATTAAGCATCCATTTCTGTATGCACTAGTCTAGGGTGGGCTATGGGTGTTTGCATAGATATCCATGTGTGCTTGTCGGTAGCGGTGGTGGTGGTGCACGGCATTCATAATATTAAAATGCCAGCAGGGATTTTGTTCCTTATGTTCCTTTTAATTATAACTTTCTTTGCTCTTACTGGACTTCAAAGAATATAACATGTCTTATTCATGTGATACTCTGAACTCTCTCTGAAGGAAGAAACTCAGTCTGTTATGGTTGTTTACCACTTTAAAGGAGACACACACATACAAAGAAGTAGTTTGGGGAGGGGGTTGGGGGGGGGGGGGCGTGTGCTCGGGTCCTCTGAGTAAGACTCTCCTAAACACACAAAGCACAAGAGAGCATGGGGTAGTGAGGAGGAGGAGGAAGTGTTATTAGTTTGAGTCTACATTAAGAAACAGCTTCATCCCACAAAAGTAGCTCTTTTGAGAGAGAAACGGTGGTAGTGGTGTATATGTGAGAGAGACAGAGAGACAGAGAGGGAGAGAGAGAGAGAGAGAGAGAGAGAGAAAAGATTTATAGACCTCTCTGGGCCTATGTTACATGTCCCTCTCTTCATCAGCCAACTGAAACAGAGTAGAATAATATATCTGCATGTAGGGAGTGATGCTCACATATTTACAACAACCACCCCCCCCACCCCTCAAACCCCATACCTTTGTTTCCAATCCTATTTGTTCCGATAGGTGGCATGGAGCTGTGACCCTGTTTTCCATCTGCGAGGGAAATCACTCAGACATGCTTCACGCACTCATGTCACCAGAGAGTGCTGTCACGAGGAAAAACAATAGAGTAACAGCACTGCCACTGTGTCTGCCATTTGAACCCATTGTGGCTGTGGCACTGCCATGTTGCTAAATTTTACCCATGATACAACCATTCTGTCATAGCGTTGTAAATAACTGACACAGATGCACCACTGAGGCTTTCACTCTTACACAAGATTACACACACACACCAGGAGGCAAAGGCAAATCTACACAAAAATATATTACTTTCAAAGCATGGAATGACACTCTGAGTCTGGGACAGCCACTGAAATGTAGCAGTGACACGTATAAGATTGCACTACAGCTCTATTTTCAAGGGAGAGCCCAGCCTTTAGGGTTTAGGCCTCGTCACAGATACTCAAGCACACACTCAGTACCCAGTGTGCCTGTGTGCAAAGGGAGGGCCTTCAGCTTGGCTGCTGGAGGAGGAGGATAAGAAGGAGGAGGAGGAGGAGGAGGAGGAGGAGATGGGAGTCTTGAAAATGATTCCCTAAGTGTGGTTGGAAGGGATTTTTCAATCCAATTTGCACCGGCAGAGTGCGTGTCAGTAATCAGTCTGGAGGCATGGCACAGGGCCCACGGCTATGGAAGCGCTCTGCTGAAAAAGGATCGATAACGCCTGGTCCCAACTACACCTCGCTCCCCTAACACACAAACACACTGAAGAACATGGCTTTCACAATCCTTTCCCCAAACCCCATACCTCCTCAAGAAAGCTGACTTTTCTGACAGTGATTCAGGGCTGACAGGATTGTATGAGTCATTAAAAGACACAGGAGCCTGCTGTCGTGTTGTAAACAGTCCAGGTTATGGGCTGCTGCCCCTAGTTAAATTCAGATTAATTAATTGTATTTTTTTTTCTTTTATACTCACTGGATTTAATTTGTTTTTTTTTTCACCAGTAGCTGTCAAATACAACACTACCAGTTTAATAGCATGTGCATGTGAAGCTTACTGTAGATGACTCAGAGGTGAATGTTAAGCCACTGATATGGTCAAGTTAATGTCATAGTGCATGGAGCAGGCTTTCTATCACCACTGGCACTCTGACAGTCACTTACACGCCTGTCAAACTCACTCTGGAAGCATCTCAAACTTAACGCACCGCGCTGTGCATACTCTTTCCTCCATGCTCAGGAGTTCACTTAGGTTTCGTCTGGTGTTTCAGCTAAAAGACATTCAAACTGCACTGCTGCTGTGTTTTTCTTTCCCTGTTCATTCAGAGGCACACCATCTAGAAATAAGCGCAACTGTTTACAAATAAATACACCAATTTCTGTAGATCCCCAGATGTGTTTCACAAAATGGGTGTTGATGCTCCAAACTACCTTGTATATATGAGGGGTTAAATGTTGAGATGAGTAGCATAGTTGTCTGTTCCAACCCACTCCCTCCATTTCTTTCTTAAGGGAAATAAACTCATTTACTGTGTGATCACTTGGCCACTTGGCACCGGTTCAGCCGAGAGATGGTGGAAAGAGAGAGAGAGAGAGAGAGAGAGAGAGAGTAGGGACAGATAATACAATTTAGTTCATCGGAGAAATCATTTACCAGCGCAATTTGTCGACAAGGATCTGGGGATGTTTTTACTGTGGCATCACTTCAGTCACCATGATGGAGCTCCTTTCTTTCTCTCCCTTCTTTCAACTCTCCTCTCTCTCTCTCTCTCTCTCTCTCTCTCTATGGCTGCCTTTCTTTCACATTTATAAACTGTCAGACATTGGACCTGGAGAACTATATGGAAAGGGCACTAAGTGAATTAAAACCGAAGCAGTGGAGAGCTGTATTAAATATCAGTTGCTGATTTAAGTTTATCAGAAATAAAACCTCTAGGCAGGAGATTTTTTTTCTCCTTCCTCTAGCTCTGTGATGTGTTTTATTTAGCCAAGGGAGCTCTGGGGCTGATAGCCTCTCAGTCTCGCTTTATTAGGTGAAGCTTGAGGAATGGTGTAGTGTGAGAATTTATTTTAGCTACCATTCCAAATCACATCATAGTGTAATATTTTTTTAAATTGTTTGTTGATGTATGTGTTTGCTCTGTCACTTCAAAGAACAAGTGTTATGGACTACAAATCACACAGAAAGTTCTGTATGACTTTCAAACTTGTCTGCACTGTAGTAAATTTAGAGAAAAAAGATAAAGAATCTTTTTGGATGGGCAACAAAAGCAGTAATTGAGTCTTGGGAGGCTTTTGAGTGTGTATAACATGAGCACTGTCTGTGGTGCTGAACTCTTTTTAGCCCTGCAGTAGGGAACAACATCCGTTCTGTAGACCATGCTAGCCTTTCCTGCACACACAAATACTTGAGGCAGGATTACTTCAAGTAAAGTCACAGCAGCCCTCCTATCTCATCCCTCTTCTTTTCATCTCTCACACACCCCCATCATATATGGGCCACTTTCTGTCCTCCAGTATGATGGACAGGTCCATTGCATTCGAATTCACCATCTGTACACAGCGTGCTGGAGTTATGGGTTTAAGGCATCACACAGGCTCTCACTGACCACATAGTGGACTAATGGGAAGTAATCAGGCATTAGCTTTTCCCAGGTCACACTATTTTAACCTTTTCAAAAACAAATGGAATGAGAGTAAATGGAAAATCATAGGTCAGCATGGCAGAAATAGAACCTACTGCACACAGCACAGCTGTTAGGAAAGACTGAGTACACTCCATGCTTTGCAGGTACAAGAACAAAGTAAAACATAATAAAAAAATGGATATTGGAAAAAAGTGCAGGGTGATGGTGTGTTGCAGAGTGTTGGGCAGTTCACCACCCACCTGATGCAAAGAAGGCTGCTCTGTTGCACTTAGTTTGGCTTTGTAAAATGTTGCTTGTGCCTCCATTTACCTCTTTGAATATTTCATGGGATGGAGTCCACACGCTGAGCAATAATAATGTAATGTTGAGCAGCAGACATTTTCTGCAGACTTTATGGTTTTGTGAACCCACGCCCCTCCTCCCTTGCAGAAACCTGGCAGGGCCGCACTCATGCCCTCTCTGCCTGCTTTATGCGCTGTTTTTCAGACCGCCTGGACAGCGCTCTGCTCTGCTGGCGCTTTGAGGCAGGGAAGTGCATCAATAACGCTCAATGTTTCAGTGAATTACAATACCTTCCTCAGGCTACGGCCACTTTTTTTTTTTCTTTTTCTGACATCACCACAGAGAGAGCAAGACACAGCTTTGGAGGTGCAACATAAAAAGAGAAAGAGATGGAAAGAAGGGACAAAAGAAAACAGAAGAATTGAGAATGATAGATGTGCAGATTAACGGTCGCATAGTCAGAGAAATGTTCACACATCAAATCAATAGAACATCTGTGCATATCAAAATCTCTGGTACAGCACCCCAGACTCGTCCCCTACTGAGACACAATATTAGGATACATGCACAGAGATTCACAGAATATTGTTTTGAGTCTTATATTGAGTTTTATATTGGAGTCTGAGCTTGTAATTGTCCATATTTCAGGTTTTAAAAAAACAGTTATAGCCTTTAGGTTTTTATTGTTTTCTGATCAAGTGATATCTCCACTTTCATACTGTATTCAAAAGAACAACACATTATAAGTCTAAAAGCCAATGAGCTGTATTTTTTTCTTTTGTATTACAAGTTTTAGCAAAGATCTTGGTGCTAAAATTTATATGGTGTAACCTCTTTTGATATCACCCAATCAATAACAGTGTTTTATCTGTGAGCATTAAAAAAGAATCACTGGCACATCAGCTGAGTAAAGTTTAAAACAACTGCTAAAATGAAAGGAGGAACATTTTTATACTTTCCGTTGTGCATGCAATGTAAAATGAACTCTGTGTATATACAGAGTGGTGACAAATTTAAGGCTGTAGAGGTCATTTTGCTTGCAAGCTTTCCTGACTGATCACCGTTATCTTATGATCATGTCTATCCTGATGGGGGTGGTCGCTTCCAGGATAACCCTGTCCCCACCGATAGGCCGTGAGGACTGACAGAATGGTTCCATGAGGGTGAAAACGATAATGCTCTGGTTTTCACAATCACCAGATCTCCACCCAGTGTGAGATTTTTATCGATATGTTAGATAGTCCTGTCCACCACAATCATCCAAACATCACGTAAGGGAAAACCTTGCAGCGGAAAAGCATTAATTCATCTAGTCATTCCAGGGCATTGAATCTGTGCCAAAGAACATTTATACTGTTCATATGGTGGCTTAACACCTTAAATCATTTTGTTGGTTTTTCCTTTAATTTCTATACGTGGATATAGAAATATAGAACATTGTTGTCTGTATTCCCTTATATTTGAATGAATGTATGTTATAATTTATAGGGATACCAAAAATTGGTAGAAGTCAGTTTTTTTGTGTGTACTAGCACAGTAATCAATAAATCTGTGATGTGTGGTACAGTTTAAATATAGACAGCAAGCTTACGTAGCATTAAGATTACTTCAATTAGTGAAAAAGTGAACATCATGAGACACGTCTCCCTGGTTTCCTTACTGACCCCCTGAAAGGAGTCTTTCTCTCTCTTTCTCTCTGTGCATTTGTCTTTATTTTGTCTCTCCCTCTCTTTCAGTCACTCTCCCTGCCTGGCTTTCATGTGTAAGTCATGGACGAGTGCATTTTTCATTTGGATAATGGAGCATTGGCCCTAATTGAGAGGACAGTCTCATTTGTTTGCCAACATGTCAATGGCCAGGCCTCTCATTGTTTCCACTACATTTACATTAATGCAATTCTCTCCACTCCTATTAAACTGTAGCCTTCTGCAGGCCATTTCTGCAGCCCACTGCCACTGCCTAATGCTGCTTAGTCAGTGAAAAAAAAAGGTTAATAATAATCAAGCAAAAGGGCAGAAAAAATAGCTTGATTTCCTCTGGCATTCACCAAAAAAAGAAAAGAAAAACATTTTGCTGTGCTTCTCTTCACGATTTATTTTTTATTACCCATTATCTCTTAATGAGAAAGCGCCATCTTGCAGGCATTATACTGGATTTCAGCTGTATCTCACGCATGATGTAATGAAGAAGCATGCAGCTATTTTTGGGATCTATAGTTTTACCATCTGCCTACTGTACCTGTTAATTATTGCGCTCCAGCAGAGAATAGTTTGTGACTACTGTTGATTCAGGAAGCCTGGCATCTCAAGCTCATCAATGAGCTAAATTAATTAGGAGTGCCACTGGTTTATTAAAGTGATCTAGCAGCTCCAGATTATATGCTGTGTTATTGCATGTCTTTGCCACCAGCTTAGCAGAGGTCAAGCTCCTGTCTCCCCCGATTTGTATTATATTAATACCCTGATATGAGGCGCTCTAGGCAAGCTGCTCTTTATATGCCTGCAAGGTGCGCACACGCTCGCACACAACAAGCGTACTGATGACCCTACCGCACCTGTGCTGACAACAGCACTCTGCTCCGCAGTGTTGCCCTCATCTGTCAACACAGACAAACAAACACATAAACAGAGGCACACACAGACCTGCACTCTACTGTAGAAATTAACCCTCATCAGTCAACACACACGCTCACTCCTACAGTCAAGGGCATGACCAAATAAAAAAGGAACATTTTCCAAAATAGCTGCCAGACAAAGAGAGAGAAATGAAATGCTTGTGTATCCTAATTTTCATAGATGGATGGGAAAACATTACGTACCTCTGTTACTCAAAACAAATGAGAGCCAAAAAGAGAGAGAGAGAGAGAGAGAGAGAGAGAGAGAGAGAGAAATGTCTCATTTACATCCACTCCAGTGGAGAGAAATGAAGGAGAAGAAAGAGGCAGTGCTCTCATTTCCATGCTGGTACACAGAATGATAGACAGCATGAGGAAAGAGATATCACAAGCAAGCTAAATAAAGGGGTAGATACTCATTGAATTCCTACATGTAGAAAGTGATAGAGAGCGAATGAGAATGTCATGAGGCGGTGAAGCCGAGCCTGTGAAGTGAAAAAAAAAGGGGGGGAAGGGGGGGGGGGGGGCAGAAATCAACAACCTGTAATTTAAATCAAAGGTTATAAACAAAAACAAATTACTTAATTTATTTGGCACATGGGACATGGCACTTGCCAGGACAGCAATTTCTAATTACTCCATCCATGCATATCCATCATGCAGTATACCATGTGTTGACCAAAAATGACCAACGCTGTAATGTACTCTGAGGGTTGCTATGATGTGCAGATCCATTTAGCTTCTTTACAGCACTGGGGTGGAAAGTTAAAAAAAAAAAAAAAAAGGCTAAATTGCATCACATATTGCCTACAATGTGCCGTAAGGCACGCTGTTTTATTCATGGATGACAGGAGTGTAGATGGACTACAGGTTGTTTGTGGCACCCTGAACTCTCTCTCAGTAGAATTTACACTAAGGATTTACATCACTGTCTGCTTTCGATTCCTTTAATCAAGATCAGGTTTGTGTCTTCATAGCCGGAGGATATTCCGTGTGCGTATCCATGGCTTCATCTGTCAGTTAAAGCTGTGGCAGCTTCTGCAGGGTATTCTATCAGAACAATCACGAAATTAGCAGCACAAATTTCCTCTTATCATGTGATATTAGAGTTAAGACAGACACTGTCATGATTGCTTCTGTCATCTATTATTATTTACGATACTTTCTGGTGCCAAGCAGTTGCTTTTGGTTACACTGAATAGGTGGTGACATGGATGTCCGAGACTAAAATTTGTAAATCTCTCTCTCTCTCTCTCTCTCTCTCTCTCTCTCTCTCTCTCTCTCTCTCTCTCTAGGGTAACCAGGAGGCACCAGCCCCTCCAGAGGCCATGGCTCAGCCGTATGCCCCGGCGCAATACCCCCCTCCCCCGCCTCAGAATGGGCTGCCCGGTGAGTACGCCCACCCTGGGCAGGAGTACACAGGGCCGAATCCGGTGCCCGAGCACGCAGCTGCCCTCACCATCTATACAACCACACAGACGCACAGTGATCCAACCGGTACTGAGAACAGCACGTCCTCACTCACAGCGCCCAGCACTGTACCAGTGAGTACATCCACACTTCACCCTAGTAACCTCATTCAAAACATAACAGCCAATCATTCTTTTCATGATTGGCAAAAGTCCCACTGAATAGCATACTGGAGCGTTAAATTACAATTTAGCACACTTGATATTGGCTACTGAAAACTGATCCACATCTGACATGTGTAACTTCAGTCTGAACAGTGAGATCAGAATTCATGTTGGGCATCAACCCAACTTGTCATACGAGTGTAAATACTGTATATTCACTTCTCCAGGAGAATGAATGTATAAAAAAAAGTTTAGAATGTCATGCAAAATCATGTGCCATCTTTGTTTTAATTATAAATGACTTACAAAGGAACTTTGCTGTCTAGTGTTTAGACTTTTTATTTCCATGTTACATTTTTTTTATATCTGCCAATTGCCATCCACCAGCCATCTCTGACTTATCATGCAACAATTTGTATTGTGATGTCACAATTAGTGTGATGTCTAACATGTGCTTCCTGTAAGACACATGAAGCCAGTCAGAAACCTTTTATACTTCTGTTCATGCTGCTTACCATCCTCTTCTACATATATGAATCATAATGGCTGTGACCGACAAGGCTGAGAGAGTATGCCATCTCTCTCACCCATAGAGTAAAGACATCTTTTTTTTACATCCCTGGCTCCCAAGATGTTGCCTAATGGTTGTTACGTGGTTGGGAATTGGGCTCATGATCTCCCAGTGACAGAGTGAAAGATTTTCTGTTTCGCCACAAAATCAAAAAACATTTTGTGTTTAAAGTTGAAGTCAGTGTGGCTAACTAAGGACATCTGACTGTACCTGAAGAAACATGTAGAAACAATCTCTATTTAAGGTATATAAAAGAACCTGTGTAAACAGAGTCTTTATGACAAGAGACATGAGCCTTATTTTCTTTCTATTGCAAAAAATGAGATGGCAGAAGTGCTGTGCTGCTCTCAGAGGTCTGAGTGATTACAGGATGATTACAGATTAGTGTGAATGATTACTGTAGTGTCCATGTGTATTAAACCACATTTAAAGGGCAAAAATGAAAGGACAAAACGTGCCAGATGAAGACCTAAGAGAATATGAAGAGTTCTTTTACGCTCTCCCAGGAGCAGACAAGAGTCCTAACTGTCTGTTTGATCTATTATGTCATGACTGTGAAGTCCACTGCTCCAACCATCAAACCCCTTGGAACCATTTACCACTCTATGAAAATTTCAGTGGACCACTTACTATAACAGTTCTCAATATATATAGCAGGCTTATGATGGAATAAAAGACTTTCAGTGCAGCATGCGTGTAGGTGTGTGCGTATGTGAGTGTGAATGCATACATATCCATATGTTGCTCTGAGGCCTGATTCCTTTGGGAGTGTTGTATGCTGCTGTTCCTGTATTATTGCCTGGACTTTTTTTCTGCTCTTCCCATTTTACTTACCATAGAACTGTGGTTAGCAGAGACATACACACACACACACACACACACACACACACACACACACACACACACACACAGCCCACCCACAATAGCCAAATCAGCACTTACAACTACTGTAACAAATAATATTCTATTATTCTGACTGAGAAGAATCAGAATCAGGCCTGCTGAGTTGCAATTCCCTGCAGGTTATTAGATTTAATAAAATAAAGATTTGTTTTAGGGAGTTAAAATTTTTCCTGTCTAAGATTTTCCTTTTCCCTCTAAAAGTTCCGATAACCTAACATGACTTGGAAAGTTGAGGGCGCAAGAGAGTTTTGAAATGGGGAAAGCAAATTTTTCACATTAGTGCAGGGAATTAAACTGCATTTTAGATTCTGAAGGTTTGGAGTGTGTCTAGATAGATGGAGCTATGGTCTGGACATGTCTTAAGTTAGATCAGATCATATTGGAGAAGACACATCAGAGAGAGAACAAGAGGAATATTTACAAGGGTAGACCTTAAATATGTCTTCAAACTGTCTTCAAACACTGACTGAAGACCCACCTCTTTCAAGAGCACTTGAATGAGCACTAACTCAAAGCTGTTACCACACTTACAGCAGTTATTGTATTCCCTATGTCTTGTTCTTTGCTGGTTTTGTGTAGTTTAGGAATACTTGGGTTCTGGGACTTTTGTTTAATAGGTAGTACACGGCTAAATTTCTAGCAGTATCACAGCTCAAAGTAACTTGAATTCAGGTCTACCAGCCTTAACATTGAATATTCCAAGTTAATGACTAAGCATTCTTGTAAGTTGCTCTAAATGTAAATATCTATTAGTTGTGTCTACTTTAGAGGGGGGCAATTTAAAACTTGGATCCTAATCCAAGAGTGTTATACTTTAAACACACATCAACAGACTCTAATTAGCCCAACTTTTAGTGTAAACATATTGCATGAATTTATTTAGGTTAACTTGAGTTCTTTCTGCTCCTAAGTTCCACTGCTCCTAATGTGTCACTTTTTGGTAGAGCAACCAGCAATGGAGAGTGGAGTTTGTGACTTAGACTTGAGTTACACTTAAGTCATGCACACACAGTGACTTGAGACTCGACCTCAAAAGCCTTCAGACTCAACTGATTTGTGAACAACCTTTATTCTAGATTTCATGTTTTTGGTGCATTAACATCCCCCTCTGTTATCAACATGCACACAGCCACAGATGACACAAGCATTAGAGATTTCAGACTTGGATTCGAGATTTGAGAGTTTTTGCAGAAAATACATCACTGCAAACTGTGATTTAAACAAGAATTTAAAATCTCATTTATAAAACCATACACTTTCTAAAATGCAATAAAACCTGAAATCTCTAATTTGTTAATTCACTTGAAGCTATACTTAACAGACAAAAGAACAAAGACAAGATTTTCAGTGTTTATTTCTTTCAGTGTTCATTGACAAATGTAATTATATTTGCTAAATATAAGCATATTTTACTCTGGTTTCTTCCTACCATCCAAAGACATGCATGTTAGGTTGATTGGTGTCTCTAAAGTGGCCCGAGTGTGTGCGTGAGTGTGTTTGTGTGCGTGTGCGTGTGTGTGTGTGTGTGTGTGTGTGTGTGTGTGTGTGTGTGTGTGTGTGTGTGTGTG
>JANCOA010000057.1:7387507-7401825 GCA_024363135.1 Leptodoras oyakawai | reverse complement strand
AATGACTGACTGACAATTATTGGTGTCCCTACAAATTCTTACAAAGCATTTTTTTATTTATATTTTACTTTCAAGCTGTAATCCGTGACTTCCTGTTTCACTGGGCTATATGTATGAGGTGACAGAGGTCAAATTTTCTTAGTCATTCTTCAACATGCAAAAGACAAGAACGCACACAAACAAGGGAAAAGTGTGTCGTCTGAATTAAAATGTCGCTGTGAATTAAGATGTCACTGTTGGAATTTTACAGAAAAAAAGTAGCATCTTGGGCTCACCAAGTGTCCAAATGTAACATCAGATGCTACCTCCAGGCCAACAGATTATTTAGAAGGCATGCAAGGAAAAAGTTTTTCCTGTCATCTAACCACAACTTGCAAATGCAAGTTTAGCAAACCTGAAGTTTGCTAAACTTGCCCTTGCATTTGCAACAAATACTCAGGGTGGCGTTAGGATAAAAAGATGGATGACCACACTGAAAAGAACCTGATGCCCACTGTTAAGTATGGTGCAGTGTCTGTAATGTTGTGGGGCTGTTTTTTCTCCAAAGGCCTTTGGAACCTTGTTAGGGTAAATGGCATACCAAGTACAGTACAGGACCTAAGGCCCTTAACCATCTGGCGAGATTCTGTAAAGAGGAATGTTATGTTATAGGAGGAGAATAAGTGCTGTTTTATTGGCAAATGGAGAGTGTACAAAGAATTAAATGTAGGGGTGCCAATAATTATAGCATATGTGGTTTTGTTCAAAAGAATAATTTGTTTATTTTTTTCCCTCAGAATAAATTTACTTCCATTAAATGTTGCATTTTTCTTTTTCTCAATTTTCATTGTGAGATTAAGCTATCTCACCAAGAATTTCTTATAATCCTTTTTGCTTATCTTTCCTGGTGCCAAAAATTGTGGAGGAGACTGTAATAAAAACTCTATGGCTTAATGTTTGTGGACACCTGACCATCACATCCATATGTGGTTCTTCCCCAAACAGATGCATAAAGTTTGAAGCCTGTAATTGTGTAGGATGTTTTTGTATGTTGTAGCATTAGAGTTTCCCTTCATTGGAACCAATTGAACATGTTCCAGCATGACAGCGCACCTGTGCACAAAGCGAGCTCTATGAAGTCATGGCTTGCCAAGGCCAGAGTGGAAGAATGCAAGTGGCCTGCAAAGATCCCTGACCTCCACTCCACTGAACATCTTTGGAGTTTACTGGGATCCACAAACCTCACTAAAGCTCTTGCAGCTAAACGGGCATCTCAAGGAAAGCCTTCACGTAAGAGTGGGTGTTAATATAACAACAAAGGGGGCTAAATCTAGAATCGGATGTTCATGTTCATGTTCAAGCATGTGTGTCCACAAACATTTCAGCATATAGTGTATATTACACCCACAGTATCAAATAAACCTGTTACACTGTGTTGAAATGTACATTTGAAACATTGTTCATTAGGTAATTCCTTTTCCTGTTTTTAGAGTGCATTTCTTAAAATAGTTCAGTTCAGATTATTATGCTTTACTGTAAACACCAGAAATTAAAGCAGTAACTGTAACACAACTATATTTATAAAACCATAATGTAATTTTAATATCCTTAGGGTTTATTTATTATAAAATTATATCTACAAAATGATGGCTTTTTACAGAGATTTCTTACAAGACTAATTCCTTTTTAATCCGACTGTTATTTTTATTGCATGCTTATTTTATGTGTAATATTTTTTGTCATATTTGATTACACGTAGTGATCCAGATACATTTCAAACAAATGACTAACGTTTACAGTTCCGGTTTGGATGAGTCGCAGCTACAGGAAGTGACATCACCCCATTACGTTTGCGTTCCTCTGTGAGGATGGAAGGCCTATGACAACTGGAGAGCCGGAGCAGCGACTGGGTCGAGCGATAAAATCCATTTCCATCTTCTTACCAGAAAGAGAAAATGGACATGAAACTTAGAAGAGCATAAACTACAGTCTTTAAGCTTCCGTTCGGGTCGAATATTGTGGCGTTTTATTCGCTGTTACGTTAGAAAAGTGATGGTGAAAACTGAAGTCCGGCGAAAGGATCCGAATTCTTCTCAGGGATCCGGGAGGGTTGGAGTGGTGTAAAGTTGATATTAGAAAAACAGAGAGAAAGAGGGAGATTGAAGGTGTTTTATATTGAAAACGGGTTTTAGTTCGGTGAAGGGATTTGATACTTGGTTTGGGAATAGTTAAATAAAATAGCTGTTCTGCTAGTTAGTAGGTAATTGTCACCACAGCTATGGATCTTCGAGTGGGAAACAGATACAGACTGGGCAGGAAAATTGGAAGTGGATCTTTCGGTGACATTTATTTGGGTGAGTAAAGTATTAAAGTTCATTTTGACATTTACCTGAAAATATGACATTAAGCTCCATTCGTTGTTCTGGTTAAGGACGAAATGTCTGGCTAGTTTAACGGAAGGTAATGGATAGCTGTGTGTGTTTGTGTTTAGCAAAGCTACAACCTCCGAGTTGTTTGTCCCGAGCAAACATTTAAAGTTAACATTTGCTTGGTTTAGATTATTGACGTGACATTTCAATATGTGTGACATAAAAGATAGCTTTGGAGGTTTGAATCTCTCATCAGCTTGGCCATGAAGTTGTCTGAATAAATGAGCTCTTAAACAGCCTTAACAGCTTTCTCATTAATCGTTCTCAGGCTTTACTGCGTTCATGTGTGTTTAAGCAGTGTTGTGTTTCCTGTGTCTCCTCATCAGTGACACAGTGCAGTTTTCGAGCTTGGAGCCAAGTTTGTTCAGTTTTCCTTATAAACTGACCCACAGATCAGTTGGTTTGTAATTTGTTATTAGATCCTAACCTGCTCATGACTGATTTGATCTTGACCTGATCTTTCATGTCTGGCTCCAGATCAGTTGATCATATCAGCTGATTTGATTACGCCACTATTCAATTATATTACAGTGCCTCATGATCATATGTATGTTGTGTAACTTGCTGGCATCATTCGGTGGTGCTGAGTTATTAAACAGCTAAGAAACCCTTTCTGTATAGCCTGTGATCTGTTTACAGCAAGGGTTTTTCTTTTTCCTCCTGTAGCTTCGCTGACCCTGCCTTCAGTACGCAGAGGGATTTAGAGCGAAACAGAAAACTGAGACGCAGTAGATACCAGTTTAAATGTTTAAAACTGAACTAGACAGGAATCTGTGAATGGTAGTTTTTAATGAATACTGATAAAAAGTTTGTAGTGACCTCTACAAGCAAGAGTTTTGTTGCCGATTCATGTCACACACCTTTCTAGGCTGATTATTGGGTAAACATTTAGATAAACAGTACCGTTTGAAAGGCTTAAAAAGCACCCTATTGTTTTTAGATACAATGTTATTGATGTTTTGTTTTTTGAGTTCTGTATTATTGAGTCAGTGCAAAAAAGATTTGATATTTTTATATACTTACTTTTTATTTTTACAAAAAGGCTTGTATGTCAGGAAGGAAAGCAACACATTACATGACAGTCCACTTTTCAGACAAAAGCCGTAATGCTGGGTTTTGCATGCAAATAAAAGACTTAAGTGTGACAGTCAAAGTCTCCAGAAGAGCTTTGACAGATTGTCCAAGATTCTCAGTAAAACATAGAAGCTAATTACCTTGTAAAGCTGCACAAATTGTACTTGGGAACACTGTTTAAGAAAAAGGCACGGCGAACATTAACTTCCTTTAGTTTATTACTCTTCACTTTGCTTTATAGTGTTTAGGCATTTTTTCATTTATTAGATTTTATTATAGTCAATAAAAGCTTTGTGCGAAACTAGTCATGTTGGGGCTGTTTCCCAACAGGTTTCTCGCATGCGTCTCTGGGCTCTAGTGAGGATTACAGGTGAGGGATTCGCCTAGAAAGCAATTCTCTGTTCCATTTTCTCAGGATTTGCACCTTCTTGTATCAGTGCTTCAGTATGATACAGCTTACATAATCCACCTGTGTTCAAGCCATACAGTTTGAATGTTCTGTATTTCATTGTGCCATTGTGTGTTAGGTTTTAATTTTGACTCTGTCTGTATGTGTAATTTGATTTTTGAATATTCGTAGTCTTCACAGTGTCTCTGAAGCTCTATTAAAGCCAGATAACACTAGACTATTTACATTGCTCTCAGATGAGGATGGGTCTTGACCTGCACACTATCTCAGCAATGTACCAGCAGAATGCTTTCACTTAAATCTGTGTCTATTCAAAAGGATCTGACCAAGCATGTTCGTCATTACCAATTCTGACCTGAAACTGAAGCTGCTAGTTAAGGCAGGAGGTGATTGTCAGGACTTGTTTATCTTCTTGACACTGAAGCGTTGTTTGCATTTGAAACACCCACTTTCACTGTACACCCTGCGTAACAGGTCTTTGATTTGGTGTCAAAAGAATTCAGAAGTGAGTCCTACAGATCTGTGGTGTAAACGTTTGATATTTCTGTTACAATATCCTTATTGTGCCTGACAATCCCTGTTTGAGATCGTGTCCTATGAGGTAAATGCTTTATTAGCAGATAATAAGTTTACAGAATAGTTTTGGAAGTTTCACTTGGATACATGTTTGCTTTACTGGTTTGACTGGTTGATATATCAGACCTATAAATAGATCCCTAATTTTGATCATGAGCTAATGTAAAGACACGTCATTTGGGGTCATTTTATTTTACTGAAGTGTATTTGGAAGGTTTATGGGAAAGTGTGACTTGAGAATGCACAGCCCTCCAATAAATGGTTTCAGGTGAGTCCTGATTGGTTGAGATGGGATAAGTACAATCATGTTTTAAAATAATATTACTTCAAATCCATCTCAATTTTAAACATAAAGATGGTAGCAATAAAAATATAAATCTATATATAGCAATAAAAACGGAAGCAATAAAGTGTAAACAAATTTTTTTTAGCTTTGTTATATTCAGTCATTTTCTTAGACAGGCTAGGAGTGTGAGGCTATCCGACTCATTTATCCATTAGTTTTCTCTTATTCAGTAAATGCTTCATCTTGTTCAGGATCCCTGCTGCTTAAACCATTTTTTTAAACTGAGAACGAGAACCAATGGAAACTAGAAGAAAGCAGAAAAATGTACTAAATTCTAAACTATGTTGATTACATATGGGTAAAGGTGAGTGTTTTTAGTCCCTCTAAAACATTATAACTAGTTGGCTTTTTACAATTTGAAAAGACTCCATCATAGGATTTACAGCATTGTTTTATTCAGAAAAATGTTCCTATAAACTGTCCTTATCATGCAGTTTATAAACAATGCAAGTCAAAGCTTTTATCAGTCATCAGAAGTCCTTGTACTCATCAGCCAAATAGTCTTTTACTGTCTAAATTTAACTGACACTGCCTAAATATTGGGGCATGTCTCCAGGTTTCATTATCCAGGTAGACTCGTGTCATACTGAGTGGAACGTTTACAATCTCTTCAGCTATAAAGGCTACATGCTCTGACCTGTTTTCTCTCTACTCTCTGTTTCCTTATCTTATTTCAGGCACTGACATTTCAGTTAGGGAGGAAGTGGCCATCAAGCTAGAATGTGTAAAAACGAAGCATCCTCAACTTCACATCGAGAGCAAGATCTACAAGATGATGCAGGGAGGAGGTACTATTCACACTTGCACTATATTGTAACTAAACTGAAGCTTGTATTTTTATTCTAATTGGTACTGTTTATCTGGCAGTTGGTATCCCTACCATAAAGTGGTGTGGTGCAGAGGGGGACTATAATGTGATGGTCATGGAGCTGCTGGGACCCAGTCTGGAGGATCTTTTTAACTTCTGCTCCAGGAAATTCAGCCTTAAGACTGTTCTGCTACTGGCTGATCAGATGGTGAGAGACGCACCTTAGAGCAGCAGTAAAGGAGGATAGGAAGTAGGGGAAGTTGTTCTTGTATTGGTGAATAGAAGAACTGAAGATTAACTTGAGTTTGTTGCAAACAGAAACAGTCTGTATCATTTTAGTGATTATAACTGATTGGCCTTTGAGAACATGAGCATGCAACCATCTTGGTAATTCGTCTTGAATTTTTTTATATTTATTTTTAATAATTAATATCAACATGTGCAGAGACTTAACATAGTCTTAACATGGTCTCTGTCAGCCCAGAAATGAACCGTGGCATTATGGAATCTTGCAGAATAAGAATGACTTGAAAAAAATCCACATCATAACTCTAATAAAGAAATATTAGGTTCTAAATGTTTGTGTGATTATGAAGCGGCGGTTTTTGTAATGGGTCAGTTGTCCCAAAAATCATCATATTTGTCGTTGCATATTGAGATCATCTTTTTGTTGTTTCTGCATGTTACTGTTTCCAAGTTACTGCATGTGCAACATGTTTTCTGTCATCCCTACAGATCAGTCGCATAGAGTACATCCACTCAAAGAACTTCATCCACAGAGACGTGAAGCCTGACAATTTCCTGATGGGTCTGGGAAAGAAAGGGAACCTGGTCTACATTATTGACTTCGGTCTAGCCAAGAAGTACAGAGACGCTCGCACCCACCAGCACATTCCATACAGAGAGAACAAGAACCTGACTGGCACTGCTCGCTATGCTTCTATCAACACCCATCTGGGCATAGGTAAAGATGATGAAGTTTAGATCAGTTATATTTGCACTGATGTCGATTAGCTTCTCTCGTGCTTCTTGGGTTTTATATACAAGTGGGTTTTCGTCTTATGAGGAACATAAATTCTAGACAAGAATTCCTGTTTATATTTGAACGCTTTACTCAGAAGTTGCCCTTCCACCCTGAATGCTTACACCAGTGTGTTTATCTGCATGTGTATCTACAGAGCAGTCTCGGCGTGATGACCTGGAGTCTTTGGGATATGTCTTGATGTATTTTAACCTGGGTTCACTGCCATGGCAAGGCCTGAAAGCTGCCACCAAGAGACAGAAATATGAACGCATCAGCGAGAAGAAAATGTCCACGCCTATTGAAGTGCTCTGCAAGGGCTACCCCTGTATGTACCTGTGCTAGTTTTTCTTTCCTCTG
Organism: Leptodoras oyakawai; assembly: GCA_024363135.1. Lineage (NCBI taxonomy): Eukaryota > Metazoa > Chordata > Actinopteri > Siluriformes > Doradidae > Leptodoras > Leptodoras oyakawai. The sequence goes on along the minus strand of JANCOA010000057.1, from coordinate 7,394,823 downwards.
CTCTGAGTTGTGCTTGTTCTCAAAGGTTTTAGGTTCTAAAACACTGCAGCGGATTACTGAGAACTAAAGAAATCATTTTCTTGTCATCCTGTAAACAAACAGCTATAGAGCATACAGCTTTCTTTTGTTTGAAAGGATTGAATTGTTTTAGTATTATATAAAATGTGTATTAGTAACATCTATGCATATTAAAACTACATGGCTTTATATAGACCCTTAAACCTCATTTCCGTAGCTAGGTGCAGTTTTGACTTCATTTTGATCAATACTGAGACGTTTTTATTACATTTTATATCTTCCTAACATGTTTAAGTAGTATGCATTATATAATTTCTAAGTAATTAATAATAAATAATTATTAAAAAACACTATTTAACCACATAGATAAGATATCTGCAGCAAGATGACAAGAAATTAACTTATTTTCAGGAAACCAACTAACTTTATTTTTTTTGTCTCTTGCACATGTACGCTATCTCACATCAACTCATTTGCTGTAAAACCTACTAAATGTATAGGAATACGAAGAACCGCTAGTGAGGTTCTGTTCCCTTGGTTCTGACCAAACAAGAAAATTATACATTGTTACATTTTAGTCCTGGTTTTTTGTTTTGTTTTTGTTTTGTTTTGTTTTTTGTTTTGTTTTTTTGTTTTTGTTTTGTTTTTTTGGTTTTTTTTTTTTTAATGTTGCATGGGGCACATACAACATATACTTCGAGCTAGTCATCAGAATGATGCACCATGCTAAGCTTAATGCACTTATTGGGGTTGTGTATACCTGGTGGTATTTTTGCCAACTGAAAACAGCAACAGGTGGTAAAATGGTTAAAGAACCACAACACCAGCAGAAATTCCTCTAATGCATATACCAGAGAAGGTACGCTGTAATGGTTTGTTTAGATGCTTTTGGTTCTTTTTGTGATCATACTTCAAATGAACTGTAGCAGAATTTGTTTAGAAATGCTTATTTGGGCGTAACAGAGCATGAATGAGTGAACGAAACAAGTCTGACTACACGACAGGCCTGAACACACCCTGACTCCTCCGGTGGTCAGTCAGTAGCAAGATGTTAATAAATGTCACTATGCTTTTTCTTTCCCAGGTATTGCTTGGAACATTTTATTTAGATGGTTATATAGGGTGCTGCTATGACTTTTTACTGAGTTCTAAGTTTAAGATGTTATGGCATTTAATCAGCATATGTATTAGATTGTGAGAGAGTATTGTTATTGATGCATATATCCAGAAAAATATTACATTTTTATAATTCATTCTCCTAAAGAATATACCTATTTTAGTTATATAAAAATATAAGAAAAGCCAGGTTATTTGTGTTTGGTTGTAGGCAGAGAATTATTTAGCCACAGTTACTGTGTCTGTGGATGTGCCTCACACTTGCAATAATAAAGCAAGGTGTTTTTGTCTGTTTGCCTTCTTTCAGCTGAATTTGCCACATACCTCAACTTTTGCCGCTCGTTACGTTTTGATGATAAGCCTGACTACTCCTACCTCAGGCAGCTTTTCAGGAACCTGTTCCACAGACAGGGATTTTCATATGACTATGTCTTTGATTGGAACATGCTCAAATTTGTAAGTACTTTGTACTTTTGTTAATTATAGTTCTCATTTAATCAATTTGACACTGCCTTGAAATTTACGTAGGCATATTTTGGATTAATGTATTTCCTGGATGGTTGTTTAAGCACTTGTACAGTCTTTGTTTATCTTCATTTTTCTTCCCCACAGGGTGCTAATCGTGCCGCAGAGGAGGCAGAGAGAGAGAGGAGAGACCGTGAGGAGAGGCTGAGGCACAGCAGGAATCCTGCTGCTAGTGGAATTCCTTCAGCTTCTGGGAGACCCCGTGGCACACAAGACGGTGCTCCACCTACACCCCTCACTCCCACCTCACACACAGGTGAGCATGTACACCCAGTGTGTGTTTTTGTTAACAGTAGGTGTGTTGGCCTGTAATTATTTGTGACGACTTCCACGTTGTGATGCTTTATATTAAATATGTGAAGGTTTGTCTGCTTATACATCCCGTTCTCTGGTTTCACAGCAAACACGTCCTCGCCACGTCCTGTAGCCGGTATAGATCGGGAACGAAAGGTGAGCATGAGGCTTCATCGTGGTGCTCCAGTTAACGTCTCTTCGTCAGACTTAACAGGACGGCAAGATACCTCACGCATGTCAACCTCACAGGTACAGATTAGCTCTGCACATGAGAAGCCCAGCAAATAACATCTCTTTGTTGTAGTTTTAACAAATCCATCTTTCATAAATTCTAGCATCAACCTAGTATCTGACTCTGCCTGAAGGTTCTTTATTAAGGCCATATTTTATCTTGGAATGAGGCAACATATAGGGCATAAGCAACTTCGACAGTAACTACATACACCACATACACAGAGGGAATCTCCAGTGAGCACTTTAGTTCAAAAAAAAAAAATAATAATTTGACTGCTTTATTTGGCTAACATTCACACAACCGCACGCATGCAGGAACAGTGACCTCTATGGTGGCATCTCACTCTGCATTTAATTTTAACTTTAACACAATATCTCTGCTGTATAAGAGAGGCTGAGGAGTGTTGCTAAAATACTACACTGTGACATGTTAACCGTAACACATTTAAAAAGTTATTTTATTATTCAATTATTTAAATGAATCTTTAATATTAGAAGCACTGTAACTGTAATTCAGCTTCAATAATTGTTAAAAATGCAGACCCTTTTTATTGGAGACTATATTTTAATTTTAATATATAAATGCGCTATATGTAGGCAGTGTCTTTATTTTAGATCTTCTTTGTATTTATTTTAGGACACCAATGCACAAGTTGATCTTATAAACAAACTATTCACTTTGTCCAAGAACAAGCATCTAGCACTCATTATGTGTCAGTAATAGTGTTGTGTCTGAAGACTGCAGTCTTTTGACCGTGAGCTGTGCTATTAGTAGGTAAATCCTTCTTCTAATAGGTAGTCACAGTGGTCAAATGACCAGTGCTTGGTGACTCTTGGTGACGCAGAAGTGCATGCAGTATCTCAAATATATCTGCTGAGGGAGTAAGAGTGCTATAATGTTCTCTGTTTTCACCTCAGAATAGCATTCCCTTCGATCATCACGGCAAATAGCTGCTCATCACATCCTAGTGTGAAGGCCGCAGCACCTGGTGAGTTTGAGTCACTTTTTGTTTTGTTTTTTTAACATTTAAATGTCTAACAGTTATTAGCTGTAATTGGTCACTGTTTGTTGTATTTAATATTACTATTAAAATATTTTGCTGTTCTTTCTTTAGATACTAAATAAATATTCCAGAAGCCCCCACTCTAGACCATGGAGTGCAGAGGTTGACCCATGTGGCAAACTCGTGGCTCTTCTCATATAGCAGCGAAGCAGGACAGACTGTGTGTCTTTAACCGACGAAACCAAAATGGTTCAGAATCAACTTGACCTCTTTAAGGGTCTCTATCTTGCTCTAACTTTATCTTCTACTGTCTCTTACTCTGCTTTTTCACTTGTGCACACAAACAGAGGATTTAATGATGTAAGGAGACTTTGGGATTGAACTAACAAAGACTGAATCAATCCACTAAACTCCAATGTCCTTTACACAGGTATCTCTCTTCATAGTAGTACCTTCTCTGTACCTCCACACTTCTGCATAACCCATCATTTATGGTTTTTCTGATTAAAGCTTATGTAATTAACAGTTTACTTGGTTCCATTTGGTATATTGATTTTTTTTTTTTTTATAAATATTAATCCTTCCCATGTTCTAGAATTCTTTACAAGGCTCCATATTTAGAAGTGTTGCCATGCTTTATTTTACCCATTATAATTCTTTTATATTTTGATAATTCCATTTGTACCTGGTGAGTGGTGCAAGATGGGTTACTGCTGCATGCTCATGTTTGTGTTTTAGTTTGAAGAGCTAAGGGGCCAAATTGTCAGCATTTCTAATTCATGATAAAAACCTCATTGGATGATTTCCTGATTTTTGGACCCTAGACCATACATTTAACAGGGCCCCGTGGAACTTTAATTTAGCTGAATAATTCTTCTTTTTTTTTTTTTTTTTTTTTTCTCTCCCCCCTCCCTTCTGACATTTTCTAAAGTGTATTACTGCCCCTTATGGTGTTGTAGCTCTGTTCTGTTTCTAAGCTGTGAAAATTGTAATATATCTGTGTAAATGTCCATTTCTCACCTAACAGACTACAATCGAGATGCAAATTACATTAAGAGACCAGAAACATTACGGGTTTTTCATTTTTTTCCTTTTTTTTTTCCCCTCCCCTTCTTAATCCTACACCAAGCCAATAAAATGAAGTGCTGGACATGAGATGTGTTACAGATTTATAATTCAGCTGTCTCTTAGGCTCCACTGCTGGCTGTCGCACATCATGTAAGTAAGCCGTCAGTTATTCAAACCTGCCGAGGTACGATTGCTTAATTTGAGATGAACTCCTAAAGGTTGTAATGAGTAAGAAATCGCTTACCTCTGCAGCTCAACTGTCACGGCTGAATACGGAGTCCTCTGTAATGAATGCTCCAGCACTGATTTGGCTCTGATAGGCATAAAAGCTGATGTAACATGTTTGTTAGAGAAAGCGTGTTGTTCTGAGCTGCTTTATTCATGTCCTAATGAAGATCAGTGTCTGGACTAGAGAACGCTGCACCTAGAATATTATGCTCTCTTTTCTTTGATGTGTCTGATACCTGATCACGTACTACTTCTAATGTATCTGTTCTGTTTGAAGAGGGCATGTGTGTGACACCTGAATAATGAGATAACGTTGCTGGTTTCCTAAAGCCCATTGACATTTTGGGCTTCACATTGTTGGTCTCGTCATGCCAAATCGATGAGCCCTACTACAGTTTGTATCACTGTATTTGTGCACCACATTTTTTTTTGTACATGTGTAAATAAATGAGTTCCTTGTACTATTTTAACTGCACATATTCCTTTGTTTATTGCGTGTGTTATTTCTGGTGTTGTGTGTAAAACAAATTTTGAGACACAATTGTTCCACATTGATTTATTATTATAAAGCCAACTTGTACTGCTCTGTTGTGGAGATGAACTTTATAGTCAGAAAAACAAATGCAGGAACAGCAGAAAATGTTATCAATTTTATCAAATGTCAGCAAACAGTAACCCTTTTCTTAAAGGGTAGATATGGGCAATAAAGTGCCTTCTGTGTTTAAATAAATCATATTTACTTTTTATGCAAATGATGTTTTGTTTAATTACATATACCTTGTTTTAATTAAAAATCATCTAGTCTTTGTGTTAAACTATTTATTTTACGGTGAACACATTCTTCAAAGAAAGACTTTTGTTAACCAAAATACCATCTACAGCCATTTTTTCAATATAAACGCTTAACATCACCTGAATCCAGAAATATTAATCATTTTGGGAAATTCTTCTGTAAAATGCTTCAAAATAGGGTTAGGACTGAGCATATCAAATTTCATGAGCACAGATCGTATAGAAACTTTTTTCGGGCTGATTTTCTTTCTTATGGTTTTAATAATACAATGTGGTCCTACAGCTACAATACTAGTTAGTGTGGTTCAGAAAGGAAAGTGTATATCCTAATGACATAACCTGGCATGTACAACAGGAAACGTGATTTTAAGGGATGTGATGGTGCAAAAATGGGCAGAGCTTAAGCCTTTTTCAGAGTTTCTGTATTTCACACCAAGGGTGGTTGTGAGTGGAAAAATGCATCCATATACTGTAACACGGATGTTCACTTATCGTGTCAGTTATAGTGGCACAGGTTGGATGTACACAACATAAGGCAGGTGGATTTAATGTTGAATGGCTGATCGATGTACATTTAGAGCAGGTCTGCCCGGTTCTCCAGGCCTGAAACTCAGCATATTGTAATGGTCTTCCCTGTTCTCACATGCCAGTTTAGTGAGCTGTTTAATCTTTGTACCTATTCATCATCACAAATTAGATTGTCGGCTCAGATTGCAGGACCATCATCAGATTGTTGGCTTTATTTATGGCTTTGCAAAATTGGCAGCCAGCTTCAGTATGAGAGAAGAAGACCAGGTGCACTGGCACAAGTTAACTGAGACGTAGCAGTGTGGTTATGATGTGTAGATTTGTCCTAGCCATCTACAGATTTCATTCTATCCATGTGGGCATTTCAAAACTGTATAGTTTAAGGCTCAGCTACTAGCTCCTCTATACTATAGTTGTTTATACCAGTGTTTTCTAATCTTCTAATCCCCTTCAGTAAAGAGATTTTTTTTTCCTACAGCTTTATCCTGCTATAACAACTTAAGGTGTAAAAGAAACAAAATGTGCTACACTGGAGGAATGCTGTGATAGACAATCACTTATATGAATAACCACCAAATAAAAAATCCTTTGCTCAGGACCATTAACACTGTCAGAACAACTTTTTTTTTTCAGAGCAATTTTATTTCTTTTACCAATATACTTTATTAAAAACTTTTTCCATCTTCTGTATTTTTGTCTTTATGCTCCAGTCCAACTGTTTGCATGCAGAAATGATTAAGTAGTCCATATGTAGCTGTGTATACTTCAGATAATGGATCATGTTTTTCAGTAACTCAGCACAACATAGTGGCCTGTTTGTCTTCTAGCCTGCTCCTCTGATTTCATGCACACTGCCCTTACTGACAAAACACTCTCTCCAGCCATATTCAAAACAACTGCACTTCCTGCATACTGTCTTCACTGTGTCTTCGTCATGTCCGGTGGCTTGCCTTGTCACAGCAGGATACCGTTGTTCGTCTCCTCACGGCTCACTGAGCTGTTACAGTCTGTATCCATGGCAACTGGCAGGCCGGGTCAGACATTTAACTACAGTACTGTGCAAAAGTCTTAGGCACCCTGTTGCTTTTAGGTAAAACTTTTGTTATTGATGGGTTGTTTTGTGTGTTCTGAATTATTGGGTCAGTACAAAAAGATTTTCAAATAAAAAAAATAAAAAAAAGTTACACAAAAATGTTTGTCAGTAACAAAAGCAACACATTACCTAAGAGCATTTTTCAGACAAAAATAAACATAATGAAGGCTGCTGGAACTGTGGCAGATTCTCCAAGATGCTTTTTTGCATGTAAAACCCAGCAGTCTTCATTATGGTTTATGTCTACACTGCTAATACAACACAAATCCAGTGCTAACAGGTTTCTGTGCCTCATATACGTATACTATATTTGATATCTTTTGAAACTTCAAATGGCTTGGTGGGTAGCACTGTCGCCTCACAGCAAGAAGGTCCCGGGTTCGATCACCGGGTGGGGCGGTCTGGGTCCTTTCTGT
>JANCOA010000057.1:7346243-7367945 GCA_024363135.1 Leptodoras oyakawai | reverse complement strand
AGGAACACTTCAGAAAACCATTGTCAGTGAACACAGTTCATCGCTCCATCTACAAGTGCAAGTTAAAACTCTACCATTCAAAGAGAAAGCACTAGCTCTATTTGGCTAGAAATTGGAAAGCAATAAAGAGTCAAAGCACCCTGAATCCTATTGACATGACAGTTCTTAGTAATCTTCTTAGTAAAATGTTGTAAAATTCTAAATGTTAAAATGATATTATTCTAGACAAACACATTGTATGGGATATGCAGTCAAATATGGAGATTGCAGTATGATAAATGTACATGTAGAGCTACAGAGCACACCATTTGTTCTGACCTTGTCATCATGCCCCTGCTTGGGCTTCCTCTGAATAATTTACAGATACGGTTCCTGTATCAGCCAGAGCCAAAGAACACAAAAACTTGCCACATCCTGGATTACCAGTTAGAGTTCATGGCTTGAAAGCAGCGATCCAGGAAAGAAAGAAACAAGCCAGAACTACATCTGAAGCTGGTAAAAAGGCAAGGCCTGCTGATAAAGCAATCAAGATTCGAAATTACAACATCAAGGACTGAAACTAAGCAGGTACAAAATGTGAAATCTTAACAACATTTTGAAGTTACTATTTAACAAACCTGATTGCATTGTTTTCCTTTACACTCACAATATTAAATTACAACTTCATACAAAGCAGATAGCACACTTGTATTGTATTTGCTTTACATCATGTATTTTGATCCTAAGCTATTGTTAAATTTCTTAAATTTCCTTTTTAAGATGTTAAATGTTAAGTTTTAAGTTTTCAGATAAGACTTTTTAATGAAGCCATTGCATAGCAAAGTCATTGAAAGTGGAAAAATGTTTAGGTAATAATAAAATATTTTTATACTCAGTAACTGGGTAGTGTGGTTTTATTTTACCTGCACAGTATACACCTATTCATGTCTATACCTTTACTATACCAACATTCATTGTCTCTTTTATCAGGCCAACCTTTGATGTATAGTTGGTGCATTTGTATAGGTTTACTGACAGGTGGTCAGCGGTGTGTATGCAGTTTACCAGCACCTGTTTATTACTGGAAAATGGCCACTTATACCAGATATTGCAGGGGTGGCTCAGTGGTTAAGGTTTGGGGTTACTGAATAGAAGGTTGGGGGTTCAAACCCCAACACTACCAAGCTGCCTTTTTGCCCTTGAGCAAGGCCCTTAACCCTCAACTGCTCAGTTGTGTATAATGAGGTAAATTATAGTCACTCTGGATAAGGATGTCTGCCAAATGCCATAAATGTAAATATATTATATGGGGGGTGGGCTAAAGTGACACTGACATGGCAATCTGTGCAGCACACTATATTAGTGCATTATAACAGTACTATTGTCTGTAATTATATACAAGCAAAACACACCTGTATGGAAAACGTGACCACTGAATGTGTGTGAAACAAGAACCCATTTTCCCACCGAAGTAACCCCGCTGTAAGACACGCCCTCTTGATTACCTCACAGTCTGCTTGTGTGAAGCAGGGTTCCTCCCATCCCTCCGTCATCACCTCACCCTATGTCAGAGACACGCCCTTTCTTCATCCCGATTGGTCCACTATGCGTCAATTCATTGAAAATGATGACAAGCTATCGCACGTGGAACATTCGAGTGTGGAAAAAAAAAGAAAGAAAGAAAGAAAGAAAGAAAGAAAAAACTACAGCCTGTATTTTATCTAATAATTTTGTGCTAGAAATCCATAAAAATAAAAGAAACAGTTATTGCAAATAAATTATGTTATCAATTAGATGTTTGCAAACAAACATATCCACAGTGGGTTATCGATACTGTCTACATCTGATAAAGCCTTTGGCAACAATCCTGGCCCGGGTTCATGAAGTAACGTATCACGTCTTGGTTGAGGAGATAACATGCGGTGCGCAGTAAACCTGTGCGTGATGCTGCTGTGTCGCTCCTGAACTCGAGTAACCCGTGCTTTTAGGCGGAATTAACGTTAGGAAATCGGCTCAGCGATTGGCTGCCGGAGACCTTCCTCCATTCTCATTGGACCAGAACGCAGAGGCAACTGTCAGCCCATGTGGCGTGGCTACACAACATGGCAAACATTTAAATGAATCAGACATCAGTGCAGGACAACCAAAGCAATCAGAGGGAATTTTAGGGTAAGGCAAGGCAAATAAAAAAGGGGGTTAGTCGGTCGGGGTTATCATTTCGGTCAGTCAGAGATAAAGGAATTACAGGTCGGCTCAGGATCTGCTGCGCTCGGATGCTCATCCATCCCAGAGTATCTTTCAAGCCCTGCTACAACTGTTGCAACTGGTAAGTACTGATCATGGATCTGGTGTTACAGACAGTCTGTGCTAGTGTGCCGCGGTGATGAAGAGGAATCGCTAGTCTGCGCAGATATCCTCATGTCGCATTGCACTCTTTCAGTATGCATGAATGCGCATTTTACATGATTCCAACCAGGAAATCTTCATTTCAAGCCTCATGACTGATCTAACGTCATTGCTGGTGTTGCATTGCGAGCTCATAAACACTCATGTCACTCCCGCTTTACTAGCTTTATCAATTACACTCGCTTCTTTTTTCTCCAGTGGGTTGAAACCCAAATGATTTCGTAGTTAGTGTTTAGTTTGTAGAGCACAGCAGCCGTTATGTCACGCCCTATGTAGTGCACTTGTTCAGGGAGCGAGGAGCCATTTTACATTCAGCCCCGATCATGGAGACTCATTTTATAAACGCAGTATACTGTAATTCCACTTCCCTTTCCATGTCTCTTCAGTGCACTGTTTTACAAAACAGATTTTATTTTTTTCTTTTCGAAAAATGAACCGATTTGTCAGAGATTCAGGATTGTAATCTTGTTTTTATAATAGGCGAGGTGTGTTAGGATGTGTTGGTGTTGCTGTGTTAAGAGATTAGTGCTGAATGCTCTGGAGCTTGTTACACTTTCTTACAAGTCTGGACAGTGTGATGCAAGTTTTTGTGACATGTTTCAGGACAGGAAGGTCTGAGCTGAGTGGTGGTTTTAGTGTGGGATATGACACAGCAGTCAGACAGCAGTGGTGTGGTCCTGCTGTGGTGTGTGCTGCTATGGCCTGTCTTACTGCTCAAGCCATTAGATGTTGTTATAATCAAGTGATAAGCACTGTATCTCCTCAGCTTCCGTTTCTTATCAGGACATGTTTACAGCCGGGCCGCCTGGCTCAGACGTTTAATTGTGCCCCATCATTGCTGACCGAGAAGAAACCTGAGACGTTCCCAACCCTGGTCCTGGAATACCCCTGGTCCTGAACATCTTAGTGTATTCCCTGCTGTAACGCATCTCATTGTACTGGTTTTGTAGAGCTGGGGAAAGACTAAAATGTGCAGGAGTACTTCAGGATGGGCTTGGGCTTGGGATTTCCAAGGCTGTACCAAATTTCTGCTTTATTTTACATGGTCCTGCTTATTTCACACAATTTGTCCAGTATTCAAGTTTTACTTTTTACTGCAGGATTCTTTCACCGAATTGCAGTAAGTGTGGCATCACTGATTAGCAATGTTGGTAAATCAAGATAAATATAGATGAAATGTCCATAGTCTTAGGCACAGATCTGATAAAAGAAAATAGAAAAAAATACATCAGGGACTTTTCTAACATTTTGGAAGGGGCGGCTTCGGTTAATTTAACCCATTTTATGTGGACGTAAGGTCAGCGGTGTGTAGCTAATTTATTCAATCGCTCACCTCTCCCAACGCCTTTGTCCTGAAATACACAATGGTATGTCTGGTCATTCTATAATTATGCGATCTTGACCACTATAATGATGAGATCTTACTGTCATTCTTTCACACATGCAAAGGCTTCATTAGATCTGGGTCAGGTAGATTACAGTCTCTGGAAATCCATTTAGTTGCTCTCTCAATCTGCTCTGGTCTGAGTGCTCAGGCATCTGGCTGTGCTGAAATAATAAAGCGAGTCATGCACTACAGAAGCGCCGTCTTTCTCTTTCTGTCTCTCTCTGTCTTTCAGAAGCTTGAAACTTCTCACCCTGGCTCATTCTTAAATGATGCTGTAAATACTGCATGGATGGTTTTGTGTTGATTCATGCGAAAGCCTCTTAAATATCACCATAGCTCTTACACACATGAACACAATAGCAAATTCTTACATGTCAGCACCTGCGTTGTGAATACATCTGTAGGTAATGATCAGGAATAGCACTCTTGCAAACGGCATTTTTCCATCACGGGATTATGCAATCACAGATATCTTCAGTGACTAAGCAACAATCAGGAGCCGGTTTCCCTGACTGCTCGACAGAAAAATCATAATCAAAACCATCTTTGGAGTGGTTCAGCCTTGTGTTCAGGGAGAACGGCATATTTTTAATATTGTATTGATTTATGTTCATATTCCCATGTTGTGTTCTTTTTTTTTTTGTCTGCTGGCAGTTTTGATGTAAAAGTGTAATCTATAATCTAAATGATCCTGCGGGACTCATCAGAGCCCATAGCATTAGAGGACTAAACCAACAACCAAGCCAGGCAGATCATCATACAGTATTTCAAAAGTAGCTTGTATTCGGTGGCTCTAGTGTTCTTGAAACGTGAACCAACATGGCACCTGGAGCAGATACTCTGTTGCTGTTTATCCTGGTGCATGCTTTTATGTTAATTATTTAGCTGAAGTTGGCTCACTGGCCCAGGGAGTAACTATGGGACTAGACAAAGAAAAAGTTTTCACAGATTTTTCAGTGCATTCTATAAACTAATCTCTAAGCATTATAAAGTGACACTGAATCATTCCATTTGCTTATCTGGACCACTGCAAGCAAGGAATTTTATGTAGCTGGACCTGTTTGGTTGAATGCCCATGACCTAGTTGGTACTCTTCTATAGTTGTAAAGTGTGAAACGTGTAATATCATGACAAGTAAGCAGTGATGTAGGGGGACAGTTTTCTAGGTCAGTGTTTAACAGGCATTGTGGCATCAGGATTATGTAATTACGAATGGACTCGGGCATGCAAGACACAGGGAAACCTAAAAGGTGCACCTGGTGAAGAATTCGTATTTAATTTGCAGGCATGTGATGGAATTGCCGTCCTGTGAGTCCTGTCGCTGGCTTTGATGGAAACAGAGCAGAAGGACACTTCGTGCTCCGTTTGCACCATGCACTTGGCAGCGATCCCTCCCCTGCTTCTGCATTGTTGATAGCCATTGTATGGAGAGAATTTGAATGGTCCCTTAACAAAACGTACATTCCTCTAGATGACCTCTTTCTCCCTCTGAGCACTGTGTCCTCATGATCCCTCTCTCAGTCTGAATGAATGTGTGGCTGGAACTAGGTCAGATGAAATGTTGAATTGCGAGCTCATGGACTGTAATTGTTTATTAGATGTAATTGCTGATCCCACAGAAACCACACCAACATGGAGGAAATCGTCATCGCAGGGATTTCAGGTCGTCTTCCCGAGTCGGACAATTTGGAAGAATTCTGGCAGAACCTTTTCAATGGAGTGGACATGGTCACGGAGGATGACAGGAGGTGGAAGCCAGGTATCCTGCAGAATCAGATATCTACAGTACACACAAGTTAAAGACCGGAATAATCAGTATACACTATAATAACTGTATTTAACAGCACAATATTTACATCTTTAGTCACCACTTTATCCTGGGCGGGGTCACTGGATCCACCACTAACATTTTAATAAAACATCAAAGGGCAAAATTTTGAATGAAAGATTTACTTGAAAAGTATTTCTTGCATGAAATGTTTATAGATAAAAAGAATGAAGGGATAAAAAAATACATAAAAAAGTAGTAATAAAGCTAAAAGCATGCTATGCTATAAAACAATTGCTGTGCATGAAGCAGAGAGGTTTAATTAATAACACATTACATTTGTAGTGACTCTTCCTGTGGTCTCTGATTTATTTGCACTTTTGGTCTCTCTTCCTGCCTGGCTGGTCTCCCTGTGCTGGCTCTGGCATGATTGTTGTCTCCTCAATAGAACCCTCTGTCCTCTAGCCTCTCTGCTTTCTCTCCTTGGCAGTCGAGTTCGGTTCACATTCATGTGCTAAAGTATCCGCAGCCCGAGTGTGCTGAGGATTAAGGCGGTTCTTTTGTTACAACAGAAAAGGTGTGATTTTTCCTACCTGCTTTCAAAACGAACCTCTTTGCATATCTTTACCTCTCCTCAGGTCTGTATGGTCTTCCTCGCAGAAATGGAAAACTCAAAGAAATTGACCGATTTGACGCAGCCTTCTTTGGCGTGCATCCCAAACAAGCACACACCATGGACCCACAACTGAGGCTTATGCTCGAGATATCATACGAGGCCATCGTTGATGGAGGTCAGTGTCCCAGCACCCCATCTTCAGTGTATCGACTCTAATATTTAATCGTACTGATCAGTATTAGTTAATTAGCTTCCTCTTAAGACTGTCGATTTATGTATTGTGTTCATCGTGTTTGGCAGGCATAAACCCCATGTCCATGCGTGGCACCAACACTGGTGTTTACATTGGTGTGAGTGGGTCTGAGGCAGGTGAAGCCTTCAGTAAAGATCCAGAAGAGCTGCTGGGGTACAGCATGACCGGTTGTCAGCGCGCCATGTTTGCCAATCGCCTCTCGTACTATTTTGACTTCAATGGTATGCACAGTTTTGGTTTTCTGTAACTTGTCCTTATGTCTGTTAACTGTTGACAAATTAGATTTTATATTATTATATTTTATATTAATGTTTTATAATATATAAATTCTAAGGTTGATGCTTAAACAGCTAAATCTAAGCTTAAACAGCTAAAACTTGCCCAAGCAATTTCTGATATTTAAATAATGAGAAAAATCTGGCCTGCAGCTTTTCAATAGATTCAATTGAGTTCTAATTGTTATGAAAAAAAAGCCTTAAAGAATCTTATGATTCGATGCTTTAGAGCACCATATTATAAGATTCTTTAAGGCCTTTCTTTTTCACCAGAGTGTCAGTGCCTGACTATGAGTCATTCTTTTGTATGGTGAAGTGTATTAAGTAAAGCTTACTGGGTGACTCAGACGTGATGTTGCATTTTTTTTCATAGGCCCTAGCACAGCCATAGACACAGCATGTTCTTCCAGTCTCCTGGCTCTGGAGAACGCCTTCAACGCTATTCGGCATGGTCAGTGTGATGCAGCTCTTATAGGGGGAGTTAACTTGTTGCTCAAACCCAACACCTCAGTGCAGTTCATGAAACTGGGCATGCTCAGTCCTGATGGAGCCTGCAAGTCTTTTGATGAATCAGGTGATTTAGTTGTTATTTATACTGTTTTTCTTTTTTTAAGGTTATATAATTGCCTGAGTAGTATACTAGTATACTAGACCATTGATGTGTATGTATGATTTATAAACTTACTTCCAGAGGACACTTTCTGAAAATGCAACAAAAACTGAAATCTGTAATCTGTAGACTCAAAAAGTTGGGACAGAGGCATATTTACCACTGGGTCACATTTATCTTTTTTAAATTGTACTTTGTAAACATTTGAGAACTGAAGATACTAATTGTTGCAGTTTTACTGCAAGTGGAAATTTTTGGCCATTGTGTGTGTGTACTAGACTGAGCTGCTCTACGGTCCGCGCTCACTGTTATCTGCTTCTCCTGTTTATGATGCACCATACATTTTCAATAGAAGACATATCTGGACTGCAGGCAGGCCTGCCAAGCCACGCTGTTGTAACTCTTGCAGAATAAGGCCTGGCATTGTCCTGCTGAAATAGACTTTGTTAGTTCCTTTGGAAAAGATGTCTTGACGGCAGCATATGTTTCTCAAAAATACCAGTATAAGCCTCGGCATCAGTGGTGCCGTCACATATATGAAGATCACCCATGCCATGGGCACTGATGCACCCCCATGCCATGACAGATGCTGTTTTTTGCACTTGTCACTGGTACCGTAGGCACATAGATTGCATTTCTTGATGCAGTGGTGGGCTGTGTTAAGTGACAATGGTTTTCCAAGTACTGCCAACTACTCCCATGTCCATCAGAGTAGCATGATGGTTTCTCAAACAGTACCGCTCTCCCCTTGGCCTTTTTACGCACTGAGATTTCCCCTGACTCCCTGTATCTTTTCATGATATTATGAACTGTAGATGGTGAAAGATAAATTCCTGAATTCTTTGCAGTCTTGCATTGAGAAACATTTTATTTGAACGGGTTTCTCACACGAAATTTTGCACAAAATGGTGAACCATGGGCCATCCTTGCTTGCAAATACTAAGCCCTGGGTGGATGCTTCTGTTATACTCAGTCCTGATGACATCACCTGTTACCTGCTAATTGCTGAACCATCCAGTGTCACTTGTTTAACCTTTTCAGTCTTATTTTTTCTCATTCCATGAGTGTATCGCAGCCATCAATTTCTAAATTTGTTTATATTTTACAAATAAGCAAATATGTTAGAAATTACAAACAAGTTCGTCATTGAAAACACTGAAAATCATTCCCTTTGTCTGTTAAATAAAGCTCCAAGTGAATACAACAAATTACAGACATCAGTTTTTATTGCATTTTCAGAAAGTGTCCCAACTTTTCTTGAAATGGGGTTTATAT
Organism: Leptodoras oyakawai; assembly: GCA_024363135.1. Taxonomy (NCBI): domain Eukaryota; kingdom Metazoa; phylum Chordata; class Actinopteri; order Siluriformes; family Doradidae; genus Leptodoras; species Leptodoras oyakawai. The sequence goes on along the minus strand of JANCOA010000057.1, from coordinate 7,359,376 downwards.
AATATAAGACAGCAAATTTGTGAAATTTGAAAACTATTGTATTATATTTGCCAGGAAATGGATACTGTCGCTCAGAAGCTGCTGTTGCTGTTCTCCTCACTAAGAAGTCCATGGCCAAGAGAGTCTATGCCACTGTGCTTAATGCTGGCAACAACACAGATGGCTATAAAGAACAAGGTACTATACAAAGTGCAATTAGTTTTATTTTAAAGCAGCCAAGCATCAGATTATTATAATGGACACTGGTAACCTCATTCACCTAGGTCCTTCACACCATCTCCTTTCCCCCAGTGCCCCGTGGCACACTTATGTCTCGCCAGTGTTTCTAAACGTAATGCTGTAACTGAGAGGGTAAAGTGACATACCAAACAGAATGTGGCTGGTGTTTCATCCGAGAACATTTAAAGGGCCGTAAAGATGGAGGTTAGAGCTGTCTGCTGCCTGTGAGAGGTGATTTGCAAATGCAGTTGCAAAGAAAACAGTGAAAAGCTTTATAAGTAAATGACTGAGCAGTGTTGTTCTGGCAGGGGGCGGAGCTAATTTATGGGCTGAATAAGAAAAAAAGGAACCCTGAATTAAAACAACTTGTGAGATTATATTGATTCAGGGCAATATTTTAATCACAAAGTTAAAGAGATTAGACACAGAGAAATGCATTATAATAGGCTAGAAACTTTTTTTTTATATTTACACATGGCACCTTTAATACCCACATGCAATGTGAACACTGGATTATCAGTCAAGTAAAGGAAAACATCCTCAACTTTCTGAGTCCATTGTCATGGACATTATGATATACACACAACACAAAGGTTTCCTGACATTTCTGAGTGTTTGATGGTGTTTTACCCTCTGTCCAGGTGTGACGTTTCCTTCAGGGGACATGCAGCAGCGCCTTGTCCGCTCCCTCTACCAAGAGGCCAACATCTCCCCAGAGCAGGTTGAATACATTGAGGCTCATGGAACTGGCACTAAGGTGAGTCAGGATACAGGCACACAGAAACATGTATCTGAGATAAAACGTGTTGGACTGACTTAATTGTTCTCCTAGGTTGGGGACCCACAAGAGGTGAATGGCATTGTCAGTGTGTTCTGTCAGTCAAAGCGTGAACCTTTGCTTATAGGATCCACCAAATCTAACATGGGCCATCCCGAGCCCGCCTCAGGACTTGCTGCCCTTGCAAAAGTGAGTCGTATCCTTGCGTATGCTTTTTTCACTATGCATTTACAGTGTATATATACAGGTTATACACGTTACCAAGGCATGGCTAACTCTTTCCTCTGTACACCCAGGTGCTTTTGTCGCTAGAACATGGTGTATGGGCTCCCAACATCCACTTCCACAAGCCCAACCCAGACATCCCTGCGCTCTTAGACGGTCGTGTGCGTGTGGTGTCTGAGCCCATTCCTGTGCATGGGGGCATTGTAGGCATCAATTCATTTGGCTTTGGAGGCTCAAATGTCCATGTTATCCTGCGTCCGCCAGGGCCCAAACCAACTGCTCCAGGTTTAACCGCACCTGTGCCCAGGATTGTGCAGGCATGTGGGCGGACTGAAGAGGCTGCTACCTTTCTCCTGGATAAAGTCCAGGAACATAAGCATGACTTGGCTTTCCTGGACCTGCTAAGTGAGGTGTGTGCTGTTCCCACCTCAGGCATGCCCTACAGAGGATACACAGTTCTGGGAGCACAAGGTGAAGTTAGAGAGGTGCAGCAGGCTGCTCCTACCTCCAGACAACTCTGGTATATCTGCTCTGGTAAGTGGAAGCCAAAAGTAAGAATTTCCCTTTGTGGATTTCACAGTTTTTAATCCAATGTTGCACACCACTGTAATATGTTTGTGTATGCATGTGTTTTTACGTGACTCCACCAGGTATGGGTACACAGTGGGCCGGTATGGGCCAAAACCTGATGCAACTGCAGGAGTTCAGAGAGTCCATCCAGCGCTCAGACATTGCTTTGAAAGAGACAGGGCTGTGTGTGTCACGCCTGCTAATAGAGGCTGATGAAAGCACCTTTGAGGACACGGTCCATGCATTTGTGGGCCTCGCAGCCATTCAGGTCAGGGTTCCCCAACGTCACACATCCACAATCACCGAACTGTGGAACTAATCATTATTATCCGTTGTGTGTCGTAATGGCTACTATGTAATTTAAAATTCTGGATCATTCTCTATCTGGGTATTTCATCATCCTTTCATTTTTTTCATACATGCTGAATAACTGATTGACTTATTTTTCTCAGAAGATTACATGATACATATTATGGAAGTTACATTATCCAGATTTTTTATTCTGCTCTTAATGTCTACTTATGAAATAAATGTTAGTAGTTCTTACATCTTGAGCTACGTTGCCATGCATTTACATTTTATTTGAGTCCTTTATGGTGCAGTATTATGTTTTACACTGTAATCCTGCTGAAGTGCCATTTTATTCTATTTTATTTTATTCCAGTGTCTACAGTGTGCATCTTCGGAACATACAGAATGACTGATGATTATTGTGCATCGTTTCTCAGATTGCACAGATAGACATGCTGCAGAAGATGGGCCTCCAACCAGACGGCATTGTAGGTCATTCTGTCGGAGAGCTGGCATGTGGCTATGCTGATGGCTCGCTCAGCCACACTGAGGCCATCCTTGCTGCCTACTGGAGAGGAAAGTGCATCAAAGAAGCTAACCTGCCAGCTGGAGGAATGGCAGCAGTGGGTAAGACAACCTGTTCCTTATAAGTCTATTTTGAGTGGAATGTAATATCCTGGTGATTTCCCAGCGGTGTTAAATTTTAAACTTGTTCTCAGGTCTGACCTGGGAAGAGTGTAAGGCTCAGTGTCCACAGGGGGTGGTCCCAGCCTGCCACAATGCAGAGGACACAGTCACCATCTCGGGCCCGAAGGTACACCAGGGCCTCTCGCTGTGCAGGTTCATATTTGAACACATTGTTGAGTTTACCTCATTTGAAGATTAATTAAGCAGTTTTTTGTATATCTTGTGCGGATGTGTAGGAGGCAGTCGGCAAATTTGTCGCTGAGCTTAAGCAGAACGGTGTGTTTGCCAAAGAAGTGCGCAGTGCCGGCGTTGCATTTCATTCCTATTACATGGCCTCCATTGCTCCTGTTCTGTTGGCTGCTCTGCAGAAGGTATGCTGGCGCTCAGACTTCCACTCCAGCACCGCAGCGCCATCTGGTGCTTCGGTTTAAAGAAGAGCTGTAGTGTCTCAATAAATGATGTATGTAAAATAATAATTGTTTAATGTACTTAATGCCAACAGAAACCTTTTTAGAGTACCTTTAACCCCTTGCTTACTACACTACCAGGTTCACTAATGTATGATTGTGAACCTGTATGATGTAACATTGAAATGTTAGATTTGACACTTCAGTAATGTATTCAGCTTTTGTTCTCTTTTAACCAAAAATGTAAAAATATGTTTGAGGTACTCGGGGTTACTTTAATAATAGCTGACAAATACTGTAGTTCATGTACAGTACACTGGCCCACAGTTATTTGTATGTGCACACTGTCTCAGGTGATAAAAAGCCCATGTCTTCGCTCTCCCCGCTGGATCAGCACGTCCATCCCCCAGTCAGAGTGGGAGAGCCCACTGGCCCTCTACTCCTCAGCTGAATACCATGTAAACAACCTGGTCAGCCCCGTACTCTTCCAGGAGGGACTGAGCCTCATTCCTGACAATGCTGTGGTGGTGGAGATAGCTCCACATGCTCTGCTGCAGGTAATTGATATAGCTTGTAATGAGCTCCAGCAGTAGATTTTTGAGCAGCATTCATTAGATACGCTGTGTCCCTCTCCAGGCCATTCTGAAGCGCAGCCTCAAGCCCACTTGTTCCATTTTGCCCTTGATGAAGAGAGGACATGCCAACAACCTGGAGTTCTTTCTTTCTCACATAGGCAAGATCTACATGAATGGGTCAGTACTGACTTGTTTATATTGAAAAATATTCTTTACAAATTATAAAATAATAATAATAATAAAATAAATGTAATAAATAAGTAAACATGGATTTTTATTTATTTATTTCTTCTCATTTTTTTGTAGTATTAATGTAGACAGTAAGTGGCTGTATCCAGCTGTGGAGTACCCAGTTCCAAAGGGGACCCCCCTCATCTCTCCTCTTATCCAGTGGGACCACTCTCAGAACTGGGATGTTCCCAAGGTAGAGGATTTCCCAGCAGGATCTGGAGGCTCCACTTCAGCCACTGTTTACAACATTGGTATATTAAAAGTTTTTTTTTTTTTAACATTTAAGGAATTACTATGAACTGAATGTCTAGTAATGTGTTGCAAACATTTTTTATCATTTCAACTTACTAAAGTAGTTCTCAAGGATACCAGCTACTATCCAACTGACCTTTTCTACTGTTTTCAAACTTGCAGATATTAACCCTGACTCTCCAGACTACTACATGATTGGTCACTGTATTGATGGGCGGGTCTTGTATCCAGCCACGGGTTACTTGGTACTGGCATGGAGGACACTGATGAGGAGTTTAGGCACTGTCATGGAACACACCCCGGTTACTTTTGAGGACGTCACCATACACCGGGCCACCATTCTACCCAAGACTGGTGAGTATTTTTCACCAGCACAGTAAAAGCCAGTTTCCTTTCAGTAAAGGAAGCTCATTGGTTAAGGGCTTGAGACAATGAGCAGAAGGATGCCTCCAGAGAAATAATGTTGGGATGTTGAGAAAGCTTGTACTACAGTGAGTCATGGCTGTCTTACTTATGACTATCTGGGTTAACCTGAGTCTTACAAATTGCCTCCGATTTGCATGTTAATAGAAAAAAGTCTCAAAGAATAAAACTCATCAGCATTTAAAAAAATCGCTTATGTTATTCTGTGTGGCACCACAGGATCGGTCCAGCTGGAGGTTCGTCTCATGCCGGCCACCAACCGCTTCGAGGTGTCTGAGAATGGCAACCTGGCAGTCAGTGGTTAGTTATAACCCAGTTATCCATATAGATTACATCAGGTGGATTTGTTCATATACCCTTACATTGAGTGTAGTGCTGCTATGTTTGCGTCTACTTTTCTAATAACCCTGACTGTCTCAGGTAAAGTGAGCATTTTGGAAGAGGCAGCTTTGGATTCTTTCCACTCTCAGATGGCCGAGCGTGTGACCACAGAGCCAGAGGAACCCAAACTGCGTCTGAAAGCCGGAGACATCTACAAAGAGCTGCGTCTTCGGGGATACGATTATGGCAAAACCTTCCAAGGCATTTTGGAGTCCAACAATGCTGGTAAACGCATGCAGAATGATAAAGAGTATAAAAATGGCATTGCGTTCTTATGAGTACTCAAATCTGTTTGTTTTTTTCTGGTCTGTGTTTGTAGGTGATCATGGGAAGCTGCAGTGGACAGGAAACTGGGTGACATTTCTGGACACCATGCTGCAGATGATTGTGGTGGGCCTGCCTGGGCGTAGCCTGCGCCTCCCGACGCGTATTCGGTCCGTGTATGTAGATCCAACATTACATGTCGAAAGAGTTCAGGATTACTCTGAGGATAGGAAAGGTAAATGTATTTAAGGGCCTTGTTTTACTTTCTTATACTGCGACTTTCTTATAGTTTCTTATATAGTGTGTGACTGATACGGATAAAATAAAGTACAGAGTGTCCTCTTTCTGATTTTCTTTAGCCGTTGATGTCCATGTGAACCGCTGCCTGGATAACATTACGGCAGGCGGGGTTCAGATCTGTGGCCTCCATGCCACAGTGGCTCCACGTCGCCAACAGCAACAAACCCCACCCACTCTGGAGGACTTTGTCTTTGTACCTTTGGTGGAAACCGAGTGCCTGGCATCCAGTGAAAAGCTAGCAGAGCAGCTCAGACACAGCAAAGGCAAGTTCCAAGATATTTTTTTTTTAAGAGTATTCTTTCATGAGCTGCTCATACAAAGTACAGCCCAACTGTCAAACCTCTTAATGTCTTAACACACATGGATCTCTTGTACAGGTCTGATTAACCATCTCCAGAGGAAGTTGGCCAGTCATGGAGTGAAAATTTCAATCCCAGGGCTGGAGGGTGTACATGAGGACCAGCTGATTGATGCAGAGACAGGGAACAGTCTGTTACGGCTGCTGTCAGTACTCTGTGGTCTGGAACTTAATGGGAATCTGTACTCAGAGCTGGAGCAGACCGTGCAGAAGGAGAGGGAATGTCTGCTGCAGGATCCTCTCCTTAACGGCTTGCTAGACTCGCATGTGCTGCGCCACTGCCTCGACACAGCACTGGAGAACTCCACTCCTGGCAAACTCAAAGTTCTGGAGGTATAGTGAAATCTTTACTTTACTCCCAGCATCTGTTCAGCTCAGAACAACACATTTTTCAAATTGTAATTTCTGTAATGAGCTTAGAAATTCATTTATATTAGAGCAACATACTTCCCCTAATTTCACTGTGTGAATTTTACCCCTCTCTCTTCAGGCCCTCTCTGGCGATGGCCGTGTGTTTTCCCGGGCCATCAGCCTCCTCAACATTCAGCCCATGTTGCATCTCGACTACACAGCCTCTGATGTGAGCGCAGAGCTGCTCTCGGGTCAGCAGAGCTCTCTGGAGGAGCAGGGTATCTCAGTCGTTCAGTGGGATCCTCAGCACAGCACAGCCACAGGCAGCCTAGTGGGAGCTGACCTGGTGGTGTGTAACTGTGCCCCAGGAGCTATATCAAACCCATCAGCTCTACTGGAAAACCTGACATCAGCTGCCAGGGATGGCGGCTTTATTCTGGTCCACACCCTGCTGAAGGGAGACACAATGGGTGAGACAGTCGCCTTCCTCACCTCTCTGGACAATCAGATCAGCCTCCTCACTCAGGTGTGTGTCCGTGTGTGAAAGCCTGTATACAACATAATGCTCAGATAACCATCTGGCTCAGACTTGTTTCTCTGTTTGTGTGCACAGGCGGAATGGGAGAAGCTGTTTGAAAACATTGGGCTTAACATGGTCGTGGTGAAGAAGTCATTCTACGGCTCAGTTCTCTTCCTCGGAAGAAGGCAGACCCCTGAGAAACAGCCTGTTACACTGTCCGTAGACGCCACTGATTACAACTGGGTAGAGACTCTGAAGGTGAGCCTGGTTTGTCTTGCAGTACCAGTTTATATCATGTTTGCAATTAAAGGTGAAGAACATGTAATTCACTGCATTCTATATTTCTGGCATTCGAAAGGTCAAAAGTTCACTGTACCAGTAATAGGAACCTGGGGTCCGATGCAAATAACAATATCTAGCTATATGTAATACTTATGAAGTGAAGAGCCACATTAAGCTTTAAAAGAAAAACAGAACCAATAAATGTTACTTCTCTAGATAACAGACAATTTTACTGTGATATGCAACATTTAGTACTTTACGCCTCAGACATGATTCCTTTAATCCTGTTATCTAAAACTTGCTCTTTTTTTCCGTCAGAGCCTGCTGGCTGAGATTTCAGATAATCCGATATGGCTGACAGCCACTCAAGGCCATAATGGAGTGGTGGGGATGGTCAACTGCCTGAGACAGGAGCCCGGAGGCAACCGTATCCGGTTAGTTTTATTCATCTTTATTATACTTCTACTATCTTCTTTCCGTGCGCTAGGTTTTTGGATGAAATATGATGATTTGCTTTAAATGTCTGTGTTCATCATATGTGTGTTTTGGGGTTTTTTTTGTCTCTTCTCACCCTAGGTGTGCATTTGTGTCTAACCTGAAGAAGTCCTCAGCAGGTCCTTCTCTCCAGCTTTCCCATAAAGATATGCAGGCAGTGCTTCAGAGAGACCTGAGCATGAACGTGTACCGGGATGGACAGTGGGGGATGTTCAGACACCAGCTACTCACACAAGGTATACCATGGCAGCATTTTCCCTATAGTTTTACATTAAGCATATTTCTGACATAAGTCATTCGCTATCATATGTTTTATTTTGTGTTTTTGTATATGACTCTTATCTGCATTGCAGATTTGAATGAGGAGCTGGTTGAGCATGCCTATGTGAATGTCCTGACTCGCGGTGATCTGTCCTCACTACGCTGGATCGCCTCCCCTCTGCGCCACTTTGTTCCTTCCAACCCTAAAGTGCAGCTTTGCACTGTCTACTACGCCTCACTCAACTTCCGAGACATCATGTTGGCTACAGGCAAACTGCCCCCAGATGCTATCCCAGGTAGCTGACTCTACGCCATCACTCTCAGTAGAACAATAGTGAACCGGGACATGGGTGATGAAAGATCTGGAGAGCCTAGACTGTTCTTAAAAAATACCGCAAGGTACAGCATGTATGGCTAGTACTCAGAGTATTTTTTAACTGTCTCTGTGCAGGAGACGTAGCACTCCAGCAGTGCATGCTGGGAATGGAATTCTCAGGTCGGGAGCCTAGTGGCCGTCGTGTGATGGGTCTCCTGCCGGCTAAGGGTCTGGCCACCTGTGTGGATGCAGACAAACGTTTCCTTTGGGATGTCCCGTCCAGCTGGTAAGTACTCAATTACTGTAAGCTGACCTCAGTGAATACAGAAAGATATCCTCTAAGTCCAAAACAGGAGAGTAGTGTAACTCTATCCGTGTGTGTGTGTGTGTGTGTGTGTGTGTGTGTGTGTAGGACACTGGAGCAGGCTGCCTCAGTACCTGTGGTTTATGCTACAGCTTATTACTCCATGGTGGTGCGTGGGCGGCTGAGGCCTGGCGAGAGTGTGCTCATCCACTCGGGCTCTGGAGGAGTGGGCCAGGCTGCTATTGCAATTGCACTCAGCATGAACTGCAGAGTCTTCACTACTGTGGGTAAGTGCCTTAACAAACATGCACTGAAAAGCAAAAATAAATTCAAAGACACTGGTTCTGACGTCTGGGATTTTTCAGGTTCCAAAGAGAAGAGGGCGTACCTGCAAGAGCGATTCCCAGAACTCACTGCAGAATCATTCGCTAATTCAAGAGATGCCTCTTTTGAGCAACATGTGCTGAAGCACACACAGGGCAAAGGTCAGAACCTCCATAAAGATAGGATAAATTAGAGACAAATTCTGTTTTATTATTATTTTTTTTTAATAATTTTATACATAGGAATATTGAGTATGTACTATGTACTAATCTCATATTTGGACACAGGTGTTGATGTGGTTCTGAACTCCTTGGCTGAGGAGAAGCTGCAGGCCAGCTTACGCTGTTTGGCAAGGCATGGGCGTTTCCTGGAGATTGGCAAATATGATCTCTCAAACAACACCCCTCTGGGTGAGTTCTGCAATCCATAAAACACATTACTGGAACAGTCAGTATCATAGAAGTATAGACTATATTCAGTGGTCACTGGTAGCTCAGTGGTTAAGACATTGGACTATTGAACGGAAGGTCATGAGTTCAAATCCCCTTTCATAGTAGTTGACCTCTAAAGCTGCCACATTATCAAAAAGAAAGTTGAACTTGTGTACTGAAAGACTGTGTAAGTGTATCGATATAACCTTGTATTTGTCATTTGAATAGCCATTGAGGCTGAAATGAAAACCAATAAACAAAGAAATCCATTGGCTATTCTAGATCGACCATTCTGATATCTAGAATAGACACTGATGGACAGTCTGCATCCATCATTTGTGTCCCTGAGCAAACAGCAGCTGACGAGATTTCGTTTCCTGAACCTCATTTGTGCTGCTGCCACAGGCATGGCACTTTTCCTGAAGAATGTGGCCTTCCATGGGATCCTGCTGGACGCTCTGTTTGAGGAGGGTAATCGCGAGTGGGAAGAGGTGTCCTCGCTGCTAAAGACGGGAATTGCGGAGGGAGTGGTGCAGCCGCTGCGCACCACTGTCTTTGAAAGGAATCAGGTGGAGGACGCGTTCCGCTACATGGCTCAGGGCAAACACATTGGCAAAGTGCTGCTGCAGGTGAGCACTACATCAACCTAAGATGCATATAAAGATGGCTGTCTGGGCTGAGCTCCAGGTTCTTCCCATCTTACATTTTGATCTGGCTTCCTTATTGTCGCTTTCAGCTTCAAGGACTTATATTCTGTATGCTTCTTCATTAGGTGCGTGCGGAAGAAGATGGCGGTCTGAGTACAGCTGCTTCTCTCAGGCTCCCCGCTATATGCCGGACGTTCTGTCCTGCTTCACACTCCTATATCATCACAGGAGGTCTGGGAGGCTTTGGACTGGAGCTGGCTCACTGGCTCACTGAGAGAGGAGCTCGCAAACTGGTGCTCACATCTCGCTCTGGCATTCGCACTGGTGACTCTCCTGAATTATTCCAGTTCAGAATGGGTTAAAAATGTCACATTACGTGACTTTATCTTGTACATGCGGTAACATGTTGCTATTTTTGAAACAGGTTACCAGGCCAAGCGTGTGCGTGAGTGGAAAGCTATGGGCATCCAGGTGCAGGTGTCCACGAGTGATGTTAGCACCCTGGAAGGGACAGAACGTCTTATCACTCAAGCCTGCCAGTTAGGCCCTGTTGGAGGCATCTTCCACCTTGCCATGGTAATACCTCCATATTTTCAGTCTGTACTTTACTTTACTTTCCCCTCAGTTTCGCTTTGCAAGGAATTTATTTTTTCTCATAAGGAACAAGATGTTCAGCTTACTATTTATGCTCTCATCCTGCATCTGTAGGTTCTGCAAGATGGCATGCTTGAGAATCTGACACCTAAGGAGTTTATTGAGGTCAACAAGCCTAAATATGATGGAACCCTCCACTTAGACAGGTAGGTTTGTTGGAGCTAATGATTACATATTGTTACTTTTGGATTTGAATTCTCAACCGTGTCATCAGTTTCGATTTTAAAAAAAATGATTTGGATTGCATCCACAGAGTGACGAGGCAGAAGTGTCCCGAGCTGCAGCACTTTGTGGTTTTCTCCTCTGTCAGCTGTGGCCGTGGCAACGCTGGTCAGAGCAACTACGGCTTCGCCAACTCCACCATGGAACGAGTGTGTGAGCAACGTCGTCACGACAACCTGCCAGGTCTGGCTGTCCAGTGGGGTGCAATCGGTGATGTGGGTGTAGTCTTGGAGACCATGGGTGGGAATGATGCTGTGATTGGTGGCACCTTGCCCCAGCGTATGGCCTCCTGTCTGGAGGTGCTGGACCGTTTCCTGTCCCAACGGTGGGCTGTCATGTCCAGCTTTGTGCTGGCAGAAAGGGTACAGGTGGCGAAGGGGGAAGGAGGTGGGCAGAGGGACCTGGTGGAGACAGTGGCTCACATTCTAGGCAAGTTCTGCTTTTACTAATGTAATAACAATTTACTTGCACTCTGAATTTAAAATTAGTTCTGAGATTTAAACTTAAAACTTAAAACTTTTAAACTTCCTGGACATTGATATAGGTGTGCGTGATGTAAGCAACTTAAATCCTGATGCTTCATTGGCTGACCTGGGTCTGGATTCACTGATGGGTGTGGAGGTGAGACAGACACTAGAGCGAGACTACGACATCGTCATGGCGATGAGGGACATCCGGCAGCTCACCATCAACAAACTGCGTGAGATGTCCAGCAAATCAGGAGGCTCTGAGGGTAAGCATGTACACGCTGCATGTTGTCCAGGGTGTCATTATCATTTTTGAGAAAGGTTGACGTGGGTATTTCTTGTTTCCATTTTTTTTTTTTTTTTTTTTTACCAGCTAAGCCATCTGAGGGGAAGCATCCTGGAGCTCAGGCTTTGCTGGGTTCTGATCTCGGTGGGATGCTCGTAAATCCGGATGGTCCCACAGTGACGCTTTTGAATGAGGTGAAGAGTGCAGAAAAGCCGCTGTTCCTCGTTCACCCTATCGAGGGCACTACTGCTGCCTTCCAAACCCTCGCTGCCAAACTCAGTGTGCCATGCTATGGACTGCAGTGCACCAAAGGTACTGACACCACAGAGTCCACCTTAGGGTGAAGCAATTAATCATTGAGCTTTTAACTGATCCCTGGGACTCCAAAATGATTGGCTTAAAATAAGCAAAGCATGCAAAACATCTAATTCATGTACACTGATCAGCCATAACATTAAAACCACCTCCTTGTATCTACACTCTTTGTCCATTTTATCAGCTTCACTGACCATATAGGCGCACTTTGTAGTTTTATAGATAGAGACTGTAGTCCATCTGCTTTTCTGCAGACTTTGTTAGCTGCCTTTTATGTAGGACCACCACAGAGTAGGTATTATTTGGGTGGTGGGTGTTTGCCAGCACTGCAGTGACCCTGATGTGGTGGTGTATTAGTGTGTGTTGTGTTGCTACGATTGGATCAGACACTGTAGTGCTGCTGTCCACTCACTGTCCACCTAGTTGCTCCACCTTGTAGATGTAAAGTCAGAGACAGTAGCTCGTCCATTGCTGCACAGTTTGTGTTAGTCCTCTTCTAGTCCTTTATCAGTGGACACAGGATGCTACCCACAGTGTTGGCTTGGCATTTTTGGTTGGTGGACTATTCTCAGTCAAGCAGTGACACTGAGGGGTATAAAAACTCCAGCAGCACTACAGTATGTAATCCACTCTCACCAGCACAGCACACACTAACACACCATCACCACATCAGGGTCACTGCAGTGCTGACAGTCATCCACCACCCAAATGATACCTGCTCTGTGGTGGTCCTGTGGAGGTCTTGACCACTAAAAATAGCATAAAAGAGCATAAGACGCAACTAAAAGCAGATGGGCTACAGTCTCTATCTGTAAAACTACAAAGTGCCCCTGTATGGTCAGTGGAGCTGATAAAATGGATGGAGGTGGTTTTAATGTTATGGCTGATCGGTGTAGTTGGCCATATTGAGAAACTTTATAGATTTACATAGGATTTTCAGCAAAACACTGGCTGCAAATTTATTGGAACCCCATGATTAACATTTTATGATGTCCTATGAAGAGATTAATTGCGTGGAGTCTCTTCCTGTAATATCCTACTATCCTATTGTAAACACTTTTAGAGGTTTCTAAATGGTCATTCCTCCATGAAGAACACAGTCAGTCAATCAGTCATTTTCTGTACCGCTTATTCCCAGTTATGAGGTCACGGGGGAGCCGGTGCCCAGCCGGCAACTCTGAGCGCAAGGGAAGGAACCAACCCTAGACAGGGTGCTAATCCATACACACACACATTCATACTCACATTCACACACTAAGGGCCAATTTTCCCATCACCAATTCACCTACCTGCATGT
>JANCOA010000057.1:7284619-7296764 GCA_024363135.1 Leptodoras oyakawai | reverse complement strand
GTGAATGTGTGTGTGTGTATGAGCCCTATGATGGATTAGCGCCCTGTCTAGGGTTGGTTCCTGCCCTTGCGCTCAGATTTGCCGGCTGGGCACTGGCTTCCCCGTGACCCTGTAACTGGGAATAAGCGGTACAGAAAATGACTGACTGACCCTGCAACACAAGGCGTTTCGCCGCCTTCATTTCAGTAAGACTGAATTCGTAACTGCGGTGTATAGTGTACGTTTCGCCAAAGAGCATTCGTCCTTGGTACTGACAATGTGATTAAACAGGCTGTTTATGTAAGGGGAAGGGCTACACGGTGGCTCAGTGGATAGCACTGTCACCTCACAGGTGATCCCCGGGTGGGGTGGTCTGGGTCCTTTCTGTGTGGAGTCTGCATGTCCTCCCCGTGTCCGTCTGGGTTTACTCTGGGTTCTCTGGTTCTCCCACAGTCCAAAGACATGCACGTTAGGTTGATTGGTGTCTCTAAAGTGCCCCTAGTGTACAAGTGTGTGTACGCAAGTGTGCGTGTGTGTGCCTACGATGGATTGGCGCCCTGTCTAGGGTTCTTTCCTCTGTAACAATATTGTCATGTGATTTGTGTACTTACTCAGAGCATAGTGACACTGATAAACACTCCCGTCATCTGAAGACTCCTTTAAGAAACAGAGAAGTGGTTAAATGTTCCTTTGCAGGTTGCTTATTCCAGTCTTGTGTGCTGTCGACTTTTACTGCTCGTAGAAGTCGCAATCATAAATTTTCCTCCTTTGAAAGTTTCAGACCAGAGCTTTAGTCCAGCGTATAGCTCCAGTGCCTTTAAAAGAAGAGGGGTTTGTTTCAGATGATTTTCTTGAATTGGATTCTGTGTTTGAGGCTGAACTTGAACATGGAAAGACTGTTCAACATCAATTGGGATCCATTTCTTTGCATGCAAGCCTTTTTGCATGCATCAAATGCAGCAGTACAGGAAATAATTCATGAGTTATTTGACATAGGGGAATTTGCTTACCAGGATATAAAAACGGTAATTGATGGTTTAAAAGATAATAATGTGATGCCTCTGTTATAGCTTCATTGACTGAATAGTTACAGACTTTGAACCCACTTAAATGTTTTATTGTTACAATTCACTTGTCTATTGTAGTTGCTGGTATCATATTTTAAATGGATATATGATTAAAAATAATAAAGCAATAATGTCAACATTTGAAATGTCTATTTTTTACAGGTAAATATAGGGTTTAAATTATGTGCACATCATTGCATTCTGTTTTGTACTTACATTTTGTACAGGAGCCAAACATGGGTTTCTGTAAAGTGTTTTTTTGGAATTGCACACAATGGGTAAGACTAAATATCACCATTTGTTTTAGGTTCATGATCAAACCCTGGATGTCCTCATGAAGGGAGTGCATGTTGGACTTCTAATTGGAAATGAGGGTGTCCAACATGATGCTTTTCCTCTTGAAATCTTCAACGTGGCTGTGGTGGTAGAGGAGGTGATCATTCCTCATCAGATACTGGTTTTGCTATGTTAATGAGGACAATCTACTGCCTTAATCTGGAGTACCCTTGCAAAATGAGGTACTTATTTGAATCAAACCAGACCAGTGTTCAGCTAGGATACATGGAGTGAGAAAGAAACTGCTGAAGTATCGTTATAAGATTGATGACTGCACATCACCGTGCATGAAACCTTTAAATTCATTTTTATAGCAAGGCACTTAAACTTTTAACAAATCACTAGTAATTTTTTACTGAAACAAATTCTTCTGTTCTCTTTCACATTGTTTGCAAAAGACTTTGCACTCGGTAGTGAAGAAAAACATTGCCAATGGCAGAGATATGTATTGTTCTTAAACATGTATCGTTCTTAAAATAATATTCTCAGAAAAGATTTGACTAGTCATTAAACAGCTATTGTTGACCGTGTAGTGGCTTATTTTAATTGTGATTCCAACCAGTAGCTTTGATTTCCTAAAAGTTTTGACTAAATGACCACATCCATGACATCACCAATTCAGAGCACAAGCATTTTGGGGTTGGAACCAGCCAAGAACTGGTTCGTTTGTCATGGAAGCATGCTGAACAACTGGAGAACCAGCACCTTGTGAGTAGTAAAGGAGTAACACGTACAGTACACCAGAGAAAACCAAATCCTGGAACTTTTATCTTTGTGTCCTTGAATAACAGATACAGACTGACATGCTGAACAGACCAGCAGTCATTTATCATGCATGTGTGTGCGCGCACAATTGTGCAATCATTTGCCAATGTCTTGGAAACGAATTCCCAGACGAGTTTGTGCAGTTATCAGTGTGTCTGGTGCCATGTCTATCTGTGAAGCAGCACTATCTGTGACTTGTGTGTGTACTGTATGTGTGAGCAGGGAAGTAGGGGTCTGAAGGACTCCATCTGCTCTATTTTTGGAGAGAGAGAAAGTGTGTGTTGGCAAAGTATGAGACATTAAACAATCATCAGAGATTATGTTTAAATGGGATAACTCTTTACTGTGCTAAGGATGCCACACTGCTCTCACTTGTGGTGTCATTCTTTTAGTTTGAGTTGATGTTCCTGGGTGCTTGTATACATCAAGAGGGATGTGCGGGTAGTTTACTTTTTAATAAGGTAAGGTAAAAATCAATCACAGATCCAAATCTCTGAGGTAAAGTATGCTCAAACATCAGAGGCAAAACGATCTCAGAGCTGGGTGAATGGACGCTAGGTCAGAATATACAGTGGTCTGACAAAAATACAACTTGGTATCGCAGGGCAGAATTATACAAAATACAATAACTCTGGAATGGTTGCTTTGACTACACATTGTGGCATGGGTTCAGGGTCATGTGGTTAAAACATTGGTGACCTTGATCGTGTGTGCTGGGAGGCAGAGTCAGTGATTGCTGTGTCTGTAGGCCACGGTGCATTCTGGCTGAGTGGTGTTTCCATGGCTTGTGGAAGTTCAGGTTGCCTGTGGCTGCCCCATGATCGGAAGGTCCTGGGTTTGAGTCCCACAGCCGACAGGACTTGGCTGAAGTGCCCTTGAGCAAGGCACCTAACCCCCAATGGCTCCCCAGGCGCTGTGGCTAGGGCTGCCCACCACACCACTGCCACCTAGTGTGTATTCACAAGTGAGTCTCACTGCACAGATGGGTTAAATGCGGAGGTTCAGTTTCGTTGTGTGCAAGCACAGTGACAAATGTCAGCACCATATCCATGCCAAGTGTAATTACAAACTAATGCTAATCTTGCAGAATATTATCTTAGTACAGTACCAACACATCTGAGGGAAATGTTTTGTTCAACCTCCACTGACCCTAATACCTTTTCACTGTCTGTATGAGTTAAATGGTCAGGTAAAAGGTAAAGCTAGTTAATTGTTTGATTTGTTTGATTTAGTCACAACAATGGATACATGCTCAGCATCCATATGTCTAATTGGGTTCTCATGACTTAAAGATTTGAATGATTTGAACAAAAGATCTCCCTGATTTATGGTGGATGTATCCATGCATTTCCAAACTGTTTTAGTTTTTTTGTTTTATCTGAACATCTAGTCTAGATCATGAAAGGGACAATAATTTAATTTAAAGCAATACACTCTCAAAAGTATTTTTACTCACCACTCTGATAAGCTTTCCAGGCTTTTTTTATATTGTTTTGTCCTCTATTCATTTTATAACATGTATATACTTTTTTTTCTGTTTGTTTATTATTATTTTTTAACATCAGCATTAGTGACTATTCATGACAGACACAAGGTTACATCGATACACAAGTT
The DNA here is from genome assembly GCA_024363135.1 of Leptodoras oyakawai. NCBI lineage: Eukaryota > Metazoa > Chordata > Actinopteri > Siluriformes > Doradidae > Leptodoras > Leptodoras oyakawai. The sequence goes on along the minus strand of JANCOA010000057.1, from coordinate 7,293,003 downwards.
CAACTTTAAACACTGTCATAAGGCAATATTGTATGTCCAATTCACCTAACTTGCTTGTCTTTGGACTGTGGGAGGAAACCGGAATGCCTGGAGTAAACCCACATGGGCATGGGAAAGGACCCAGACCTGCTCCATCTGGACCAGGACCTTCTTGCTGTGAGGTGACGGTGCTACCTACCGAGCCACCATGCTGTCCATACATAAAAATATACATGCACAGAGAACAAAGAAATCATTTTCTGACACAGTCATGCTTTAATGATTTGTATGTAGCCTGTAACCACCTGAAGCTGAAACAATCCTACAGCCAAATTACAAAAGAAATATAATATTTAATCTCCTCGTTCACATTTAAGATAATGTCAAAAACAGTAAGGAAAGGAAAATATCACCACAAACCCATTTGGTATTATGCCACCAGTAAAACCATGACATTACATCACTACACAGTCATTCTGTCCTACATGGCCTCTGTTAGGCACACTATGTAATTGTAAAGGGGAAAAAAAAGAGCGATCACATGCATATCGTTTGGTATTTTAAAGACTATCATTTCCTCTCTCTTACACTCTACTCTGGGAACGTCCCCATGTAGGCAGGGCCTTTGAAAGCTGTCCAGTGAATCGTTTTAAAAGAAATATCCTGATTCCATTCTCTTTTACTAAAGAGGCCTACTAAAAGCTAAATCCGTCATCCTACATACTTATTGCTTGGAACATCTGGTTGTAATGTTGTAATGAACAATGCATTAAGAGCTGGGCACTCCTTTCATGTTTTTTATTTAAACAAAAGTGGAAAAGACAGAAGGAGAAAACTCCTTGTGCCAAAGCTACAAACTGTTGGGACATAAATGTAAATATCTCATGCATGGACTGTATAGCATTATTCGCTTCTGCACAGTTCTGTTTCCAACTTCACTGTCAGAGGAACGGGAGTGATGACGGTTTTATACTAAACTAGTTTAAAGCTGAAAAGTCCATGCCGTCTTCCAGTACCCATAACGATCCTCTCGATATTCATGGCTAAAGCACTTTCTGCCAAATCTCAGTTTCAAACTGAAGTGAAGATTGCTACCGAGGGGCCTTAATGTGGCAATAAGTGGTTAGGTAACCTTTTAGTTCCTATTTTAATCAATTTTTAGTGATGTAGCCTTGTTCAGAAGACGGACGTTTTCTGTTGCATTGTATGTAAACACTGTAATCGTTGGAGGTGGCAGGTGAAAAGATAGCCTGGCTTCTGCTTTGGGCTCTGGTGTTTCTCTGGTTGATGGTACATTTGGTAGGTAAATGACAGAGAAGAAACATTCTTTGCTGTTGGACACAGGTGGCCATGCTGAGCTTGTAAAAAAAATCTGTCACTGATTGCACTCCCAGGACTAGTGTTCGGGATCCAGACATACATTTCTCTGAAATTTTCCTATTAGTTTCACTGTACAAACAGAATAATGCTTTATGAAGAATAACTGTGAAATAAGTCACAAGTTTAAGTGGTAAAAAAAAAAAAACTGTAGGGAATGTTGTCAATGAAATGGCTCATAACTGTGTAGTGGTTTAGGACAGCAATGTTAAACAGCTACATTTTCCTTAGTTCTGCAATCAGGTTAAAACTGAGCTTTAAAAAAAGTTTGATGTTTGATTAAAAATTGATGTATGTAAGAATGAACTATTTAAATGTGCTACTTTCTTAAGGCTCATGTGAACCCCTGCAATCTTCATGCTTTTTTTTTTAAAGGCCACTCAACTCATTTGGGTCGAATCACACATTGGCTTCTAGCTGTGACGTCACAAGCCCAATAGTGCAGAATTACATTTAGGACACTTATCTTGCCCCCCCGCCCCCCTTTTTTAGAGCCATTTGAAAAGTGTGTGTTTGTGTTTCAATATCCTTTCATTCAAGGTAAACAGAACATAACCATTCATATGTGGATATTGCACCTTTGAACATGTAAATGTTGAATATGCAAATATTAGGAAAATTCTAATTGTATTCAAACTGTGGAAAAAAAAAACTGCTGTTACAATAGCTTTTCCTAGGGAAAAAAAGTTCACCTGAGATTTTAGAACAATTTCTGAGGAGTCACAGGGCAAGAAATGGATGGGGAAACAGCAGGGTTGAGTAGGGCAGCATTTCTGGTCAGTGTGTCTGTTCACTAAAGAGTGAAACATGTGAGCTGTTCAGCCTGTAGGTTAGTGTCCTTCATGTCTGTAATGATTGCCCTTAGGTCAGTCTGTCTCACTGGCACCAGTAAACACACCCACACACACACACACACACACACACACACACACACACGCAGCCTCTCCCTCTCGTGAGCACAGGTAATAACAGTGAGCAGTCAGACAGTGATTAGGCTGCAGAGACACACTCTAAATTACAGGACAGAGCGCTGCAGGCAGCCATGACAGGCCCTTTTTATTTACTCCTGCTGGAGACTGTCTCTAAGTGACCCAAACAGCCCTACACCACCTGCTATTAAACTCCTACTAATTACACCGATCCTCTTAATGCCATTGTACAGTTCTTCTCAGAAATGATGACAAGAAGAAGTAGCATTAAAGTTTTAGACGTACATATGCTTTGGTACTGTATAGTTCATAAATGCGCTGGTGAAAGATTGGGGGGTTGGGGGCAGCCTTGTTTTCTTTTAAGATGTACATACTGGCTATACTACCATCAGGAAATAAATGAAGATATTCTAAATCCTGCAAAAAAAAACAAAACCCTGTGTTAATGTTAGGCTACTATGATACTAAACCACCAAGCAAGGTGTGTGTGATGAACAGTATTTGCCACACACTGTGCATGCAATGTGTAGTATTGCCAAAAGAACAATAATCAATTGAAATAAAGTTCATCACGATGGCACAGTGGGTAGCACTGCAGTCTCACAGCTACAGGGCCTCTGATTTGATCCTGAACTCGGGTCACTGTCTGTGGGGGAGTTTCTCATTGTCTCCTTCTGTCTGCATGGGTTTTGTCTGGTTCACCGCTTTCCTCCCACTGCATGAGAGCATAATCCGTTCCGTGCCCAAGCATGTTTGACCCAAAGTCTGGCTAGTGTGATCCCTCTGTATTGTGCCCTGGCGCCCTTGAAGAGGTGGATCCAGGAGCTGTTCAGTTGGACTCTGGCACGGTATGCATGGTGTGATTGCTAACCCTGCCCGAGCGCGGTACTCGAACATGACGTCAGTAATGCGACTATCCCATGAATTAACAAACGTGTGACTTCTAGCCGGTGATTTAAACAGCAAATCCCTCGCTCAATTTCAGCTGCCTCCATAATTTTATTTTTTTATATGCGTTCAGCATGAGTAGCTGAAAATTGCGCCGATAAATCTAGGTGTATGAGAGGGCTGTGTGTCAGCTAAAGCAAGGTACATACACAGCCAAGTCCACTATGCTGTACACCTTGCACATCTTTCTCCAACACAAAAAGTCACATCGCGATGATGCAAGTGTGCTTGGGCCCAGAACGTGAAGAGCAATATGAGTGCAGGAAGAGTACGGAGGGGGTACAAACACGCTCAGGTACGGTACGAGTTAGCTGCCTACTGTGAGTACACATTAAATTGCTCCTAGGTGTCAATGAGTGTGTGTGTGTGTGTGTGTGTCAATTCAGGGTGTGTCCTGGTATAGGATCTTGATCCACCACAATGTCTTCCCAGACTTGGAAGAAGCAATTACTAAAGATGAACGTACGTTATCCCTGAGGGTTTTAGCCTTAACATACAAACAGCATGTAACTCGTTCATTCAGCATGCTAGACTTAATTAGCACTGTCACAAAGCCCTTATGCAATTCCTCTCTATATGCATTTTATTATATTATGTCTTTGTGTTTGTAGCATCTAAAACAGAGAGAATAAAGGAATTTGAAAATGGTGCCGCCAGTCAATTAGTGTTATTAGCGTTACATGGTTTTTTGTTTGTAGCAGGGTGAGTCACGAAACCATTTACTACTCAGATCAATGGATCAAACAACTCCCAGGAAGTAAGCAAGCGTCTATGAAGCAAAGATGGAAGAAACAAGGGCATACTCGATGACTAAAAGTGCAGGGTTCCAAGAACAATTTAAGAGTGAGGCACAAAACAAACATACATGACCTCAGGGAAATGACCAGGAGAAACAGCTCATAAACACACTAATGACAACGACGACGACGACAGACAGGGCATAGCAACGACTCTGATACTGAAATCCCTGTATAATGAGCTTTGATGAGCTGAGATTGTAAAGCGGGGTGCAGGCACAGCCGATGATCAATAGACCGGGGAAGTCGCTGACTGTTATTTGTTCTCCCCATCCCTGCCCCAGAACGATTCTCTGGTGAGGCACAGGATGGTTCGTGTACTACAAACGATCATAAAAAGCTGCTTTGAGTATAGGGTGCAAGTATAGCCTGTTGACCTCCTCTAGCATTGCTCAACTGAACTACTGTCCTTTACTGTCCAGGGTAAAGACGGACAAGCGAATGTACAGCTCATGTAAATAAAAAAAACTGTTGCATACCTATGACTAAAATATTTTAGACCATTGAATGCTATTTGACCGATGTTCTGATATTTCCGTATAGTAAAATACACAAATGCAAAAAATAAATGTATGGAAAAAGCATCTTTCTTTCCATATTCAAGTTACACAAAGTAATAACAGGTTTTATAGACTACCATTTGAAAGTATGTGTATATAAGATACCGGCTTTGATATCAAAGTGTAGTGCGCAGAGAACTATAATTTTCCCTTCACACTAGGCTTAAATGCAGCTCTGCTAGTACCTCATTTAATGAGGAAAAAAAAGGAGTAAGGGCAGGGTGTGTCATTTGGACCATATTATGGCTAAGAAAGATTATAGGGTTTGGGGTGCATATGATACAGAAGGAGAGAGACAGAGAAAAAGACTAACATGTATACAGGGAGCTAGAAAGTGCATGTATTGTGGTCCACTTTTAGAAGCGTTACAGAATAAATCTCCTTAAATAAAAAGCAGTAATGACCTGGTAGGCGGTTTGGATTGAAGCGTACGCTGCGGTGTCCGTATGGGGTTTTACAAACATCTACAACCCATTCTGACAACAACAGATGATTCTTTTACTCATTGTACAATAATAATATAGACGGTTGAATAGACAGTGAAGTCAAGTACTTCCTTCCTGACACAGAATGTAATATTTGTCTCATAACTGAGAGAGAGAGAAAGAGTGAAAGAGTGCTTTAGGGAATTCCCCTGAAATCACCACCCCACACACCTCCCCATGCACAAAGAATTCAGATAATAGTAGGCTTACAACACCTTATCTAGAGAAGAGTTTGACGCCTGTGTGTCTACTGGTCATTGTTTTGATGAGCTCACTCGCACTTAGCTGACAGAATAGCGCATACGCGTCTCGCTCTCGCACAGACGCTCACACACCTACCTGAGTCACACACACACAAGGGATAATTTTAACATAATTCTCAAGACTATTGTGTAAAGTGTGAAAATGCCCGATAGGGTTTCAGAAAGAAAGAGCTTCTGTAGTCTGCAAACAATATCAAGAGTTAATCCACCTGGACTTTCCAATGAAAATGTCACTCGATAACGTGTATATTCAACTTGCTATGAGCTGAGTCATATCTAAATTTAGCCCGGGTTAAGGCACAGCAGAGGTGTGACATAAAGGGCACTGACAGTCCACTGAATCGCGCTGCTTTTAAAACCTATTTTAACATACCGTTTAGCAGGAACGTGCTAATACTGCGTAAGAACACCGGGGTGGTGCAGATTAAACACTAGCGACAGAGCTGTTGAACAATTTATGGCGTGCAAGGTAGCCAACTTTAGCTACAGCGGTGGCCATTTTTCCCTTTAGCCCACCAGTGGCGTCTATCACACCTACATACGGCAGGATGGTGAAGGAAACCAGGCTTCAAACATTAATTAGTTGTGTATACCATGAAAAATAGCCTGTAAAGAAACATGAGCGACAGATAATGAAGTGATGTGGAGGAGAGGAAGGGGGTGGGGAGGATGTGGACTCATGGAGGGTGGAAAAGAAAGAAAAGACTTGCTTGTAATAATAGTGATCTACAGAATGGAAAAAGAAACGTCATTGTTCATTAATACACTTGAACATATAAATGATTAGAAGACCAGTGGGAATCAGTCTAAAGTAAATGAATGCATGCACAAGTTGAGGTAATTCTTACGCAACATTTAGTTCACTAAAAATCATTAACACTTTTGTCCATCCCCAGAGGGTTTAAACCTATGCTATACAAATGTTCAGCAACGGACATGCAAATATTCCACAAACATTTAGCAAACTGTTTTATTAATCTTTGTGGAATATTCTAATCCTAGCCCCAACCCTAATAACCTGTTGAAATGTTCCAAATACTCTGTATATTCATGAATCATCACATATACAGAACGCGACAGATAAACTGGCACACCGCAACTACAACTAGTTGATCAAATCTCAACTAATAAACTGTTGAAATATTACAAATAAACCCTGTAAACCCTCTGTGGTGGACGATCCACATAAAGTTTGACCAAAATGTTTTAATTTGAAATAAAGTATAAATGCATGTGCATGTATATACTGTGTTTGTGTGTATGGTTGTAGTTAGGTTTAGGTGTAGGCATGGTAGTAATTGTAACTCATTCTCTCGTAGTTTACCCGAGGAGCAACACCACGGGGCAGTCGTTGTCTTGTGGGTAAGGGTGTCTGCTCCATGATCGGAAGGTCCCCCATTGGCTCCCCAGGCGCTGTGGCTAGGGCTGCCCACTGCTACGGGCATGTGTGTTCACTGCCCCCTAGCGCGTCTTCACTAGTGTGTCACTGCACGGGTGGGTTAAATGCGGAGGTTCAATTTCGCTGTGTGCAAGCACAATGACAAAAATGTGTCACTTTCAATTGAATGCATTAATAATGATATCAGTTAGAAGGACAAATCCTCACAAAGAGAGAAATATATGATCATTTAGACTTTGTGGGGACATTTGGCTGATTTCCATGAGGAAAGTGGCAAACAACAGCAAAAGCCAAAAAAAGTGTGTGCGCATTCCCAGATATACTCATTAGAGTAGTACATGTTTACATGCTGTGTTTATAAGAATAAATGAATGTAAAATAACAAATGTGTACATGTGTTTAGAAGGGTTTAAGTGAAATGATTGTTTAACATTATATCCCTAATATGTGTTCATGGTGATGTATATGTATAAAAGAGTGCCTGGCCAAATGCAGCACAGTAATGTGGGTGATCACTTTGAGCTAAACCAGATGGCCAATGCCTCGGTCACAGGATACAGCTCCACTACATACAGGAAGACAGAGATGGATAGGAAAGGATCAGAACCACACACACATGTACACCCCCACACAGAAGTACGACAGACAGACCCATCACTCTCCTGGCCTCTCTCCATGTTCTGGGCCCACACATGATCCTTTAATGGTAATTAAGAGACAGTCAAAAAATATTCTCTGTGAAAAGGGAACAGGGCTGAATTGCAGTAATGTAAACGTATGTGTAATTTATTTGACTGAAAAAGCTTTTAAAAACAAGACTATTTTCAGCCAAGCTTGAGTGAATAACTTGGCTGTACAACAGAAATCATTGCTCATGAATGAACCATTCTGCATCAAAGATAACCGTGTTTTTTTGTATTCTGTAAGTTTATACCAAATCATCCTGTAGCCCTTGCCAAGACAAATGAGTACGTTTATATGAATGAGATCACATTTCTGTATACGTTCAGAAGCATTAACAGGTCAGTGATCTGTAAAGGCCAGTAACAGTGCTATCAGACCCTCAGGTTACTATCAAACACAAGAATTCCCATTAACATGAACATAGTAGAATAAATAAAACATTCTGACCAACAGTGGGATTTTTCCATAGCAGCTAAGACACAGAACTTGACTTGTTTACATTATGCCCTTGAGTGTCTTCTGTGAAGTTGCATTAGATGTTGACTCATTTGAAAACAGAAAAAAAAACCCAGAATCTCGAATATACTGGATGTGTATATTAGATGGCTTAAAATTGGTTTAAAAAGTTAGCTAGCTAGTAGACGGCAGTGCGCCTGTGTGTGCAGCAAGGCCGTCTGGGCTGATATGGTGCTTTACACCGTCACCCCATGGAACTGCATTTCGTTTTAGTGTGTGCTTGGAAATGTGTTGAAATGACAATAAAGCTTACCTTATACCTTATAGACACCAAATAAACAATACCTGACCATTTGAGTGATAGAAACTCGCAAATGTCTTTCGAAGTCAGTCAGTCAGTCATTTTCTGTACCGCCTATTCCCAGCCACAGGGTCACGTGGGAGCCGGTGCCCAGCCGGCAACTCTGAGCGCAAGGGCAGGAACCAACCCTAGACAGGGCGCTAATC
>JANCOA010000057.1:7134564-7145160 GCA_024363135.1 Leptodoras oyakawai | reverse complement strand
CTCCACACAGAAATTTCCCAGGTCGTCCCACCCGGGGATCGAACCCGGGTCCTTCTTGCTGTGAGGCGACGGTGCTACTCTTTAATTACATCACAGCGGAAATAGAGGGTGTGTGCGTGAGCTGGTGGAAGTCAGTGTGGTTTTACCCAGTGTGTGTGTGTGAGTGGCGGAAAGGCCAACGCCCCGAGTGGCAGCATTAGAGTTTAGCTTGAAAATGTGAAAGAGCTGTTGGACAATTGGCTGTTCTCCAAATCCTTATTAAAAATAATGTGTCATAAATGTGGTTCTTATTGTAACTAATAACAAATTGTCAACTTTCACATGAATATTTCATATGAAAAAGTAAAGTGAATGCTTCTAAAAGCAGGTAACATTATGCTCAGTGTGTATTAAGTGTGTGTGGCACTTGGCCAAGCTCTGAGACTGACGCAAGATATTTGAGGCCTTTTTACAAAGCTCTTCCTTTTGTATGAAGTTCTGTATGGCTTGGTTTTGGCTTTTTCATTCTTTAATAGTCACATGACGGCCTATTTTCAGAAAAGTTGGGACACTTTCTAAGAATGCAATGTAAACCAAAATCTAATTTGTTTATTCACTTGAAGCTTTATTTTACAGACAAAGTGAATATTTTCAGTGTTTTTAATGATGAACTTAATTCTGTGATAACTATAAACAAATTTAGAAATCGATGCTTGGAACACACTCAATAAAGCTAGAGCAGAGGCATGTTTACCACTGGTTCATACCACCTTTTCCTTTAATGATACTTTTTAATCGTTTGGAAATTGACAATACTAATTGTTGAGTTTTACAAGTGATGTTTATTCCAGGTCCTGCTATGTTTAAGATTCAAGATGCTCAAGCAGTCACTGTTGTCTGATTCTCGTCTTCATGATGCACTGTCCATTTTCAATAGGAGACAGATCTGGACTGCAGGCAGGCCAGTCAAGCACATACACTCTATGCCTATGAAGCAACACTATTATAATTCATGCAGAGTGAGACCTGCCATTGACTTGCTGAAATGGACATGGGGTTCCTGGGAAAAGATGGCTTTTTGGCTGCAGCATTCGTCTCTCCAAAATACCAGTATAAGCCTCCGCATCAATGGTACCTTTACATATATGCAGATCACCCATGCTGTGGGCACTGATGCACCCCCATGCCGTCACAGATACTGGTTTGTGCGCTTTTCGTTAGTAACAGTCTGGGTGGTCTTTTTCAGCTTTGGCATGTAGAATCCCAAAAATAAGCTGAAATGTGGACTCTTCAAACCACAGGACACGTTTCCACTGTCTTTTGGGCCGTCTCAGAAGACTACGTGATCAGAGAACTCTTTGCATTATATAGTTTCAGGTTGCATTTCTTGATGCAGGGGCAAACTGTGTTAAGTGACAGTGATTTTCCAAAGTACTCCTGAGCCCATGTGGCATGATGGTTTCTCAGATCTCAGACTCCACCACCTGATGGTCATGTATGTTTAGCAGCAGTTTTCACCCTTGGCCTTTACGCACTGAGATTCCCCCTGACTCCCTGAATCGTTTGATATTGAATTATATTATGAACTGTAGATGGTGAAAGACCTAAATTCTTTGCAATCTTGTGCTGAGAAACATTGTCTTTGAACTGACTGACAATTCTATAATTGAGTTTGGCACAAAGTTGTGAACCATGACCCATACTTGATTACAAAGACTAAACCTTTGGTAGATGCTCCTTTTATCCTGAGTCTTGATCACCTCCCCTGTTACCAGTTAAACTGCTAATTGTGGAACCATCCAGTGTTACATGGGTAACATTTTCACTCTTATTTTGCCTCTGTCCCAACTTTTTTTTGAGTGTGTTGCAGGGATCATTCATTCCAGTTAAATAAAGTTCAAATGTTTTTAAGAAATAGCATTTTTTTACAATGCATCCCAAGCTCAAACCTGGATTTCCATGGCTACCATCAACCAACCAATTGATACGAGGAAGCCATGTTTGTTTGACTATAAAAGAGGCTCCTGCTCTTACACTAGTATACAGGCATTGTATCCTTGGCAGCAGCACATATACATGTGTTTCAGGCATGTGGCTTTGGAGAGAACAGTGAAGGGAGGGACTGTGAGTGTGTGGATTTTGAGTTTCAAAACAGCTTGAGCTGATCTCTGCCTAAATTGCTGAATATATGTTTAATAACAATTAATTAGATTTTTCCACTTTTCTAAGCGATGCTATAGTGAATTGTTAGTATCATGCTATTCAACATGTGCTGGAGAACATTCTCAGAACAGTTACTGTTTCACAGGCTTGAATTTGCTCAGTTCAGTTACGACAAAAGTACTGTTACTTTGTGTGAAAGGGTTTAACGTACTGGAAAAGTTCCCCAGATAAAGTTCTTACCTCTTATACTAGAGCATGTGTTAGGCAGCAAAGCGTGTACTAGAGCAGGCTATGGTATAAGGTTTTGGCACCACTTTGCTTAGTGCTCACTCAAAGATGTTTCCCTGGCTTACACTGTGCTCTGCCAAACCTGATTACCTTTTCATTCTGCCTCAGAGTTTGCCATTGTTCTGCTCCGATTTGCAGATGGATTACTACACACTTTTGAAGTCACAGTTCCCAAAGTGTTGCACAGAGCCTTTGGTTTGTTTTTTTATTTGACCCACAGAAATAGAATATTTGTATAGGATATGGAAAGTATATTTATCTTTTATTTATCTGTTTAATTGTATATTTTTGTATATATGTTTAATGGACTTTTAACCATTTTGTAATGCAAATATTTCTTACTGTAACTCCTGATGACAAAAAGTATGGAATCACCACACTGGATGTTCACCCAGCCTTTTGTTTTTCATAGCAACATTCATGGACTTCACTAATGAAAAACAATATTCTCCATCAAGCTTGTTCTATCCTTTATGAAATATTGGTTGAAAGATATGCCAGATGGAGTGCTGTGATGGACCAATTATTTTAAATTTCCAACATAAATTTCCAAAAACTTATAATCCATTTTAGATCAAATCCATCAGCGTGTCCTCTGAACACATGCTTCACTAGAAGAGATTAGGCATGAGGAAACTCATCACGCATTTGCGTATATATAAATAGGGACCTAGAAATACTACAGAATCTTCAACATTAAATATTAAAAATATTGAGCAGTCACTTTCTTTGTTTTAAATACCTAAAAAAAATTAAATGTTTGAAATTTCCCATTTTGAATAAAGGAAAAAAAAATCCCAGATGTTCAGTATGGCACTTTAAAACTGATATCCGTCACTTGAGCCCCTTCTGTGATCAGACGTGATGACTAGAGCAGGTCAGTGAACTGAAGGTTCTTAGCGCAGTCTTGTTGCTCTGCAGGCCAGTTAATTAATCCCTGAGCATGCTCAGAGGATGTTGATTGAAGTAACATGTTTTTGTTATGATGAGTTATGATGCTTTATGTTATTCACATTCCCTTTTAGAACATTAGGAGGAAGGATATGACCTACTTAAGGAAATGTGATTGCCTTTTTAGTACCAGTGTGCAGAAAGGCTTCCTTTCTTACTACAAACAATGATATCTTAGTAACTGAAAACTATTTATCCATTTGGAGGGAAATGCATGCTTTTTATACTGCATTATGTTATGTTATGTGAGAAAATGCATGTAGGCGTGCAGCTACAGGAGAATAATCAGCGAGGGGGTGGTGTGATGTGGTCCAACACAAAGTATCGTTGTTACCACGCCAAAGTTGATTCCTTTCCTATGTCCCAATGTGTTCTGTTCCTCTTATACCACAGTTTGCCTACAATTACATTTTTGTTTTTACATTTTTAAAGCAGCAAATCATATTTTTTTTTTTTATCAGTTCAGTTACGTTTAGTGTTGTGAAACATTTAAAAAATGAGTGAGTTCTTGGGAAAAGACTTACTGATTGTTACAAAGCATTGTATTTTTAATAATGACCTCATAACAGAAAACCTCACAATATCAACACTTGTACATTTGTTGAATAAATGGCAATGTTGTCCTAGCTGCTGTTCAAGAAAACACCTTCTAAACATTCAGAATTCATCAGTGGTGTTGAACAAATTATAATAATCCATCCTAATGAAAAACATGACCCTTTTGCCTACATTCAAAATGTCTTTATTTGCTGTGAGCAATCTTTTATTTGCTGTCTTGGTTATAGAATCTGTTGATTCCTTGCTGTACTTTTTCATATCTGCAAATTCGAAGTCAGTGTTCCCTTGTTGTGAGAGACCACATCCAAAATCAGTAAGAACGTTCAAGCAAGGATAATTACAACAGCGGAAAAGTTCACAAAGTGCTTTTTTTTAATTGATTTTATGCATGCCTTGCTATTGATCAAACTTGACAAGATAATACAACCCAGGTTTTGCTTACATAGCATGCCATACATTCCTAACATCAGTGTTCCTTTAGCGTTGTTGGGCTTGAGCACAGTTCCAGGACACCTCTCAATCCTGCATTACAGCTGACCCTGTTGCATAAGCTTACATCATCGATAGAGGCCCAGCAGTGGGTGGTGGATGAGGTTGGAGAACAGATGGCTTGGGGCCTCATCATACTCTTCGAGGCAGCTTGTAACCTCTGAGACCCACTTCTTTCTCAGGACGGTGATCTGATGGTCGTTCAGTGCGTGCTGTAATATGCAGATGCTCTGCTTTTTTGCATTAGGTCCTTCATATAGTCAGATTCTCTTATGTTGTGTGTTCACATGCTTGATTTGATTTGATTTCTGTAATGTGGGACTGATTTGCGAATGTGGCTGGATGGAATAGAAAGTCGAGGTGCAGTTCTGCCAGTTTAAAGAGCAAGCATTTACTATCCGTTTGTGTTTTTCACTCTCCAGGTTGTAACTTTAACTCTGTATTAACCCTGTTAGTGTGTTTGGCCACTCCAAGAATACCTAGAGGCATTTAGAGACATGTTGCAGGAGCTTGTGTCAAACATTAATGAAGAATCTTTCTAATGTGCACATAAGCCTTTCAATTGCTAATAACATGCTGAAAATGTAAAGGAGTCTACAGTCTCAGTAAAACAATGTCCTCCGAATGAATGTAGATACTTCTCAAGGTTTCTCATGATTTTTATAACCTAGCTGAGCTGTGTTAGTAACTAAATAGCATGTTATTTAGCTAGCTAAAGTGATTCATAGTGGTGGTCATGGTAAGGAAGCAAAGTTGAATCCTGGGGTTTTCAAACACTTGAAGTAAAGGCCAGGAAAAGAAAAGTTGCTGGACAATGATAAGATAATTACACCCTTCAGTAATAATATATTTCTAGTGCTGTAAAAAGAATGCCTCTTTTTTATTAGCCTATGTGAATTGTTATAGTTGGCAGCAAAGTAAGGGAATACAGTAATCATCTTATTGTTCAAATGTAAAAAAATGGATCTTTAATGGATCTCATATGGGTGATTCTCATGCTTACTATAGTGATGTATAACTTTCATTTTCTGCCGCTCATAGGTATAACCACACTTTGTATAACACACACCTAAAATCAAAGACTTATTCGTGCACAGTATAAGAGCAAGACTTTCACTGCATGTGTCTATATAGATGCACTGAGCAAACATAAGGTGCACAGATGTGCTGATCACTAATGAGCCACTCTGGCTTTACATCATGGAGCTGGAAAAAGTGCTTACGTGTCCCTGTTTCAGACAGAACTGAGCATACCTTCTTTTAATTGACTGTTATAAATAGGTCACTACAAAAAGGAAACACTACTTCACTGCAGAATGAAAAATCAGTTGAGTCATTGCCGTGTTTGTATACTCTTCCAGTGTATTTTCACAGTTTTTCAGACACAGTAAGAAAAATGGTTAAATGGTTAATGTTTAGTAAAAGATGTCTATTCTGGGGCTTATTTATTTATCTTTTAGTCTAAATGGGTGTAAATGTCACCCATTGACTGAACAAATAATATCCCCAGCTACTTTGGTTTTGGTAACTTTGCTTTTCTTCATGCAAACTACCAAGCGTGTTCGTGACCGTGCTGATTTACATTTAGTGTGACATCCACAAAACAACATAATGGCAATGCTTACAGATATCTCGAATTACAGAATGGCAGAAGAGCACCTACTAAGGGCAGAGTGTGTTAAATCTTTTAGTAAAGCACCTCAGCTGATGCACAGGCTACCACAGGCACATGAAAACTCTTCATCCTTTTATATGGCTGAGAGACAGAGTGTCATGGCAAAACCTTGATTTCCAAGAAAGTTGAATCAGTTCATCTGGATGATGTTGAGTGGGAGAAAAGTACAAGTGACTTCATCAGTCTCAGCTGACCGCAACCTTATAAACAGCACAGTCACATAAGCAAGTGTGCTGGATTCCCAGTTATGGCGTTAACAATAAAATCAGTGATTGGTTTCATATGTAAAGTGCCTTGATCATTAATCACATTGGCCACATGTACTAATAACCGAAGACTGGGGAATAGCTGCAATCCCAGCATCGTAAGATGGTGAAAGATGTATTCTTGGGCCTCCTCCTGGGTTCAGGGATGGATGTTCCCTCTTTGCATGCCTAGTCTCTCCTAGCATTCCTTCATATGAAGGATCTGTACATCCTCATCCTTGAGACAGTGGCCGCTGGCCTATGGGTGGGTGTAGACCACAGAGCCCTGACCTGCCAAGGTAGCTGTTCTGTGCCACCTGCTGTTTGGTTTGCCCAGTGTGCAATTCATAGCAATCCTCCTGACACTTAACAGCATACACTATATTGCTCTGCTTGTGCTGGGTAACCAATCCTTGGGGTGCACCAATTTTTGGTGCAGCCTGTTTTGGTGTTTGAATGTAAATGAGACATGCATCACAACCTTAGTTACACTCCCACTACATATGGAACTACGTTTCTCAATATATGTTTACACTTAGACAACGGTTGTCCTTGTCCTTTCTTAGATGGTGCACTATTTGGGTGTCTTCCTGATTTGAATGCCCAGATATGACAACCGCATTTACCCAGGACCTCCTTAGACCCAGTCTCAATTCCCTTCCCTTGGCCCTTCCCCTCATTTTAAAGTGCCATTGACTGGGTAGTGGCTCTTCAGAACAGAACCACAAGGAATAGGTCTTGAAATCTTTAACTTTTGAAACTTTTGAAATTGGATTCTACTCTTTTTTCAGTAGCTGGTGATGACACAAACATAACACACCAGAGATGAGGCTCTAGGTGTTTCATTCTGGACAGACTTTTCCACGATGACGGCACCAGTTGTGATGTTGCATGTCAGTGTAGTCCTGTCCAGTGTAACTGTCTTCATCTTTCTTTTACCATTCAGATTGGAGTCTGCATCTGAAAAAGCTTAGAGGACTAGATGACCACTACCCCTTGGTCCCAAGTAGCCCAAGGGTTCCACTCTTGCACCTTTTGGAGTATTTTGCCCCAAATTAAAGTGGTTCAGAGCCCAAAAATTTAGTTCCCAGCGCAAACCAAAAAACAGCAGGTTTTTCAATGTGAAGTGAAGAGGGAGTGTAATAAGCTATAGCTTGGAATTCAATAGTCATCTGGGGGGAAAAAGCATACAGTGGTCTCCTGACAAAACACCCCACCCCCTCATGCTTTGTTTCATATATAATATGACAAATTAAGAAATAATACAAAATTATCGAATTATTATTACAGTTTCACTGCTAATTTTTATATCTGCTGTGCATTGCTCAGTACCCTCCGTAGATGGTGCATCCTCGATTACATGGAAAAAAAACTCTTTGTGAGAGAGCGCCAACGTTTAAGAGTTCTCAACAGAACCTGTTCCACTTTAGTTAAAAACAGCTGTAAGAAAAACAGGACACACTACCCTATGCAGCATGCAAAACAGAGGGATAGGGCCAAGGTATGGGGATTGGGGAATTTTCCCCTTCTGTGGCTGCTGTCAGTGGCGATGCTGTCAGCTCATGTACAATTCTGTGATTGCAGCTGCTCCCCAATCCTCTGTGAACAGTTCACATACATATTTGCATATGGTACTGATCACTGGTTTCATATTTATGCAACTGTGCTGGTTTTGGCCACTATAAACCGTGCTGTTTATAAGGATTGGGATACATGCGGTTGGCTAAGTCTGATGAGGTCAGTTGGATGAGCAATACAATGTTGCTGAACTTTGTTTCAGGATGAACTGATTCATGCATCAAGACCAAAATCCCATGACTTCTCCTGTTTTCTGACTGGAATTCATTCAAATGTTCTTTAATTTCTGACTAAAAGTTGGCCACTAGAAAATTGATGTGGGTGGAATTGTCTGTGTTTTTTCCTCTAAAACATGTAAACATAGTGTTTACATAGGTTAGTAAGTTCCTTAAGTCCCTCACATGGTACTTTAGCAATCACAACAACAGAATATGCATGTATACAGACATTTACATTTATGGCATTTGGCAGACACCCTTATCCAGAGTGACTTACATTTATCTCATGTATACAACTGAGCATTTAATTGGTCATGCTCAAGGACCCAACAGTTGCAGCTTGGTGGTGGTGGGGTTTGGACTCATGACCTTAACCACTGAGCTACTACTGTCACTGATTATTTGTGATGAACTGGGTCATAGATGCTTGACATACACTATAAGTATTCACTCAGCCAATTGAATTCAGGTTCTAATCACTTCCATGGCCACAGGTATAAAATCAAGCACCTATGCATGCATACTGCTTCTACAAACATTTGTCAAAGAATGGGTTGCTCTCAGGAGCTCAGTGAATTCAATGCAAAGCATCTGATGCAGTGGTGTAAAGCATGCTGACACTGGACTCTAGAGCCTATGGTGTGGGGTTGTTTTCAGGAGTTGGGCTTGGCCCCTTAGTTCCAGTGAAGGGAACTCTTAATGCTTCAGCATACAAGAGATTTTGGACCATCACCCCGATAGAACACCTTTGGGTTGAATTAGAGTGGAGACTGTGAGCCAGGCCTTCTCATCCAACATCAGTGTCTGACCTCACAAATGCACTTCTGGAAGAATGGTCAAATATTCCCATAAGCACACTCCTAAAATTGTGGAAAGCCTTCCCAGAAGAGTTGAAGCTGTTATAGCAGTTATAGCCTATGGATTAAGAATGGTATGTCACTCAAGTTCATATGCATGTGAAGGTAGACGAGTGAATACTTCTGAGTATAGACTGATCATAGATGGAGTCAGAGATGTGGCTAGGTCCTGCTGTTAATGCCAAGCTGTTTCCAGTATAGCAGCAGTGAAGTTAGGCATAGTGCTATAGTAATAGGGATGTCTCAGAGAGAGAGGGCTTGGGCTTCTTCTGAGTTATTCTGTTTGGAGTGCAGAACATGATTTTTCAATTAAGCCTTCTTTATTTTTCCTGTCAAGAGTGAAAAACAGCCACATCTGGGGCACAACCAAACTACCGCCCAAGGCAAAGTGCATGCATGCACATCGATATACACACCCTCTTTTCACTGTGTGTTCTCTAAATTTGAGTATGCATAACTACACAAACAGAGGATGAGGTCATACCTGTGTTGGTGTTCTGGTGAGAGATTTATGATTTAGGGGTGAGCTTTTATGGCATATTTTGTTAACAAGCCCATATAATATAGAAGTGGATTTTCCCAATTTTGGAAAAAAAGAAATAAGATACCTTAGAGAGTTTAAGTGAAAACATGGATTATATATTTTTCAGTATATGAAAGCTAAGCTACAAGTAAACAAAGCTCACTTTGAATTTCTCATCATTGTGATGTCACTACTAATATGACCATGTTTGTATATGATTGCCTATATTTACTTTTAACTGCCTATTCACGCCATTTTTCTTCTGGCCTTTCAAAAGTGTTTTAATTTTGGAGAACAAGAAGGAAACCACACGGAGCCAAGTCGAGGCTATAGGGCGGACGTAGAAGGACTGGAATGTATTTTAAGCCAAAAATTCTCTCACAGCCAGTGAAGTGTGCATTGGTTCATTATACTGACAGACAAACCCATGATTCATCTCCTGTAATCACTCTGATCAGGAAATTGGGCTCTCTTGTTAAATGATTGTGTGACTATAGGGTAGCTTGGCCAAACTTTCTTCAACATTTCAAGAGTTTCTGATGTACTTTCACTGATTTGCACACAGAATTCTAATTATCATAATTATCCTTACTACTGACTCACCAGGGCCAACTAATGAAGGGATTCATAATAAACTCATTGGGCTTTGGTAGGAAAAATGCCACTGAAACCACTGAGCCAGTGTTGGGTTTAGCTTTGACAGGGTATATTTCCACATTCAGAATATACACTGCAGTAGCAGAAAAACTGGTACTGGAACCTGTGCAAAATACAAAGCAATGCCACCTATACACATTATTGGTTGCGTCCGTGTATAAAAAGCGCTAGACATCTACAGAAGTGTCTACAGATGACAAGTTATCACTATTTAAGCAATTTTCAACTCGGTTTAGTAGTTGGAGCTTGTGAGACAAGAGGACATGGCATTTTGGAGGTAGAAGCAAAATTTAGATTTTCACATTTGAGCATGGGCGGCACGGATAGCGCTGTCGCCTCACAGCAAGAAGGACCCGGGTTCGTTCCCCGGGTGGGGCGACCTGGGAAATTTCTGTGTGGAGTTTGCATGTTCTCC
>JANCOA010000057.1:7089265-7099303 GCA_024363135.1 Leptodoras oyakawai | reverse complement strand
AAACCCACGCCAACACGGGGAGAACATGCAAACTCCACACAGAAATTTCCCAGGTCGCCCCACCCGGGGATCGAACCGGAGTCCTTCTTGCTGTGAGGCGACAGCGCTATCCACTGCGCCACCGTGCCGCCCAAGAGAATATTAATAATATTAAAATGTTCTTTGCCATTGAATTGCAGCAGACAAACTGATGCTCCTAGCTGAAGTGTTGTAGCTGAACAAATGTTCCTGCCCATAGCTCCAGGCTGTGTCAGATAACCATTCTTTGCAGATGATGTCAGAACTACAGTACTGTCCCACCTGCTGGCCTGAGATCTTGTCCAAATTAAGTTGCAGTAGCCTGCAGCCTCCTAGCAGCTGCTTATGGCCAGAGACCTAATTAGAAGGCCTCGACTTGTTGACAACAGAAATAATTTGCCTGTAATTGGTTCGTGAATGGAAAGCAGGAATGTGTTTCTCTGTGCCTGAACTCTTTTCACCATGTGTGCTGCACTTTTTCTGCTGCTTCTGTGAGGTATTTGCTTTGAAACGGCTGTTCTCACGAATATTCTTTCCAACTCAATTCCTCTTTTTTTTTATGGCCATTCTCTCTCTTTTCCCAGTGGATGAGGAGAAGTTAGATGAGAGAGCAAAGATGAGTGTTGCTGCCAAACGCTCTCTCTTCAGGGTATGTGCATAAATGTGTGTGTGTGTGTGTATATGTGTGTGTCTGCCTGCCTGTTTTTGTGTTGGTATGCTCAAAATTATGTCCACACTTTGTACCAATACTCAGACTTCCAGCTGCACACAAAGTCACCAAAGCATTTAAGTTTTTTTTTTTAGATATTGAGTTGTGCTTTTTTTTGTGGGCAATGGGAAGCTGTTTCTGTTTTGCTTTTCACATGGAAGCTTTGCTGTGCTCTAGGAGCTGGAGAAAAATGTGGATGGTGCATCTTCACCCCCAAACCAAAATGCTGCTTTAGCACGCAGACTGAGAAGAGGTCAGGACCGCTACCGCACACAGCCCATCACATCACAGGAAGTTGTCATTGCTGCAACGTAAGAAGACAAACATGAGCACACGCTCTTCCTTATGCCTTTCCACCTGTCTGTGTGTCTCTCATGTAAGATGTTTACAGAAACAATGGTGTAATGAACTAAGAGTGAGCTGTAAGGCAAAAAATATTTGAAAAGACATTTTTCAATACATGTATGACAATAGTTAAGTTAGCAAACACAGTGCTAAGGACACATCAGTGGAGATCAGTGGTTCTTTTATTGAACATAAATGTACAAAAGAAAAAAGTTATACTGGGATCAAAGATATCTCTCTGATCAACACAATACTGTAAATAAAATTTACAGTAAAAAAAGGTTTTGTTAAGCAGGTACCGATTATACCTTGGGCTTTGGTTAACATTCACATTGAACATCAGAATGGGGGGGGGCATTAATGTGATCTCTGTGACACTGTGGCAGATGAGCCAGGTTAAGTATTTAAGCATTTCTCCTGGAATTAATATCCACAATAGTCTCTGGGGTTTGCACAGAAGCACTGGTACTGGAGCCTATACAAAATACACAGCAACTCCACCCATGCGTCCACCAGTGTGTATATAAAGTGATAGACATCTATGGAAGCTTCTAGAACTGTTTCTCCTATGAGAATGGCAAGTTGTCATGATTTTGTGATTTTCAAGACGCTTTAATAGCTGTAGCTTGTGAGATGCATCATAGCATTTCAGAGGTAGAAGCAAAGTTTGGATTTTCACATATGAGCATTTCTGGGGTGTACTATGACTACAAGAATTCTGGCAAAACCTCAAATGTACAACAGTGTGGCCATAAAAAGTCTTGTGTCCAGCATCAACTGGCAAGAATCATTTCATGTGGAAGGCATGCAACACAGCCTCAAGTAACATTTAGAATTCAAGGCTGGGGCCTCAACAAACATTAGAATGAGGACTGTGCAACGTTCCCTCCAAGATCCCCTCGGGGATTTACATTTACATTTAGCCATTTAGAAGATGCCCTTATCCAGAGTGACTTACAAAAAGTGCTTTAAGGTCACCATCAACAAATATATTATGATACTAGCTCAGATGTCTATTAAGAGTACAATCAGGTATGAAAGTTTTTTGTTTGTTTTTTTTTAAATGAAAAGGATACCTAGTTTAGGAATCTTTGGAAAAGAAAGATGGACAGAGATTCGGCTGTTCTGACACTTAGAGGAAGCTCATTCCACCACCTCGGTGCCAGAACAGAGAAGAGTCGTGAGGAGTACTTACCAAGTATTAACTGCTATACCAGTTTTTTCCTGGTACTTCAGTGTATTATGAAACAGAAAAACGACCAGTAAGTGGCAGATCTGTGAGCAGAAACGCCCTGTTGTGGAGAAAGGTCAAAGGAGAATGGCCAGACCATTAAGGATACAGTAACTCAGATAATCACTTTGTATAACCATAGTGAGCAAGAAAAAAACTTCGGAATGCACAACACAAGAAGAGGAATCTGAGGCTATAGTGGGCACAGGCTCACCAAAAGCAGACAGAAGACTACAGATTGAAGACTGTAAAAAGGCCAGACGAGGTTTTTATTGTGCTTCAGGATCCCAGGAGATCAGCACTTGCTGAAATATTCAAGCAAGTTCTCCTGGCACTAGCGTTCATGCCACGGTCAAATCACTGAGCTCATTCTGATATTTGATATTTTCCCATTCTGATATTTGATATGAACTTTAACCGAAGTAAGCTGATATTATGCATTGTACTAATGCCACATGATTGGCTGTTCATTAATAGTTGACTGAATGAGCAGAGGAAGAGATTATTAGTTCGTATTAAAGTGCATATAGTGAAAACTTTTTTTTTTTAATGATGGCTTTTGGAGTCCATGGGTTTGGAATGTCCTCTTTTGTAAACTCTTGAGCATTATTTTTTGCTGAGTTAGTTTGACCAGGTAGTAATTTAACTGTTATTGTAATTGACTTTCACCGGTAAGTCTGTACTGTGACATTTCGGTCTGTCTGTGGTTGTTTTGGCAAATCTACCTGCCACATCCTTTTTTAAAAAAAACAACAACTTATTTCTGCTCTCTCTTTCTCTCTCTCTCTCTCTCTCCATCACATTTGTTCCTCTTGTCCTGTGAAGTTCCCCTGGTTCCTTGTCACAGACTGTGTCTGTTCATTCTTCAGTAACACGTGTTCCTAGTCCTTCTGTAATCAGCAGCACAGTCACCCAGCACAGGTACCCGGGAGTCTTTCTTGTGCTCATTCACACACAGATAAACACACACAAGCATGTGTGCATGTGTGTGTGTAGAAGCAGCATGGTCACGCTCATGGATACTAATGTGTCTAAATGTGTCAAAATTAAGCATGTTGATAGCACACTAGTTGACACTCTGTAACATGAACAACCTTGAGGACTGAATGCCGAGAAAGTTCTGCTGAATAGTGTTATTTTTACACACGCACTGTGATCTACGTGTAGGTGCAGTGCGCCCTCATGTGGATTAAACAAGTAGTGTCGCATTTATTAAGTCATAAGCTGTTCTTCAAAAGGTACCAGGGGCCTCGTTTATAAAGAAATGCCTGGAATCCTGAGTGTGGATGTGTTGTTATTTTTTAAAAGTGCACATCCATGTGTGTGATTTTGCTTCTGGCAGAAGCAATACTGAAGGCTGCTTCTTATTTCCGTATGGTATGTTTCATATAATACACTATTGACTAGATATAAGTAACTAAAGCCTTTCCTCACTTGCTCATTGCTCTTATTTACTGTGAATACGATTCAGTATAAGCCTTTTGTTTGTTGTTGTTATTATCATCATAAATAATATTATTATTATCACCACCATTATTATTATTATTATTATTATCATTATTATTATGCTATTATGGGCAGCACGGTGGTGCAGTGAGAAACACTGTCGCCTCACAGCAAGCAGCGCCTGGGTTCGAGTCCCGAATCAGTTCTCCCCATGTCTGAGTTTCCACCAGGAGCTCCAGTTTCCTCTCACAGTCCAAAGACATGCCATAAGGCAATTTGGAGATACTAAATTGCCCCTAGGTGTGAGTGTGTGTGTTAATGTATCTGTCTGGGTGTCTGCCTTGTGATAGCCTGGCCACCTGTTTCCCTGGTTTCCGTCCAGTGAGCACTGGGATAGGCTCCAGCACCCCCTGCGACCCAGTAGGATAAGTGGCTTAGATAATGAGTGAAGGAATTAATAATAATTATTATTATTATTATTGTTGTTGTTAATGTTATCAATGAAATCACACATTTTTCTG
This sequence comes from Leptodoras oyakawai, assembly GCA_024363135.1. NCBI lineage: Eukaryota > Metazoa > Chordata > Actinopteri > Siluriformes > Doradidae > Leptodoras > Leptodoras oyakawai. Next base: position 7,095,033 of record JANCOA010000057.1, on the reverse strand, counting down.
ACCTAAAACTCCCCATCTGTTAAAACATGTATGTCCATGAGCACATCAATTTCAAATTTCTGATTTGTATGTCATCCTGAGATTCATTTATGTTTATGTAACTGTTTTATGCATGCACTACATTGGTGCCATGGAAGTGATGGTCAGACTTTATCACGAGTGTTTTATAAAGAGACCCCTGGTGTGTTTGTGTTGGCATGCCAAACATTTAACCATCTAACAGTTTTGCTCCACATCTTGCTGTATCTTTCTAATAAGCACAGCTGTGAGATGTGATGGAATGAACACATCCTAAAGATGGTTTGTTATGCTATAAAGAGGTTTGAGTGAGTCCTACTTTGGTAACCACATATTATAAGTTCTCATAAACCCTGCATGGCTGTACTGTCATATTACAAACATTTCTGCTGTTGTGAAAGCAGGCTGCCCTGACTAAAAATGCCAGTAAAATGTTTATGGCTTTATAGCTGGTTATATTACATTGCGTTATCCATGCTGGAATAGTCGTTTCCTGAGTTGTTTCCTCCACAGTCGATGCATGCTTCAAGTCATCTCAGTTCACAGCGAGTGCTCTAGATATAGCTTCCACTTTGAATGTGAATATGTAGCTGATTTTAGAAAAAAGAGATGGCAAGATTCATATTCATGAAATGTATAGATCTTGAGTGATGTTTAATGTTTCCTGCTTTTTCCCTCTCACACTTGTTTCCTATTACCCATCACCTTTTTTCCTGTGCTGTAAATCCTTTCTTAGTTCTGTAGTGAGGGAGCAGGCACGAGAGGCCCGACTGCTGCAGGAGAGAGCGGAGGCAGAAAAGGCTTGTTACACTGAAGAAAGCCGGGAGGAACCTGACCTGTCCACTCTCAGCCTGTCAGAGAAAATGGCTATCTTTAACAAACTCACACAGCAGTCTGGCGTCAACCCCGTCCGCCACAGAGACACACGGACACGCCGCAGTAATGCCCGCTACCAGACCCAGCCTATCTGCTCAGGAGAGGTGGAGCAGGTGAGAAGTCTTTTTACACTTTCACATGGTTGATGCAGTAATGAATCGACATAAAAGGGGTATAATAGTCCAGGTAACCTGTAGTCAGAAACAAAATTATTGGCACTTGTCATGAAAATGACTGAAAACATGCAATACAAATGCAAAACCGTTGTTTCAAAATGAGTATTCTTACAATTAATATCTGCTGAAGCCACCCTAGAGAGACTTCCTGTTGCGAATGTCTACCAAGAGTGCAAATAATTAAAATCTCCTTGCATAAGATTTCATGGCTTTTATGCCTTTGCATAGCCCTTGTTAATTCAGTCTACATACTGTCTACAACCCAAAGATGGTCATTGCAAAACACTGGTTTTAGTGTTCCCACAACGATTCAAGGTTTGGTTTGGATTGGCAGAGCCAGTTTGGTTTCATCACATCCATATGTGCTTCTTGAACATCCTTCTTCACTCTTCTGGGAAGGCTTTCCACTAGGTTTTGGAGTATGGCTGTAGGGATTAACCTTTTCATCCACAGGAGCATTAGTGAAGTTGAGCACTGGGTCAGACAAGGAGGCCGGTGATCCACTTCATCCTAAAGGAGTTGAGTGACCAGAAGTCTTAATGCTACAGCATACAAAAGGTGTCCTATACAATTGTATGCTTGGAAGGCCTACATATGGGGGGGTGATCAGGTGTCCACAAACCTTTGGCCATAGAACATATTCTAGTAATTAATGCCTTCAGACTTGACAAGAGCTCTGGACCACAATCCACTATGCAGCATAATTTCAAGGCTCTTACTTTTGTTAATTTTTCCAGTTACTTGACATGGCAAAAACATCTCGTCACCATGGCGTGTTGTTTGAACATAAAATCAGTCCAGAACGTGGCAAAACACAATCTTTTATTTAAAAATTTGACTCAGGAAGCATGTCTGCTTGACAGAAAAGTATGTCATGACGACTCCCCTTGGATAAAGTATTACAGCGAATAATCCGACTGTGATGAACATACTGTGTGTTACCTGATACTACTGCTTCACTCTGCACACACGTTCAGTCGTGTTTCATGGTTGTCTTCGGTGCAGGATGGCTCGGACTCCGATCTTTATGAGGAGGAGACGTGGCACTCAGATGGACTGGACCATGTGAGAGAGCTGCGTGCTTCTTCTCGTCTGCTTTAGTTTTACTCAGCTTGCAGTAAAACCGTAGGTTTGGAGTTTGCTGTTGTGTTTCAGGGTCTCTGTATAAATCATTGTTCCACATGGTGCTAGTTATATGTAATGCAATGGTGTATAGGTCAGTATGGCACTGTGCATCTTTTTTTAATATATATATATATATATATATATTTATATATACTGTATATATAAATTCTTGTGTGTGTTATAATTAAGATTAGTATTGCAGTGATTTAGCATTGAATTGCACTTTGTTTGGAGGAGTTGCTATAAAGTCATATGTGTATGTGTTGGAATTGGGTTTGCTGGAATGCTTTTATATACAGAATGGGTATATATAAAGTACTGTGCAAAAGTCTGAGGCACCCTATTGTCTCCGGGTAGAATGTTTGTTATTGATGGGCTTTCTTTTGGAGTTTGGCATTATTGACTGGCATGACTATGGTCATGAGCTGTGGGTAATGACCGAAAGGACAAGATCGCGGATACAAGTGGCTGGAATGAGTTTCCTCCGCAGGGTGGCTGGGCGCTCCATTAGAGAGAGGGTGAGATCCTTGGCCACTCTGAGCAGAAACGCTGCTCCTCTACATCGAGAGGAACCAGTTGAGGTGGCTCGGACACCTTTTTCGGATGCCCCCTGGATGCCTCCCTGGGGAGGTGTTGCAGGCAGGCCCCACCGGGAGGAGACCTTGGGGAAGACCTGGGACACGCTGGAGGTACTATGTCTCTCGGCTGGCCTGGGAACGCCTCGGGCTTCCTCCTGGGGAGCTGGCTGAGGTGTTGGGGGAGAGGGAAGTCTGGGCATCTCTGCTTAGACTGCTGCCCCTGCAATCCGGCCCCGGATAAGTGGAAGAAGATGGATGATTGGCATTATTGAGTCAATACAGAAAGATTTTTTATTTCCAAAAACTAAATGGTGCACAGCACAAAAATGTTTGTATGTCAAAAAGCCAAAAGCAAGACATTATAGAACAGACCACTTTTCAGACAAAAAACATAATGAAGGCTGCTGAGTTTTGCTGTGTGACAAAGTCTCCAGAAGAGCTGTGGCAGATTCTCCAAGAAGCTGATTACTGTACAGTATGATGCAGAGGGCTTATATATGTTATATATAATATATTTTATTATATTATTAAATACTTGCTGTAAATAATTAAGTTGTTTCTACATAAAAGAAAACACTATACAATGCTGTAAACATGAATAAACTTTGACTGTCACACTTATTCTTTTATTTTTACATGTAAAACCCAGCAGCCTTCATTAATTTTTTTTGTAATTTTGTAAAAGTGCTCTGTTATGTAATGTGTTGCTTTCGTTACTGACATCCAAACATTTTTGTGCACCATTTAATTTCTTGTTGGAAAAGCAACATTTGGAAATCTTTTTTATTGACTCAATAATGCAGAACTCAAAAATACATCAGTAACAAAAGTTGTACCTAAACCCAATAGGGCTTTTACACAGTACTGCATATAAAACAAACTGCACTGGTTAGTGATTATGGGCTGAATGTGGCACGCTGGAGTCTTGTTTTACTGAAGTTTTTTTGTCAATTGATGTCAAGGATAGAAGATTTGTTATTTTGTAAGCAAGTGACTCAGTCACTTTACTGAGGAAGAAAACTGTAAGAGCATGTATCTGGTGCATCTTGTCCTAGCTGTGTCTGCACTACTGTGCTGTGTGTTCCTTTGTTGTGACTTGCAGCTCCAAGACTCTTCACTTACGACTCTTTCTTTTCCCTTTTGCCCCATTCTTCACCATCATCTTACCTCAGTTTTTGATTCGGCTCTTTTTCTCTTTGCCAACAGGCTGGAGGTAGCTCTCATTTCACCCCCTCCTCCTCTGCTGTAAAATCTACCACGGTTTCTACAGTCCATGCAGGTGATATCCATCTGGCCCAACCCAGTGTGTCCAAAAGCTCTAATGAAAGAGATGGGCCGCTTAGACACCTATCACAACCTCTTTCAGTGCTCCAGGAGCGCAAAGGTCCCTCTGAGCTGCCTGGAGCTGGGAGAGATGAGTCCAGCTTGGGTGTGGGGGTGAGGAAACTGCCCTCTCCGGAGAGAGTGAAGCAGCCAAACCGAGAGGCAGTGATTTCATGTGAGCTTCAGGAGACAGACAGACATCAGAGATCAAGAGCAGCTGTGGCAGGTAGTGTTGTTTGGTCTGTTTTCTTCTGATGGATTTTTCATATATATTTTTTTTTGTTGGCATTTTTATGTGACAAGGAGGTGCATCAACACTGACGTAACATGAAATCTGTACCTAGTGTGGTTTGCGTGGCTTAGCACCATTTTCCTGTGCAGCTGTAAAACACCAGGCAGCCTACAAAACACTGATTTTAAAGATAGCTTTCCATATAGATTGATGTGCTGAATGTTCTTTCTTTATTGAGCATACTACTGTCTAGCTGACTGACCATCGTAATCCATGATTCCCTCACTCATTCCTGACATATTCAGCTACTGTTGATAGAGTTTAATAGAAATGTTGTGCGCTGAACCTTCATGTAGCCTTAGCAGGTGAATATTTTGCTGCTCTTCATCCTCATATTGTACCTTAGTGTGAAATCAAACCAAAGCCTTTCTGAAGACGTAAACCATGATAAACTCAAAGCTATGTTAAATAGCCATTGGGTATTAATAAGTGTGATGGAATGGACTGGTGTGTTCCGACGTTCCTCAGACTCTTTATTCCCCCCTGACCATGATAAGGTTGATCACAGGAGACTGAACTGGGGATTGGACTACAAACCACTTGCACTATGCAAATATCTTGGTTGCACCTCACCTGTAGTGTGACCTGTAGGTTAGATGTTGACAATCCACAGCTGTATCCAGAGTCCAGAGTCATCTAATAATATTAATTAATTAGTCATCTGTTTATGGAAGTCTGATTAATATTAATGACTGGATGGTCTTGGCAAAAACAATCTGTGAGCTGGAGAGCCAGAGGAAATGACTCGAAGCAAAATTTAAAGAATGATTTGATGCCTGCGTTTGAAAGTAAACTCCATTACTGTCACAGAGACAGAACACTTCCTGCTGTGTCAGAGCTGTTTCCCACACAGGCTTGCGGTTCATCCGATTTCCTGTATTTGAAAATGAAGACGGTTGTAACTCTCACACCTACACTTACTCTATGTAAATTAACGAACACGCTATTACACTCACTCCGACTACACGGTAATCTCCCTGCAATAGGCGAAAGGAGAAAACCACACACACACACCCCCAGTCCCAGTATGTCTCTCTCTAGCTGCTCTCCGTCACTGAACTGGGGCCGTCCTAACGGCTTCCGATCTGTGTGCGTGCGTGCGTCTGGTTGTGTTTACTGTGCAACAGGTCTTCCTGAGCAGCCTGCTTCAGCGAGAGCTGCAGCAGCACTGACTGCATCTCAACCCTTAAACGGGAGCACTTCTCTCTCGCTGCACACACACACTCAGCAGTTGCTGGAGTCTGACCGAAAGGCTGTCTCAGAGGACAGAGAGAGGACCAGAGAGGGAGAACAGGACGCAGAAGAGGCAGCGGAGATCTCGGACATCATGTCGGCGAAGCAGATGTCCATCAAAGAGAGGTGAATTGCTCGCTGCATATA
>JANCOA010000057.1:6975572-6986189 GCA_024363135.1 Leptodoras oyakawai | reverse complement strand
CCCGGAGGAAACCCACGCCAACACGGGGAGAACATGCAAACTCCACACAGAAATTTCCCAGGTTGCCCCACCCGGGAATCGAACCCGGGTCCTTCTTGCTGTGAGGCGACAGCGCTATCCACTGCACCACCGTGCCGCCCCTTCAACTGGTTCTAAGGGTAGTTGAGGGTTAAGGGCCTTGCTCAAGGCAGCTTGGTGGTGCTGGGATTTGAACTCCCAACCTTCTATTCAGTAACCCAACACCTTAACCATTGAGCCACCCCTGACCCCCTACCTTAGTACAATTGAATAAAATTAACTTTAATGGCTAAAATGTTCTTCTAAGGTAAATATATGTACACTCACTGGTTATTTTATTGCTGTTCTTGTATCTACTCCCATTTCATTCATTCAGCCTTAAGAGAGCAACAAGGGACCACAGCTGAACAGATATTATTTGGGTGGTGCATGATTCTCAGCACAGCAGTGATACTAGCGTGGCTGTGTGCTCTGTGATTATATGAGTGTTAATGTCAGGTGCAGCCATGCTACACAGCTTGTGTTTGTTTTCTTGCACTTTATTAGTGTCAGTTTCATTTTAGCATTAAAAGCATGTTCTAAGCCTGTTATGGTAAATCAGAGGAATCCTAATTCATTATGACCAAACCACAAACAATCCTAAATGGCAAATTATCAGGCTTCACTAAAAATATTCTGGATGTTTTTATTATTTGAAAATGATTATTTGAATGATTGTTTCCATGTATTAAGTAATTACCACACATTTTTTTACATGTACTTGATTTGGTTTGCTACCATGCTTTCATTCATAAAACAGGCCTTCATCCATAGCAACAGGGTTGATCCTATCCTTCCTCTTAGTTGAGGAATTTCTTAGTAAAGACTCCTTTCAGCAGTTTTGTGAATAGGTTTGTCAAGGAGACAAACCTTAGTCAGCCTTAGAAACTTTTAATTCAGTGGCACTTGAACTAAGAGAACTCTTAATGGTAAGGTAAAATTCATTGTGAACACAGCACTAGGTCCCTCGGTGGTCACTTTGCACTGATTGACATTGTTAAGGGCAGTTAATACATTGTAGGGGGAAAAAGTGCACCCATAGGCTATGGTAGGCACCTGATAAAACAGCGATTCACAAACACAAACTTGTATTTTGAATCTCTTTGACACAACTCTGGTTACTCCTCTTCCTATTCAGAACCAGAATCATTTTATTTGTTGTCTACATTTATCTTGTAGGAATTTTTCTTGCCGTTTGGTCACAACATGGTATATTCAACACAGTTTACAACAGTTGCTAGTCACCAGCTACTCACAACAAGTGTCATACTTATACCCTTATGTTCATTATCACATCATATTCATTATATACACTGATGTACCAAAAAAAACTGGTATAGCAGTTAATACTTGATAGTTCCCCCATGGGATCTGGGAGGGAACGTTGCACAGTCCTCACGCTGATGTCTGTTGAGGCCCCAGCATTGAATTCCGATGTTACTTGAGGCAGGGTTGCACACCTATCACATGAAACGATTCTTTGTACGGCCACGCTGCTGTCATAAGTTCGAGGTTTTGCTCAAACTTTGCTTCTACTGCTGAAATGCTATGACCCATTTCACAAACTCCAACTATTAAACTGTGCTGAAAATCGCAAAATCATGACAAAGCTAATCATGATAAAGTGATCTAAAAGCTTCCATAGATTATCGCTTCCATAGTCTATAGCTTTATATATGGACTGGTGGATGCAACCAATGACGTGCACAAGTGGCTTTGCTGTGTGTTTTGCTTAGGCTCCAGTACCAATTTTTCTGGTCCTTCAGTATATAGTCCAATAGACAACCACACCTGAAAGCACAGTTTAGATAATACTCCTACAACCCCATAGTAGATTTGAGCCCAACTATTTAACCTAATGATGCAGAGTACCCATAATGCACCTTGTAGTTCGCAGGGAATAGAAAGTAAGGTGCTTTTTCGTACACATGACCCTGTAATGTGACTAGTTCCTTAACTTCATGTTTTATTGACGTGTTTGTCTCAGTTTTGTTTTATTGTTCTTCTTTATATTGCTCATCAAACTTTGTGCACCTGCATCCAGCTTCCTGAGTCGTTATACTCTTATGGGCTTCCAAAATGCACCTTTAAATGAATTCTTCTCTTTTTCTCTGTAATTCTGTAATGGTTTTCCTTAGGCCCCATGTTGGGGAGATTCCCCTGGGCCACTTTAGCCACTCTGCTCTCTTACTCCCTTTTTTCTCCTCTCATCCATCATGGCTGATTTCCTCTGTTCTGTTCTCTCTCTTTCTCTCATCAGCTGTAATGTTTACCTCAGTTTCTCTCCCACCTGTCTCGTTCTTTTATTTTCCCTCCCAGATATATTCTTTCTCACTATTTCTCATTCTTTCCATGCAGCTCCCGTGTTCTTATATTCGGATCCGAAGTATTCGTTTGTTCGCCATACATGATTTTCTCCATCATGGAAATCCATGTTCATGTTTAACATTTTTCCCTTGATGTTTAACACCTTCCTGTGCTTCTTCTTTCTCATTGCTGTACCTCATTTTTCACTTCCCTCTCTTTCTCTTCCTCTGTGTTTCACAGTCAGTGCCTTGCCTATGTCTTGGCTTTGCACTGGTTCTTTCTTCCTCTTCCTCATGTGCTCCCTTTCATTTGCAGCTCTCTTTTCATTTTCATCCCTTTATCCTTCCCCCTCTTCCTTCCTTTCTTCCTCTTTCAGTCTGTTACTCTCCACCTCTCTCTCTCTCTCTCTCTCTCTCTCTCTCTCTCTCTCTTTCTCTACCCTTCCCCCATGCAGCTGGTGCCCTGGGCTCTTGGTCCAGATGGTGAGGAGGGAAGGCAGGGGTTTGTTCTCCTCAGCGCCCCACAGCAGGTCCTCTGTCCTGGGTAGCTCTGTGCCGGCTTCCCTGCCTCGGCTGGAGACCCCCCTCCCACCACCGCCACAACTACTGCCAGCATTAATCTCCTAAACGATCCCGCCAGAAGCAGGATCAATACTCATTTACAGAGACACAGCCTGATCCCTTAATGTAGAGCATGGAGGATGGCTTTCTGCCTTCACCCCCCTCATCCTTTCCAAGCCCCTGTCTGCCTCCTCCCATGCATTAGAGACACACAGAAGGTATAAAAAAAAGGAGAAAACGGTCATGTATAATGACAGAAATAAAAAAAGAAAGGCAAGGAGAAAACGACAGACAAAAATAGAGGTCTGGTATTCCTGTCTTTTTACTTAATCATGTGCAAAATATGGCTTTGGTTGATGAAGTCATCGAGTTGTTTTAACCTGCTGCTTTCCGTGTTCACTGGAATCAGCTCAGGGGCTCTTGAATGGCAGTCGAGTTATATGTTGGTCGAGATGGGTGGTCCCATCAGCACCACCGCAACCCAGAGGCTTCTACCATCCCTGGTTACTTGCTTTAATAACTAAATGTCTCTATGCTGCTTCATATTTGTGGTAGCATTATTTTTTCTCTTTGTTTTCCACTGGCACTAAAAAAATGACTTCATGCTAAGACAGCCTGGTCCAAGGAAAACGGGAAAAGACCGGACTTTCCATTGAGTTATAAGGCTGTCTTTTTTCCAGTCCACTCTGCTTTAGCATGAAAGCAAGAATGCGAGAGCGTACGCGAGAGTGTATGTGGTTTTCGAAACACCTCGTCATTGATCTCTGTTGAAGCCAGCTCTTTTCTAAAACACGTCCTCTTGCAGCCAGTGAGTCTGCTGTTCACCTTTATGTTTCAGCATCTGTTAGTCTTCTGGCTCCAGGTCCAATCAGGTTCGTTTAGTGGTGTTCACCTTATATGTCCGTATGCCATGTGTTTGAGACATGATCCTTGCAAAGTGGTTTATTTGTTTACTGAGTTTCTAAGCCATAGGAAAGGGAAGGAAAGGGTCAGAGAGAGAGAGAGAGAGAGAGAGAGACACAGAGAGAGGGTGGGGGTGGACCTGATTGGGCTTGGAGCCCTAGTGGTACCACAAAAATCCAAAAACACAGGTTAAAATACGGGTTTGGGGATTTTTGTGGTACCACTAGGGCTCCAAGTCCAATCAGGTTCATCCAATAAAGTTCAATTTCTCTCTCTCTCTCTCTCTTCCTTTTCCAGATATACACAGCTGGATCTGGTGCAGGCTGGTGACATGGCAGTCTTAAGGAACTACATTGTTATCAACATAGCTTCTTATAAGTAAGTTTCCCAGAATGCCCTGAGTGGATGTCACTATCACTCACTTTTTTTCCATGATCATTCCCTCCCAAAAAATGTCTGGTTACATTTTATTTAGGGGGAATTGCTTGTAGGGATGCATGACACCAGCATAAACACTTTATAACAACTTACAACTGTCATGCTTTCACCAATTTTGAGATCAGGCTGTTATAAGGTTTGACTTAAGTGATGTAAATGATTGTTTAAATAAGGCTGTTATGAGATTTATGACTTCAAAGTTGTGATGGTGATGATGTGATTCCGATGTCAGTTATTAATACTAAACTCCTTATAAATTAGTATAAGAGAAAATGTGTATGAATTGGTCATTACAATGTCAAGGCTATACTCAAATGAAACCCATTGTGTAAATATCAGACTAAATATACATAACTCTGTCATTGCTGTGAAGTTTAAGAATTTATTTACAATATATTGCCTCTTTTCACTATACTAAAAATGACTGAGCTTTAAAAAAAAATCCATTTTCAAGTTGTTTTTATGTTGTACTGTGTTATGTTGCATCTTATCGCCCAGCTCTGTTGAATTCTCAAATCTGATTAGTCAAAGGGTGTTAATTAATTTTCTATAACAGCAGCTCTGACAGTAATACTGATGATAGGTGTATCTTCATGCGCTCATTTTAATACATTATCATTTCTAGTTTATTCACAGAGACTTGTAATGGTAGAAGCTCCATATAATCTAAGGATATTAATAAACCGATTAAAAAAAACAGGATCAAGCCATTATTAATCTGTCGCTCAGCTCAGGTGTTAAGCTGCTTGATGTCAAAACTGAAGATAGAAATAGCGATGTTAACGGAAAAAGTCTTTATGACATGTTTATATCGGTTTACTGTATGTCACATTCCATAATGGGTTTATGTAGGTGTCATGTAGCTCTATGAGCACCACCCATAAAGAAAATATCGGTGTCCGTTGTCTTTAGTAAGACAACTAAGCCTTGTTTTGTGCTTGAAATTGACCCCATGAGACCAAAGCTGTTCCACTGTTCCTCCTGTGACTTAATATAGAAACCAAAAGGTTTCTAAGACTCAGGTAACACTAAGATATGTATCAAATCTGGAGCAATTATCACCATTAAAGTAAAGCTGTCCACACTGTTGCGAAGTCCCTCTGAGATGCAGCGGATGTTAATGCTCCTATAATGTGTTGTTCTTTCATTGCCTCACCCTAGTCATGGAGCACTTTGTCCTGCTGAATAATTCACTGTGTACAGCCACAGTCAGGGGGAAGCACTGAAACGATGAAGGCACTAGCACCTTCTTCGAGCCAGTCTGGCCTTCACGGTGAGTAAAATAGCACATGGGGGACGAGCTTCAGGAAAAAGCGACTGGAGGATGTGGCTAGAATGGGGCGATCCTTATCATTTTACGAGTTACTCCTATAACTGCATGACTTAAACCACTTACTTCATGAAGTGAACACATTTGAAACATGAACAGGATTTCAGGATAATCATCACTAGTCACATTCTTAAGTCAAATCGCTGTTAAGGTGTGTGTCTAATGAAACACATTTTGGATTGTCAGGCAAAGAAATACTGATATTATGTATAATAGGCTTGTTCTTAGTGGTGTTGCTGTATACTGTATTATGTCATATACTGAAGATACCCAACAGAAAAAGCAATGTCCACTCAATCCTGTACCACACCCAGCCGAGGTCCATCAGAAACCTGATAGTCATCAGCAGGTACAAGAATAGCCCAGTGCTGCCCTCCCTAACAGCAGCAGCACTGCTACAAGACATACTTTTGGAACCCGGGACAGGAATGGCTGACACTGTAAGTATGGACCTTAATATGAATTCAGTTTTTCACATATTACCTTGATGTTATCATGTTTCTGAAACACTCACCTTGTGATTAGGGGCTTATGACCATTTTTGGCATCTTTTATTTCTTTATCTCTGTTTCTTTCCCACTTTCTGTTTATCACTCTACCTATCCCCCCACCAGGCTCTCTTTCTCTATCTCATCCCTGCATCTCCTTTTCTCTCTTTCTCTCTAGATGTGTGGTTGTGTGCAACAGCATAAACAGTCCCAAAGGAACAGTGAGCTCTTTCATTGGGTGCAGGATTGAATCATCACAGAAAGGGTCCCATGATCCTTGCTGTGCCTTGGGATACACATCACATTCCTTCTTCCTACAGTCACACACTCACACACAATCTGGCCAACAAGATACTGCTACAGAATTGCCTGTAAACTATACCTAAACATGTAAGTAATAATAAATAGATAAATGTAAAAAGTGTATCAAAGTTTTCCTGTCAGTTTTGTAAACCATATCAGGTGAGATTCGGTAAAATAGGACATCAGGGGAAGTCACTTTTACGATCTGATATGCTTTGCTTGGTAAGCCACTAATCACAGATACTGATCTTGATCTGTTGCTTTTTTATATAATAAAATCATCCTATACTATCTATCATAAAAATTTGGAAAATGGCCATTCCAGTGACAGGCATTCTGTATGTCCTTACTAATATGGTCCCACCTTTGCAAATACAAAACATTTTTACAAAAAGGTAGAAAGGTACAAAGGTTAGGACCATGAGACCAGCATAGCATTCGTACCTTTGCTTTGCAGTTTTGCTTAGTTGAACTTTCTTCTTTCATAAGATCAGGTGAAAAAAAGTGCTGAAAAAAGTCTGGTGGGATTTACTAACTTATCACAAGAGTGTCATAGATTATGTATTTGAAAAAAAAAACTATTTGGGGGACATCGTCACCTGAATACCCCATTAAAAATAATGTTGTAGACAGTGACAGACAGGTAACCATTTTAAAATGGGCTACAGCGCTTACTGCATTGACTCCACCAGTTTCCATCCGCTGAACTTATTAAGCTAGGCTGGCCTAATAATAGATGTCCATGCGTGTCTCTGGTCACTTGGGGCTGACTGGGTTATTCAGAGACCTCTTCTGTTTGGAGAATAATCTAGGATGATGTGAGCTATGCTGAGGCGTGGCCACATGGGTGGTACAGGGTGGCAGTTGTCACCCTTGAAATAAGCTTTCCACCTCAGCTCATCTCTGAGAGATCTATTACACCTTAGTGATCCAGGCAGAACTGACTGATTATAGTATCTAGCCCAAGCTGATTTAAACCATCATTGCACCATATACACTATATTTGCAAAAGTATTCGCTCCATCACAAGCATATGAACTTGAGTGACATCCCATTCTTAATCCACAGGGTTTAATATGATGTTGGCCCACCCTTTGCAGCTATAACAGCTTCAACTCTTATGGGAAGGCTTTCCACAAGGTTTAGGAGTGTGTTTATGGGTATTTTTGACCATTCTTCCAGAAGCACATTTGTGAGGTCACTGATGTTGGACCAGAAGTCTCCACTCTAATTCATCCCAAAGGTGTTCTATCGGGTTGAGTTCAGGTCAGTCAAGTTCTTCCACACCAAACTCACTCATCCTTTTATTTATTTGTTTTGTGTCAGACAAGTAATCCTGGCAAGCATCAAATCCAGACAAGTCCATCATAATGCCAGACGGAGAAGCATGATTCGTCACTCCAGAGAACATGTCTTCACTGCTGTAGAGTCCAGTGGTGCTTTACACCACTGCATTGCTCTTAGACTTTGTATTGCGCTTGGTGATGTAAGACTTGCAGTAAGAGATGCAGCTGCTCCGCCATGGAAACCCATTCCATGACGCCCTCTCACACTGTTCTTGAGCTAATCTGAAGGCCAAATGAAGTTTGGCGGTCTGTAGCGATTGACTGCAGAAAGTTGGTAACCTCTGTGCTCTATACACCTCCGCTGGTATCAGTGGGGTATCTGCTGACCCCGCTCTGTCATTTCACGTGGCATGTCTGACGGTGGAATATTTAGTAGCGAGGAAATTTCACAACCGGTCTTGTTGTGGCATCCTATCACGGAGCTGGAATTCACTGAGCTCCTGAGAGCGACCCATTCTTTCATAAATGTGTGTAGAAGCAGTCTGCATGCCTAGGTGCTTGATTTTATACTCCTGTGGGCATGGAATTGATTGGAATACCTGAATTCAATGATTTTGATGGGTCAGTGAATACTTTTGGCAATATAGTGTACATTTTGATTCCTTTGAGCACCAGGAACTGTAGAGCAATTATGAAACCTACACACTAATGTAATTATGCGGTTTATTTTACACTAAGGAACAAATTAGATATAAAAGTGCACTGGGGGGGTCCTCAAACATTTTGCAGTCTGGGACTGCTTTAACTGTAAGAAGAATTAGAGTAGTGTTAGTAGTGTTGTATTATTCCAGTCCGGTTTTGCTATTGAGACCCTATTCACTTACTCTGTCTCATCTCGGAATTGAAAGCAATTCTACTTGATCTTGAATCTCGGACTAGAGCAGTGTGGGCTGTATGGAATTTATTTCCATACGTATGATAAACATTTCCATTAGGTCTATACAGATTAATGAAAAACAATAAAATGAATCAGTTAATTCACATTGTATTGACTGCTGCTATGTATCTGATACATGGTGAAAACTGATTTTTGTTTTAGGTCTCAGTCTTGCCTCCTTCAAGGTCCCAAAATCCCAAAGTCATGGTCTTGACTCAGACTCAACCCTTTAATGTCTTGGTCTTGCTTGAGTACAGGTGATTTCATTCATATCATTATCCCTCAGTACAAGTTCATTCATTTATTCATTCATTCATTTTCTTGACAGCTTATTCCTTTTTCAGGGTCACGGGAGCTTAGGGCACAAGGCAGGAACAACCCTAGACAGGGTGCCAATCCATCGTAGGACACACACACACACACACACTAGTGCCACTTTAGAGACACCAATCAACCTGACGTGCATGTCTTTGGACTGTGGGAGGAAACCGGAGTATCCGGATTAAACCCACACGGACATGGGGAGGACATGCAGACTCCACACAGAAAGGACCCATTGATTTTACAAATATCATCAATAATTTGAGCCATAGACATTTTAATTCCTGAAAGTCTCACTCACAGGACACATTTTATTAAAACTTCCATTAAGTCTATGTTGACATTATATAAAGACCTACTAACTTTTGAGATTTAAACTATTCAATTTCAGGGACCAGTCAAACAGGTTGATAACTATAAGGGTTTTCCACCAGCACCAAAAACATAAAACTGCAGCTCCCATGCCTGTGCTTCACGGACTTCTGACAATCCCTGGACCCTACTTTGAAAATGACGGTGGTATACACTGAAGTACCAGAAAACTGGTACCTATGAAAAAAACATAGCAATGCCACATACGCACATCATTGGTTGCGTCCATCAGCACATATATAAAGCACCAGACGTCTATGGAAGCTTCTAGAACCGTTTCAACCATGAGAATGGCAAGTTATCAAGATTTTGCTAATTTCAACGTAGTTAAATAGTTGGAGCTCGTAAGATGCGTCATAGCATTTTGGAGGTAGAAGTAAAGTTTGGATTTTCACATGTGAGCATTTCAACAGTGTACAGTGACTACAAGAATTCTGGCAAAGCCTCAAATTACAACAACAGTGTGGCCATAAAAAGACTTTGAGTGAATTGTTTCAAGCAATTGGCATGCAACACTGCCTCAAGTAACATCAGAATTTAATGCTGGGGCCTCAACAAACATCAGCATGAGGACTGTGCAATGTTCCCGCAAAGATCCCCTGGGGGACTGCTATACCAGTGTTTCTGGATATTCAGTATATACAGGTGGAGTCAGTAAAATGGAAAAAAGTGTGATCTTGCCCTTTTGGCACACCATGACTACAAACCAGGACACACCATCTTATTTTTCATTCATTCATCCTCAATAATCTGTTTGTTATGACAGAAACACTGGGAGTGAAGTGGGAATGAGAGAAAAATCACAGGGGTACCATACACACACACACACACACACACTCTCTCTCTCTCTCTCTTTGACACTCTCTCTGTCATATTCACTTACATGTTTCAAGCGGAGTGGGAGGAAACTAGAGAACCTGGAGGAAACCCATGTGGACATGCACAGCAACTCTGCACTGTCAATAACCCGAGCTCAGGATTAAACAGGTGCCAGTGTGCTGTCTGTGATTTATAATGAAAAACAGTCATCAGTCTTATATGAAAAGCTTTGTGTGGCAATAGGGTGGTACAATGTTTTGAAAAGCACCAAATGAAAGCAGCAGAGTGGAGGATGAAAGCACTGAAGATGGCTAGGCTTGTGAGAGCTGTGTAAGTTGCTGTGGGAGTGAGAGAAAGTGGCTCTGTCCGAAATATATTACCGTATTACTATTTACCACAGGTGGCAGGCTAGTGGCACAGCCTACTGTAGTGTGCGGTTTCCGGGTCAGCCAGAGAGAGAGAGAGAGAGAGAGAGAGAGAGAGAGAGAGAGAGAGA
>JANCOA010000057.1:6963655-6975472 GCA_024363135.1 Leptodoras oyakawai | reverse complement strand
AGCCTAGTGTAGTGTGCGGTTTCCGGGTCAGACAGAGAGAGAGAGAGAGAGAGAGAGAGAGAGAGAGAGAGAGAGAGAGAGAGGTGTATGCAGCCAGAAGGTAATGTCGTAAAGCCGAGTGTCGTAAACCAGGTGCAGGGAGGGGAGGTGGAGTGTTTCGGGGAGGGAGGGGAGGTGGAGGGGAGGTGTGGGGGCCGAGAGGAGGTGACTCTCCGCCACGGCATTTACACACAGCGAAAGGATCATGGCGGATGGCCCCAGGTGTAAGCGCAGAAAGCAGGCGAACCCGAAGAGGACGAGCGGTGAGTAAAAAAAGCGGTTTTTCTCTTTATACTTGACTCGATCGGAGGCTGAAATGGTGCGGCGCCACTTTTCCAATCACAAAGTGAGCGGAAAGTAGCGGTGTGTGTATGAGAGAGTGTGTGTGAGTGTGAGTGTGAGTGTGTATGTGAGTGTACCGTTATACCTGGCTCTCTCCGCCTAGCGGCACCGCGCACCCTGGACCGTTATACGCTCCCAGCCCCACGCGCTCACTCTCCTGCTCTGCTGCTCTCCTCCACGAACCTTCTTTACTTTCCTTTTCTACTTTACTCTTTACATTTCCCAACTATTTCCTACAGACTTTCCACTTCTCCTGAATCTTCTTCTTTCCTCTTCAGCGCCTGTTCTCCTTTCCGAGCTGAAACTTGTTTTCTCGCACAATCTACCTGTTTGTAATCAAATCTGCGCTGCGCTTTCCAAACAACCTGTTTGTTTCTCTACGAGACCGCGCGCGGAGGCGGCGGCGCGTTCACGCAGCGTGTTTTTGCTGAAGTTTGTATTGTTTGCTGTGAACTTGTCTGGCTACAATGGGCTGTTCCGCTGTTCCGCTCCTGCCTGTGTGTACTGCGTGGTAGCAGGTAGCCAGTGTGCTAAACCTTTCTACATTGCACCCGGGCTGTGCTGTGTGGATCAATAACCTGGGAGAAAGAAGCAGAGTCCACGCGCTTGCATGCTCTCTGCCCGGACAGTGCGATGCTTCGAGGCGGACATGATTCGTTAAAGGTGTGTGAGTGAACCGTTAGGCGGATAACGGGAACACGCGTCGCTGTGGGGCTGAAGAAAAAACGGAAAGTCCTCGCGTCGGGTGCAGACACTTGTGTAGTTTAAGTGTAAAAAAAAAACTTTGCGGGAAGTTGTCTAAGCTCACCAAGGGCGTGTCTACGCCATACATTACTCATTAAAGCAGGCGTGCGGCGCCGTTATAGCCGTGAATGTGAGTGTATCAGACGGGGAAGGAACCTGTTTGTGGGCTGTAGCCACATTGCTCTGTCTCTCTCTCTCTCTCTCTCTCTCTCTCTCTCTCTCTCTCTCTCTGGGTGGTAACTCGAAGGAGAAAAGGAAAGGAATCTGCGGGGCTGCACAACAACTGCAGCTCAGCCTATATAAGGAATGCGCCGTGTATATATACATACTGAACAGCCATTCTGATGAATCTCGCTCGCGCTGGCTGGCTGCAGGACAGGATTTCACCCCAGGACTGCTGGACCACTTCATGACAATCAACTTTTCGAGCATCATGCTACTTTTTTTTTTTTTTAACGCTAATAACAAGTTTGGGACTTTCAACATTCCGATTGAACCGTATTGCACTGTGTTTCTATCTATTCTATCAGCCGTCTTGATTATAGGACTTGTTTCTTTCCTTGTACTTTGTGACTTTGGGCTATCCAGCTCCAGCGGCTCTGCGGCGTGTTTATGTGCATGCTTATTGTTGCACACCTTAAAAATGTAAATATCATGCTATGTTTACTACTTCACATTATATTTATCTAAAGCAATATATTCCTTTAGATATAAACACGGTTAGGAGGTTAGGAGGAGGAGAAGGAGAGAGGGGGGGGGTGTCAGTCTGTTTTCTTGATTTTCGCCTGTTTGTGCGCCGCTTCAGAAATAACGGTGTGTTTTGGTTCCGTTTCCGCCATGCGCTCCCTGGCGGTGCTGTGAGCGCGCAGCTTTCCTTCAGCTGATCTGATCGGAGGCGTTAAACATCGCTGAGGGTTCATCGCTCAGCGGGAAGAAATAGACGTAGCGTGCGTGTTTTTGTCTCAGTGCTGCACATCTGGTTTGTCCACGTTGAAAGTCGGGGGGACGCAGAGGAAACCGTATCCAGTCGTTCTGAAAGGTGTTGGAAGGCGAGGCGTTGCACCAAATGTCAACTTGTGCAGGTAGAAAAACAGACGCGTCGGTGTCTCGCATGCTGCCGGGGATTTTCTGACCAGGCTGTGGCTTTATCTGTGTGTCGTGCGTGTTAATGATCCCGGAAAGTGGCATGAGGTAGAAACGGAAAGGTGGTGTTTGGTTGTTGTTGTTGTTGTTGTTGTTGTTGTTGATGGTGTTGGAATAACGGCGAGCACAGACTTTAGCGCTTTAGGCTCGAGCTGTGCTGCGAGGTCATGTTCGGGCTGGGGATGTTGTGAGAGTCAGCGAGCTGCTGGGGTTGTGTTACCCCGATGCACTAATCACAGCTCTCTCTCCCTGCACACCGCACTGCAGGTACCGCGGACAGGTACTGCACAGACCCACTCATCTCATCCTCCTCAGCAAAAAACACCAGTGTTGAATTAACACCTAGACATATATAATAACATATAAAAGGTACAATATATAATATATAAACACTGTAGGTGTTCATTCAACATTGCTGTTAAAAATAGAACTGAGAGCATCTCGGTACATGCTAATAATATTACTTCTCCTGCAGTTCGTTCATGCATTCATTTATTTTATTTGCACATCTGTTATAGTGCAATTTTAATTAGTAACCCGTGATTGGCTTTGGCCTCAGCCAATAAGGTCAGGGATTTGACGCTCCACCGGTACTTCATTAGCATACGCCCCGCCCATTTCCCCCCTTCACCAGAGGCCATGATGGCCGTGTGTTTAATCCAGAGGCTGCTATGATGGTCAGCATGGACCTGGCTGTTAAGTCATAACACCATCAGTGCGCTTTCTGTGTATTCACATTAATTATCAGGATATTACCTTGTGTCTGACCTTTTTTTTTTTAAAGACAGTTTTCAGGAAAATATCACCATCAAGTGATTATTGCTTCATGTGCATTACTCATGGGCATGGCAGAGTCACGTGAAAATCAGTACAGTTTAATGGATTGGTTGTATGACCATATTGCTTGGACATAGCAAGACTAACTAACTGTCATCTAACAGTTCTGTCCTTATTTCCTTCCACCACCTTTCCAAAAGCACATCTGATGGCAGATTTGCCTCCCGAATTCTCCCAAGTGGTCACGGCATGGCTGACTGAGCCCGAGAAAGCGTGCTGAGGTGTTTAAGGGCTGTCAGCTGACAGCTGACCATCTGACTCCCATTTGAAAACAAATCCCTCTTTAAGCATTCCCTGGACCCAATTAGTCACAGTTACGGAAGGATAATAAACTAGAGTTCAGCGTGGTGCTTGTATGATTTGACCAAGGTGTCTTCTGATCGTATTGATAGTTGTAATCAAATTGCATTACATTATAATTCTGTCATCATCTTCACCGAAGCATGGCAGAGAGGGAAAGCTGTGTGTGTGTGTGCGTGCGGAGAACATTGTTTGGGGGTCGGAGAGGGTGGGGGTTGTCTCAGTCCAGAGCGAGCAGGAGGTAGCACTTAGCCACCAGGTGAAAAATCTTTGGTGTGACCGTTGCTTTGTGTCAGGGAAAATTGTTCGCTCTTATTTAGAGAGCCGGGGCTGTTAGGGCACAGGTGAAGAATTTTTCAGAGGGGAGACACTTCATTAGTGTGAGCTGGGAGTGCCTCTTCAGGCTGTGTTTTTTTACACACCTTCACACCACCTGAACCATGACAGCTGCTTCCAAACAGCTCCCAAACCAGACAGAAAAACATTATAAATGATGGAAGATGGTCACATGATGCCTTCAACAGATTAATGAAACACTATTTTGCTTGATGTAAATACCGGAGGTGCTTCAGTAGCTCCTGTCCTCCTGTATCTGACACTTATTTTATGGCACTCTAGTAAAAGTTTTCTCCAGAATGTTAGATAAGCACATGGTCATAAAAAATAAGACCAAAACAAAGTCACTGTGAAGCCCAAGCAGAACTGCACACTTATGGGAAAGTAGTGTTTGGTCTGTATGTATTCCATCTCGACGATATCGGCATTTCTGACAGCACAGCCACAGTCTTGAGTCATGTGACTGAAGGAAAGGAAAGCGTAACATGGAGGTGTTAACGGTCCGCAGTGCGACAGGTGTTTGCCATTCACGGGCCATGCTTCTCTTCTCTCTTCTCCTCTCCTCACTGTTCCCCTCCACCTCCGTGCTCACAGGAATACCACAGGGCAATCTGAAACCTCCCAGTTTGGGAGCACAGGAATGTGGCTGACCAGTATTAGCATGGTTAAGAAAATAAACAGGGCAGAGCACCATGGGGTGTGCTGCTCTTTGTAGTGGCTTGGCAAAATGGAGGTTATGCATAAAAGGAAGTTTTTTTTTTGTATAATTTGAGATGTTTTAAAGCCCCAAATTTACACTTCTGGTTTTGCACATGGGCACAACCTTTTCGCAAACACCTACATACACACCACAATGTTAACTGTAAAACACATATTTTGTTTACTCTCAGAGAGAGAGAGAGAGAGAGAGAGGCGTAGGCCAACAGGCCAAACATGGTAGGTGTGGCACACGTTATTTTTCTAAAAAAAAAATTTAATTACTTTCTCCACCTTAGAGTCACAAAGTATGTGAGCATAAAGTATAATGGAAAAAACTGTTCAGTTTGCTTTTCATGTTTTTTTAGGCTGTAAAGTTGTAGTCACTCAGGAACGTCTCGCTTTCTGTCTCCTCGCCATGTGCCGATGTTCACTTTAGTGCAGTGAGAACTATATAAAGGTTGTTTTGCACTGTTGCTAGTGATATTGTGTGAATGTGGAAAGGTTGTCCCATAATTCAGCTTTACTAAATTCTAATTCTATATGGTGCTGCATACAGATGGGTGACAAATTAAAGGAAATATTTGGATGAATCAGCAGTATTGGACTGAAATGTCTCTGCATCACATTATCACCTTGTACTCATAGTTTATGCAAAATAAACACAGGTAACATCAGACACTGTAACAAGAATTATAACTTGATCAGTATTATTAACTTGTTCATGTACTTTATACTGTAGTGAAAGTCTAATATTTCTCAGGCGTGAATTACATGAAGGGACAGACGCCGTGTACTACACAGAGCTGATAAGAACCTAGATGTTGCTTAGAATTCATTTGATATAATCTATGATCCAGATTCATTAATTAATTATTTAAAAGGGAAGACAGTGGCTCATATGCTTTAGGGGTGTTTATTTATATTGCTGCCTTGATTCGCCTCCACTTGTCCACTTACAATGAAGCACCACTGCAACTCAATACGACGTTCTTCCGACTGAAGACTTTTATCCTATAATGAAACGTTTCTCTCCTGATGGACACGGTCTCTACCAGGATGACTCCACAGGACACGAGGGCTCACCGAATGGCTTGATGAATCTAAAAATGACCTGCATCGTATACTACGGCCTTCAGGCTTATCATATCTCAACCCGTGTTAACTAGCTACCCGAGCCGCAATCCTCCGACTTTACCCTGAATAGCGATAGCATCCGTATCATTTGGTAAAGAGGACAGACTCTTATGTAGACAGGGTTTTGCACGAGCCACTGTAGGCAATAGCGAAGTGAGCAGTGGTGCACTGTTCTGTTTTTGTGTTAGCTACATTGATTAGAAGGCATCGCCAGTTGTGTCTTAGCCTAATCAGACGATTTAATCCAAAAGAAAAAAGTGTTCTTTACTGTTGAATAGCAGTAAAACAAGTAATCTCTCTCTCTCTCTCTCTCTCTCTCTCTCTCTCTCTCACACACACACACACACACACAGATGTGTCTTGCTATACCTGTGAAGACTTTCCATTGACATAATGACAGTAATGAAACAGCAACAAATAAACTCACATTCCTTATGTTACAACAAATAAACTCACATTCCTTATGGTGAAATGTCCCCACAGCATTAGAAATATGAGATATTCATATCCTTGTGGGGACATGTGGTAAAAACATGGTCTCACGATGCATACGTAACACTGAACTTTAACCAAAAGAGAACGATTACAGGTGTAGAGTACAAGTAGAGTACAAGTCTTTTTAGCCTAGCGTTTAGCTGCACCGTGTAGAAAAAAGAGCAGCGTTTCAGGATTGACCCTATATCGACGTGACAGTCGGTTGCAAGCTTGACGGCTAACTCAGCAACTGTTAACAATAGAAAAAAATTAATAACCCAACTAACCAAACCTCTTAACTAATTGCATACCATAGCACCTATTTTTATATGATTATTTTAATTTCTAGTTTATATAAAGGCTTGTGCCTGCAGGATTAGTGCTCCCTGTTTTTGTTTTTTTTTCAGGACGTTCTGTGCAGCCGTATGAAGGGCCCTTCAGCATTCAGCACATTCAGAGCAGCTGTGCTGTTGCTCGATGCTGTGAACTTTAGTGTCACAAATATTTAGTTTCACTTTAATTTAGTAAAAATGTATTTGCTCCAGATGTCTGCAATGGGAAACTGTTGATTCCTGTTAAATTGACATGAAGGCAATTTTGACTATGTCTTAATGCTTTAAAGTTTTAGCTGGCTGTGAATAAATGCAACATAAAACATCATAAATGTATCACTGTGTGTGTGTGTGTGTGTGTGTGTGTGTGTGTAGTGTGAATTGTCACATGATGACATGATGCTACGCATTTTAAAAGCCATCTGTTAACATTTAAGAGATCTTCTCATGGTGTGCAAAGTTTAGGAACCTATCATTCATCTCGCTGTCTTTTAGGGACTTCCTCCTCAAGTCCAATAGAAATTGCTGAGTCAGGAGAAAAATCCGCTAGTACCCCCTCCCCCTTGGCTCAGCCTCTTCTCCTTCCTTTTTTAATCATATTTAACTTGTGTTTGTCTTCTGATCCCTCTATATTTACCTCTCTTCCTCTCTGACACAGTAGCAGGGAGATGTTGAGTGACCTTTGCCATGGGCGCCGATGCATTGCCTCGAGTATGACTTCACTTTCTCCCCCTGTGCCATTGTGAGGCGTCCAGCGTAACAAATTGGCTGTGTGTCAAAGCTCTGAGTGCACACACACACACTCACACACACACACACACACACACACACACACACACATGCTGAATTGATCTCGGTTTGGGCCAGGCTCTGTTTCTTCTCTACGTGTCTTCTTCCCCATTCAGAACATCCCCTTTAGGGTAAGCACCCCCCCCCAATGTGGAGGTCAGGTGGGGGAGGGACTGTAGAAGGTGAGGGGTCAGGTTTTTTGGAGGCCTGCTGAGGTGTCATTGAGGGGCTGTTGTAAACTGGCAGCTCTAGCTCCTCTCTTCTATCTTATATTTTGCATAACAGCATGGATGCCCTCTCTAGAAAGGCCAGAGTGTGAGAATGTGCGAAAGAGTCCACAGCACATTGTTAAGAGTGTGTTGGACTGAACTCAATTTTGTGTTTGGATGTTTGTGTATCGCCGCTTGTTTTAAATCTGTTTAACGTTTTAGCGTTTTAGAGAAGGAAATTGGCACCTTTGTTTTGTTAATTAGACTTGCTGAAAAGGCCAGAAAGGGAAATGGATGACAACAAAGCGACCTTTTCTGCACTGCTTAAGGCTGGGCTTAAAGCAATACACATAATGCTACAATAGAGCTTTAGCTATGCAGAGTGGTACAAACTTAGTGTTACCCTGCACATTTAGTATGCTCTTCAAAACACTCCAGCTAGCTCTAATACCAGCCACTGCATCGGTTCCTTCGTTACATATGTTAGGCCGTCAGAAGTGTTTTTGGAAGTGAATAGCTCTCTAAACTTGTCTGTGATTTTGCAAATGAAGATTAATGATTAGCCCTGATTATGCTCTCATTGGTAGAGGTGCAAGAATCCCTGCAAGAAAAGAGCTTTATTTCTCTTTCTGTCTTCCCCACTCACTCCTCTACAAAAGGGTCCAAGTCTCATGAACCCCTTTGTAGCTGTGCATGGTTGTGCTTTATTGGCTGGTGTGTGTGGGTGTGTGTGTTTGTGTGTGCGTGTGTGAGAATGCTTAAGTGAGCTATTGTGTATTAAGGCTTTAGAGGGGAGGAGAGAAAGGAGTTTTGCTACCTATGCAGTGGACCACTATTGGCCATAGAGAGGGCTCCACGGCGGAAGAAAAGGTCCATTGAAAGAGTGCGGAGAGGGGAGGAACGCTCTTTCTCTCTCTGCCTGTGGGAAACTACGGCCCATGCCGGGACTCCCATTTGCATACGTCCCATTCTTCACAGCCAGGGAGGCTGGTGTATGGAGGCATCCCAGTGTCTGTATGTGTGTGTCTATCTATTATACATTTACGCTGTTATTCAGTTTCTGCCTTCTCGTGTTTGAGTGTATCTTTCAGTCATTATTGGTTAATAAACCAGATTTATGTCCACAGTGCTTTTGCAAGAGTTGGTTCACAGAATCAGCAAATCGTTTTAAAAACCGTTCTGAGTTTCCATTGTTTTAAGGGCTAAAGCTTACATAATCACGTGTGGGTGTTTCCAAATCCAAAGGGCAAAAAATAACAATGTGAAGGCTCTCACAAGCACTCTGGCTTTGGCATGCTTTACCACCCAAAGTCTAAGTACACTGCAAAAAGTCATCATCATAGTAATAGTGATGATGCATAAGATAGCAGATGCATGTTTTACCATTTATAGCTCTTTATTCAGGAAAACGCCATTTCTTGGAAATGGTTACAAATTATTAGAAATGTACTTTTGCAACTAAATTAAATAATTCATGAACACCTGATTTTTATTGACAGTGTGTTATTTTCCTTTTTCTTCAGCTCTAATCTTTAATATTATTATTCAGCATGGCATTCACATTGCAGTGATGTGATCTGCTTCCACCATGAGCCATGGCTGCTCGGTATCCTAAGAATATCCCAAAAATAATCACATACACTGAAATACCAGAAAAACTGGTACTACGCAAAATACACTGCAACACCACCTATGCATGTCATTTGTTGCGTCCGCCAGTGTGTATATAAAGCGACAGACATGTATGGAAGTTTCTAGGGCTGTTTCCACCATGAGAATGGCACATTGTCACACTTTTGCTATTTTAGTAGTTGGAGCTTGTGAGATAGCATTTGGGAGGTAGAAGCAAAGTTTGGATTTCCAGGGTGTACCGTGACTACAAGAATTCTGGCAAAACTTCGAACTTATGACAGCAGCGTGGCCGTAAAAAGACTGGGGGAACATGCATCGGTTGGCAAGAATCGTTAGCGTGACATCAGCGTGAGGACTGTGCAACGTTCCCCCCAAGATCCTGTGGGGCACCTACCATGTATTAACTGCTATACCAGATTTTCTGGTACTTCAATGTACTGTAGACTCGACTGTCTGTACACGTAGACTCGATCTGCGCTGCATTGAACAGACATTATAACAGATGGCTGCACTTAAGTTCTCAAATATCTTTTGTTTCTTGAACTCTGAAGAATTAAATCCCAAACGAATGTTCGTACACCTCTTGACCAGCGTATTTCTCACGTACTTGATGACTATTTATATAAAATAGATCAAACGCTTAATGCAACCTTTACTTTCCACTTGCTTTGGAGGTTTTTGTATGGGTTACACCTGGCTATTAAAGTGAATTTCAGTTGTATCACGTTGTAGAGATCATGTTTGTGTTGCCACCACACTGCTGTGTCTCTTCCGTTTTGCTCCAGTGCAGTGCAGCTTGACAGCGATCGGGCTCGACTCATGACGTGACCCGTGCGACTTAAAACAATCTGATTGCTTCTCAAGTGCGAAAAGATGAGAAGTCTCCTATGTGCCTGTCTGCAGAGGAGAGAGGATAGTCTTCGTGCAGAGGATTCTCACTGCAGCCTGAAATAGGGGTGGGGCTACACCTGGTAGGCGGAGTAACAAATAGTACTTCACCTACACCTTATATTCAAGTGCAGCTAAGAACCAGAAGCTTTCTGTGGGTTTTAGTGAAGTGATTTCTCCCAGCTCTGTACTTTGAGGAATTGAAAAGAGCTAAGAGGCCGTATCAAAAGCAGCACCATCACCTTGTCTGTGACAAAGAACTCTCTGATAAGTGCACACACACACACACACACACACACACACACACACACACACACACACACACACTATATCTATAGCATGGCATACAGTGATGCCGCAAACCAAAATAACAGCAGCTGAAATGTTCCCCCCTGTTTCTGTGTGTATACAGCAGCAGTAGAGACGTGGATGTGGTCGTGGATTAGATGTAGACACCGCTATTAGACTCCATTATCGTTTTTGTGTGTGTGTGTTAGAGAGTGAAAGAAAGTGTCGGACTTACTCTGCATTCAGCTGTCAGAGTGAGTCATATAGACAGGTGCGAGAGGTACATTACCTCATCTAACACACTCCGCCATCCTTCTGGACCTGTGTGTGTGTGTGTGTGTGTGTGTGTGTGTGTGTGTGTATGCACAAGCAGCCAAGGTCGAAAGGTGGCTGCCACACCAAACAGGAAATTAAGACTTCACTCCCCTCCCTCTCTTTTCCCTCTCTCTCTGTCTTAGGGATGATATTAAGTTTGGATGTGTACACCTGTCTAAAGGACTCTTTGGCTGTCAGCGCAAGTGGTATGCTCTGAGGGGAAGGGTGTGTGTATGTATGATTGTGCATACACCTGTTGTTGTTGGGGTTTTTTTTTAAGTACACCTGGGAGGATTGGTAATTGCCCTTTGTGAGGGGTAATTTAGTGAATGTCTGTTTTGCTGATACACTCACTGTTTTTAATAACGTTCCTAGGGACTGAGTTTCAGCACTCTGCTACCCCCTGCTAGACTTACCTTCACAGCACATGGTCTGCCCTTACTCCGCACCCAGTCTTGTCCACGAGGCAGCCATTTTGGCTCTGTCTCTCAGCTGTTATTTTTAGTCATCCAACACCAGTCCTACTGGCTACTTCAATAACCCGAAGCAGACATATGAAATCGCTCAAACCACACAAAACCCTCTTTTTTTAAATGTTCTTTTTCAGCTACAACCTTTTAAGTCGTAGTTTTGCGAGTAGCAGTGCTGATCAGATCCGAGGCAAATGAAAGTTCTTGTAGCTAAAGAAGTTCAAACCCCGTATGATTTCCTACTCTATACGTTAATGCACTAGACAGAGTATAACATACTGTATTAGCTGCAGGACTATCTACACAGTGAGCTACTTCATATTAAGTTTGTTATTCTGGATTTTAAGGTTTGTTTCGTTTACATTTAATGAATATTTGTCTCAGAGTCTAATCTAATCTAATCTAATCTAATCTAATCTAATCTAATCTAATGTATTAACCAGAATGCTGGCTTTAACCTACAAGGTTTGCTAGCTAGCACTAACTCCTTCCCATGAAGTTTAGCCCAGTTTTCTTTCCAGCCAATTCGTGAATATTCATCTAATTCAAGGTCTAAGCTAAACCTGGGTAAGATTAGCTAAAGTGTTCGTCTTTAAATACGTTGTATTGTTTAATAGAGTGTTTTATATATACACACACACACACACAGTACAGGCCAAAAGTTTGGACACACCTTCTCATTCAATGCGTCTTCTTTATTTTCATGACTATTTACATTGTAGATTCATAAAATAATCATAATATGAATTTTAACAGTTGTTCAATAGAGCTGTTGGCTGTGTAGTAACCTGACTTCTGCACAACACAACTGATGGTCCCAATCCCATTGATAAAGCAAGTCATTCC
>JANCOA010000057.1:6880420-6892572 GCA_024363135.1 Leptodoras oyakawai | reverse complement strand
TACTGGTGCAATGTGCAATTAATGAAGATTGGCCACCAGGCTGGTCCAATTTAGCCATGAAACCTCCCACACTAAAACGACAGGTGTTTCAGTTTCATTGTCTAACCCCTGTACATTAACATAATAAAGTTTAGAATATGCAAGTCGAGACACCAAAGTGCTGGAAAGTTTTGAAGGGAATTTAACAGAGCTTATCTACATGCAGAGGATGTTTCAAATGCACAAAAATTTATCTTAAAAAATTAGTCGGGAAAATATGAACTTTTTAAATGTTAATATGGAAACCTGACTGTCAGGGTGTTTTGACTCTAGCCTGCCCTCTAGTGGATGCACAGAGAATCACGGGATCTTTCTTGGCTCTATTAGCCCAGAATCCATTGCATCTCTCAGCAGTGGTCAGTGCAATGGCTTATGCAGTCAGTGGAGCACAAGTTGTTCAAGGTCATATATGAGAAGTGCAGGAACAGTATTTTTATGGTTAGAGGGATAGACTCAGTCCACTTGCTAATGTCCCAATGTAGCTAAGTGACAGATCAAAAGTGTGATTCTCTGTTTGTGTGTTTTCTTACTTTAGGAAGTTCCCATTCAGAGCGGGATCCATCAGCGCTGTAATAGTATGGCCTGCCCTGCTCATCCACATGCTTTATCCACTACGGCATACAGAAGAGAGAAAGTATAGCCCAAGACATTCACTGTTAGAGTGGATAATAATACATATGTATAGTTTTTACAGACTAGCTTAAGAACTATAGGCTAGTACCTTCTCATTATTATATTCGCACACATAAAGAGTGTGGCCATGTTCATCCAGTTCTTCAGACCAGCCTCTAGGGGGAGAGCCATACTGACTATCTGACTGACTGGAGTGTGTGCTCAGGCAGTTCTCCTCAGACGACAGTGGCTGAGAGAGTGAGAGAGAGAGACAGAAAAAAGGAAAAAGACAGATCAAATAAACAAGTTACAAGTGCATGCTGTTAGTCATGTTTCTGTTCTTTGTAGCTTTGCGGCTTTGTATGTAATAGCAGCAGACATTCAACCTTCCAAAAAGGGTGAGAGGTCTGTAGCAGATCTGAGTGCTTAAAAATACAGAAATGAATGTTTTGAATGAATTGTATGTAGAATTACTATGAACAGGAATTCTGACACATTTTTCTGCACTGAAATTACAAAAAAAAATTGTTCACAAACACTTATAAGGACCAAGTGTTAAATTCCTCAGACAGATTTACGATATAAGTAGATTAACATTGAAAACCTGTTATTCAACAGTGGAACAACTGGATTATTTTTCAGAATTTTAGTCCACATCTGCTGCTTGCCATGGCAGGGAACATTCCCTAGTGAGTATTCTTTTTGTCTCATCCTCCCTCTTTTTCTTGGTTGGACATTTTGGTCCTTGCTGGCTGCACTGTTTGCAACAGTGACTTTTCTATTGGCCAGGGATGGATTTGCAGGTGTCATTCATTCATTAGCATAGCTAAAGTTATTTAAACTAGCTGGCAGGCTGCTAATCAGCTATTCTATTGATGTCCTACACGATGAAGCCAAGATCCGTGCAGACTTGCTTAGTCATAACATAATAATGAACAACTCCATGAGTTGAATAATATTCAAAAGTGAGAAACCAACATCTAGCATGAAGCCTATGTTCAAACACCAACTCAATACCACCTTGGATAAATGTTGTAAATGTAAATGCAATGTAAATGTAACCGAGATAAATGCAAGTTGCTCTGCATAAGGGCATCTGCCAAAAGCAATAAATGTAAATGTAATGTAAATGTAAGCAAAATATGCATAATTAAGATGTCTTTTGCATAAAATATTATAATCTTCCCTGCTATTTCCTTTTATTTCCTCCTCTGGTATTTCTGAAGCCAGAAATGGAGACTTGAGGTTGTGACTTGGACTCAACTTGAAATGACTTGAGACTAGACTCAGACTTGAAAGTTAAAACGAATGAACAATAGTTATTTTATCCTTTGCCACATTAACACTAGGGAAACGTTTACTTGGACTCTAGCTCAAAGACTTGACACCTGACTAGGACTTGCAGGTTTTGTGTAGCTTTTGACACCATTGAGCTCTGTCATGGAGTAGAAAATGTTGTTGGAGTTAAGGGAACAGCCATTTCCTGGCAGTCAAAGACCTTGGTGAAATTGTTGTCTCCAGTCTTTCGTTTGAATTGTATGTAAACATAGCACAAAAGGTAAGTTGTAAGAATGCTTCATGGCAATAAATCCTATACCGTTGGAAAGCCTGTTAATTTCTCTTTTAACTGGTGACACATTTATAAGGAGCAATGCATTTGTGGGATGAGCAGTAGAGCCGAGAATGTGGGTTGCAGCCATGAAAATTTATATAATGGTATAAAAGTTATATATATATGTGGTATGGTATATGAGTGGAACTGAGAAAATGGACAATGAGTGTAGAGAAAAGGAGGTGGTCAATGTTATGCCAGAGTCTTCGATTACTGTGTGTTCTGCTGTTACACATACTGCCACAAGATGACAGTATTGCATTAAAACAAAATAAGGTTAGCCATATCTTTCCTATAAATCAGAACAAAAATAAAATCGCAATACTTGAAATTTTACAAAACACAAAAATAAACACAGTATTTATTTATGCTAAGGTTTTTTCTCTGCAAAATGAGTGGCTCCATCTACATATTTAATTCAGCAACAAAAGATTGATATGATATAGATTTTGATGACTAGTGGGCCAGTCAGAAAAGGAGTTATAGACACTCACACGAGACTTTTCCGAGCATCATGCATATATTTTAAAACACTGCAATGTCCTGCCCAGCAATTACAGATCTCTGCATCACTGCTTTGGGATGTTCTCTCAAACACTGGTTATGCTTATGTTAATCCACTCTGTGTCCACAGAAATACCTTACATAACACTAACAGATGTACCACAAAGACCTGTGTGAAGCTAGGTCAGTCACAATCGGGCAAGTCTTAAATATCACAGCGGGTTTTTAGAGGTTTATATATAGAATAGAGACCTACTTCAACTCTGCCCTAGTTAAAACACACTCTGATACACGCACACACACTCTGATACACGCGCACACACACTCTGATACACGCGCACACACACTCTGATACACGCGCACACACACACTCTGATACGCGCACACACACACACTCTGATACGCGCACACACACACTCTGATACGCGCACATACACAAAAGCTTCTAACACTGAAATGACCTGATCTGGTACGAGTTGACAGTAAGGCGTAAGGGTGGGCGATATGACGCTGCCCACAGGAAGACTGATGCGGTTTCACACAGTATCGTCATTGTATGACTGACGTAATAATGATGCCATTCCATGCATTGTGTCTGCATGTTACTTGCAAGAAGTTCACTGAACATAGATGGTTTGTGTGTAAAATGAGTCATGTCTGTGAAATCTCTGTAGTGTAGAATGTCTGAGAAAGTCTCCCACTTTTCCCTTTTTCCTCAGCTTAACAGCTGGACCAGTAAACCAGATGTAGAGGTTTTCTGATGTATGCTATAAATGAAATGGTAACCATAAAGGAATTTACAAGCTGTGTTTAAATACATTTGAAAATGTTCTAACCATCCAAAGTAAAGCATCATAAAAACAAAAACAAGATGAGAGAACCGATGCTCAAAAGAACCGTTAGCAATACTAATGCAGCGTTATTCAGATTGTTGCCATCACCAGCTAAAACACTTATAATCTGACCACTGCATTATTTTTGGACAGTATTCATGTCTTTGGGTAAAAATATTTACAAATGATAAAATATTTGTGACCATATTTGAAGAGAGAAGGGCTTAAACATTACGCTTTGCCTATGAGTCCAGATAAAGTAAAATATTGTTTTATATGCATTTGAAATTTTAATATAGACAGTATTTGATTATTTACAATAATATTTATGTTTAGCTGTATCTCATGTTAGATAATGAACCTCACAATTGCTAATTTCTATAAAATTTAAGGTTCAATGCTTCAGTCAAAACCTCCATCTGCTTGCAAAATCACACCGGTTTCTCTCCGGACAGGACTAAAATGACCAGAACACCATATAATTGGTCCAAAAACAATGTTTTTTGGTCTGAAATTATCTCAGGGAAGGAGCGAGTTACCCACACATATGGCCAGTCTAGACAGAAAAAAAAAACAAGTAGCACCAGGAGGTTTATTCCAGATCTCCATGCAAAGCTAACTGCATCTGTATATGGCATTATGTGTTATTTTTAACAATAATAATTTGCTGAACAGTAATGTTCAAAACTCCAGCACTGCAGTCAAAACAAATTGTCAAATCACTAAAGTGCAGGGTGGGTAGAGACTGGCCATTCTGCCTTTCCTCCTTCTGTAAGCACACACTCAGCTTGATGCTATGTGAATTTGGCACAGAATAAACCCTAACATCTCATCATTGGGTACAGTATAACTTTGCTGAATACAATAACATGCTGCTATTCGGTGCCATTTGCACCATTAGTGCATTACCTCCATGTCAGTGGTGTTAGCTGCGTCTCCTCGGCTACCCCCGGTGGTGTCCCGAGAGCGTGGTGGCTTCCACGTTCTCTCCTGGGTGGTCTTGTTGTAGTAGAAATGTCTTCCGTTCACGTCCTTATAGGTCTCCCAGTCCCCCAGAACATGCAGAGGAGAGGACGAAGGAACAGGAGGTAAGGATGACTGAGAAACCTTCAGCTCCCTCAAGTTGGTGTAGACAGGGGATTCTGGACGGCCATGGCCAACAGGTGACACCGTCTGAAAGACATAGAGAGGGACAATAGTTCAGGACTGGGTGATTTTAGAGGCTTGTCTGTAAATCCCAAGGACTTGCTGTACATGTTATCTTGTAAATGATGGAGGCTTATCTAATTCTTTATAATCAGGACAAGCTGACTCTTTGTGTGACACAAAAAGTCTTTGCACATGTGCACCTGCAGAGCCAAATAACCCCAGAACATAAACTCTGATTCAAAGTGATTAAAAGAGGTCTGAATGGCTCAGTCAAGCAGTGCGTAAACCATTGGAGGGATCCAGAAGTCTGGGTCTGATCAGGCCAAAGAATTTTGGCTAATTCTACTGTTTCAGGAATGTCGACAGGGTACATTGTCCTAGGCTCTGGACTAAGGAAGAACAGATTCAAGTTACTTCTAAAAATACTTGAGGAGAAGAAGGGGTAACTAATAAACTGTGCTTTATCCTGCACACACAGATTTAGTAGCTGTTTATTTAACGGTTTAATTAATACACCATTAAAAAAGGAATAAAATTTATTCAACAGGGGTCAAAACTCTGCGATTAAAAGGTATGTAACCTAGTAACTGGAAGAAAGCGCTAGATATGAGACGAGGTGCGTCTATAGAAACACCAAGAAAAGAAATCTTTACACATGATGTTCATATGTAATTTTCCGGATTGTGCATGGCAGCAGTGAGCCTTGAGATCTTAGAAGAAAAACAGACAGGCAGCAGAGCAACAGAAAACAAGGAAATTGTGTTTAAGAAAAATGAAAGAGAAAGGCATTAGAGGACATCAGCAGCACAAAGAAAAAAACAGAAGTACTATAATGTCAGAAGTAGACGTTACTTTCCATCAGCATTATCTCCTTGAATATAATTATGCTCCGTGAATGATGGAAATGAAGCAAAAAATACTCATGATGTGAATGCATGATTGAACTGGGGACCCTGGAGTTGTGAGGCAGCAACACTACTGGCTACACCACTGAATCAGAGAGCCACTGCCACCGACAGCGTAGGGCTACCTCATAATGAGGATGTTTTATACCATCAAAGAGCATATAGCTGAAACGCACTGAATCAAGCTTTGGTTTATTGCCTTGTCATGCCTCTGGCTGAGCTATGCTGAGAAATGTGTAGGTGTGTGAGCATGGGTACTGGGGAAAAATCAGTCAGTAGAAGACAGTAACATGGCCTCCATCAGATAAGGCACATCACCACAAACACAAAAGCATTTCATGCAGAAGCACACTGGGTTAAAGATGATTTCTGGCAGGGGGTATGTGCAAGAATCAGGATAAATAAGCCTTCCTGATAATCCTCTAATGATAACACACTTACTGTGCTGTGGATGATTCTCGACATTTAATTCCTTTCATCAGAAAAATAGTGCTGGACATACAGAAAATGAATCTCTATACCTGGAGGTAAACATTAGGCCTGCTCATAACTGAGCAGAGCCCTACCTACAAATGATCTATTACTTCATGAAAAACCTTTTTCTTGACAGGAATGGCCAATGGCCACAAAGCAAACAACAAGATATTCTTATTTATATTCCAGGACAGGCCTGCAGCATTAGCTTCATTGAGTTACTTTTGGAATTGGTACAATAAATATTCTATGTTATAAATGTTATATAAGGAAAGGAAGTACAAGGTAAAGGTGCCTAAACACTAAAGAGCAAAGAAAAGTTCTTAGTTCTTAGTAGGCCCATTAAGTACCCTGTGAACAGGCATGTTTCATGTTCAGGAGCACTCTATGGTTCACATCCATTTTATAACATATAGACAAGTGAGAGAAAAACTGGGAGCTCTGTTATGTTCTCAGAGGCATATTAAATAGTGTGTCCACTGTTTCCCTTAACAAAAATGCAAGTCAACACAAAACAATAAATAATAACAATAAGCAATCGCTGTTACCCTGTGAACAAAATTTCTATATTGAGTGATCGGTCTCTTCCAGGATGTCTCCATCCACAGGACACAAGGGGTTAGCTTATTCGTCCCTCCAGTCAAGTTCCAGAGACATTATGAGCATGCTGAAGCTGGTGTGGCAGCTTGTTCTGACCCAACACATTATGGCACTTTATGTAGGTTTTTTTTACCCATTAATTTTTCATCCATAAGTCCCATGTCAGTCGTTCAGGATACTGACACATTTTATCTGCTTCCAACAAATCAACTTTGATATCTTACTTTTCACTTGCTGCCTACTATAACTCAACCCAAGACAAGTGCCACTATAACAAAATAATTCAATGTTATTCGCTTCACCTATCTGTGGTTTCAATGTCGTACAGCAGATAAACATCATCTTCCTCTTCCTCCTTTCTGAAAGCTGAGCATAGTGAGTTGAATGAATGCTGCGCTCTGGCTGGCCTCTGCTCAGTTATTCTACTCTTCTCTCTGGCTGCTTGTCTTTTTTCTATTTCATACTTTATCCTACAGCAACATTACACTAGTGTGAGCTTCTCTATGTATGTTACTCCCTGTTCACACACAAAGACAGGACAGGACAGGACAGAACAGGAAGTGGAAGTGAAACTAGGCCAGCATGTTAAACCACAGTGAATCAGATTGTACTCAATTAAAATTTAAAATTTAATTTTAAAATAAAAAAATATATATATATAATAATTTAAATAAATAAATAAATAAATAAAAATACACAGAGGCATGCGAACATGGATACACTCACAAAAAAACCACCATGTTAGGCATAATATTTCATACAGAAATTATTAAAAAAGAAAGCATTAAATATTGTTAAGGCAGCCTATATTCCCTTTAAATGTTACATATTACACCCCTTTTCCACAGATTAACACACTTCTCTGGGGTCTTAATGAAACGTCTGTGTGCTTTGGTGAAAACATGCATTAAGCCCCACAATACTCGTCACCATGTCTAAATGCGGTTTCAGTGCCTGTTCCCTTAAATGTTAATGAGTCACTGCTCACTCCACCCCTAAATGCTGCCGGGCGGGCGAGCGACACCTAATGCCGCAGTGGCCTCTGGGTCATACATCAACGTGTCTGCCATAATGGATGGGCAAACTGGCCTGTAAACATCTAAGTAAAGGGAGAGCTGTTTTTTTTTTTCATTTCAGCTTTATTCATTGTCATAAGGAATTGTAAAAGTCACACTTTTTATTAGCACGAGCCCCCATTTGTACTGACCCAATCTCTAACAGCAGTCAGCAACAAAGATTGTAACCCACATGTACAGCATTTTACTTAAGCTGGGATGTGGTCATCAAATTTTTATCCACACAGATCGTCCGTCCTCTGAGGCTGGTGGTTGACAATAGCACATTTCTTGTGCTTAGCTCTTACCTTTTACATCATGCTAACAGGTACAGGGTGTTTGAGGAAGAAAAATGGCACATGGAGGTTCGCAAGGGGGTTGGGGGCAAGGGGGGGAGGGACTATCCTGAATAACTTGTTGAAGCCCATGTTTCCTGACCTCGGCAGGCCACAGAATACTCACTGGTTTGTCTTATTTCCGTTTTGGGGTTGGTAGATGCTCCAAATTCCCAAATGTATGTGCACAAGCACTGAAAAGGTTTCCTTATTTCCAATTTGCCTTAAAGTTCAGCAACCTATTCAATCATATAACTTTGCATAAAGTAAAAGAATAATATCATACAATACAGCCTGGTACTGGAACACATGCATTTAATAACTGCCTACACACAAGCTGCAAAATAGATGCAAAACATGAAACCACTAAATGGGGAGAATCATGTATGTGTGTGTGTGTGTGTGTGTGTGTGTGTGTGTGTGTGTGTGTGTGTGTGTGTGTGTGTGTGTATACACACTCAAGTGTGATTCATTTATTTTGGAATATAAATGTGAACACTGGTGTCTCAAAGAGGTTTTGGATTAGCTGGTGCTAATGAGATCCTCTGTGACCATCACACACAAACACACATCACACTTCTCACAAGTCCCTATCTCACGTCTACACTGCTCAAGCATGCACATTGGGAAATAATGTGATATTACTGGATATTAACTGATCATAGCAGTAATTTAATCAGTCACTCTAGTGGTCATACTAAAAAAAACGTATAGGGCCATTATCCATTCATCCATCTGCTTCCATCACATCCTGTGTATAGTCAGGTTCAAAAACCTAAAAAGCATAAAACGTGTACTAACCCTTCCTCTGAGTGGTTTAGAATAGAGGCTCCCAACCACTGAGCCACAACAATGCAGCCACAATGAGAGCATTAGGCTTCCCCCCAGGGCGACATAACAAATGAATCCACAAAGTATTGAGAAACACGCCTTCTGGACAACCAACACACACACACACACACACACACACACACACACACACACACACACACCACTATGAAATCATATTGATGGGTCTCCAGCTCTGTAACAATCGCGACCAAATAATCCATAATCAATCATAATCCAAAATAACCAATTTATCCCTTCTGTTTAGCTTTAGAACCTGATTGCTAATGTTATGAGTGATATTAAACACAATCAGGACCAGTAACATAATTACTGCACATTCAGAGTGCAAAGAGGATAAATGACCACTAGGTGTCTACATGTGAATTAAAACATTAAAAGAAAATTTTAAATTACACAAAACAGGACCTTGTCCTGTGAGTGAGAGAGACAGAAAAATGTGCAAAGACAATGAGTTGAAAATCGCTTAACCTACATTTCCACACAAATGGCTGCAGTCAAGATGCGTCTACTCCAGACATGATCAGTACATCTGTGGCATCTCTCATACACACCCCACGCTTGCCTCCTTCAAAGATCCACTCAAAGCATGTGTGCCCATTCTTGTCAGCACATAAGCTCACTCTAATCTCCAGAATCATAGGTGCTAGAGCTACACTCTCTACTGCATACTATGACGACTATAAGAGCGTGCCTATACAACCAGCATAAAGCTGACCTGTAAGGATGTTTTAAAACACTGTGCCTGGACAAGTGTGATTTAGAAGCAGTTAGGACAGCTTACAGAGCTCTATTTCACACTTGAGTGAGTTTAACCACACTCACTTTGGCTGACTGACATGTAATTAACCTTATAGGCCTGTGCTATGCATCCCAAACCACACATGAAACCAAACATGCGTGGTCAAACACACACACAAACACTACACTTAATTTTCTGGTCTAACAGATGTGAAGCACAAAAATATCAACAATAATTTGATGCCCACATGAGCCCACTAATATGCTATAGGCAAGAGATAATGTGGGTTTAATTTCTTTTATCATAATCCTATAACTAGTTTAAACTTGTATTATATTAAAACCATCTTAACATCTTTTTGAAGTTTATCATGATCTCCATCACTGCAATATCAGATGTTTTTATTGGTGGACTCTCTGGCTCTTTCAAACACATGTGGATCCCCACAGCTACACAGCAGATAAAAGGGGACAGCAACTATGCATTGAGGCAGGAGATCAGTTTTACAGCACATGTCTGTGTGTATGTTTGGGTTTGTGTCTGGCAGCTTTACCTCTTATCCCAAATCCACTAAGTCATGAGGGTTGTCCCAGCACGGCTGTAAAATCCTCTCTTATTGGCTCTGCTTTCCAGTCCATCAATTATTCATCAAAGCTTGGAGTCCTGGTCCAAACACTGTTTTCTTTCATTTAACCTCCCTCACCATGTGCTCATGTCCCACATTCTCCTCTATGCTTGGTAAGAAAGTTTTCGTTAAATTAGGTCAGAGAGTGGATGTGATTTACTGACAATCAATCAAGCACCACTGACCTGGTTAGTTCTAAGGACTGCAGAGACAATGTTACCTTGTGTAATCAAGCAGAAGACTTCCTGTATATACAATTTTCTGACATTAGTACTTGGTGTGAAATGTTACATCTGTACCAAAACTGCATAGACCATTGCAACTGACTTGCATACCTAAGACTGTCAGACTTTATTTTATTTAGAAAACAGTGGAGTTTGCTGGTGATTGTTGGTGATTTAATGAATGAATGAATGCTCATTAGAGTTTGAGAGCAGCTGGCAATAGCTTTTAGCAGCAGCTGGGCAACTCCCTAAGCCTGAACTCTCTGACCTATACCATGGCCTTTCAACTTGCCCTATCCTGTCCTCAGGCAGAGTTTGGCATCCTTTTTATGAGCTATTAGTGACAGCACAGCATACAACTGACCCAACAATCACAACTAAACACAGTG
This sequence comes from Leptodoras oyakawai, assembly GCA_024363135.1. Taxonomy (NCBI): domain Eukaryota; kingdom Metazoa; phylum Chordata; class Actinopteri; order Siluriformes; family Doradidae; genus Leptodoras; species Leptodoras oyakawai. The sequence continues at coordinate 6,881,625 of JANCOA010000057.1, read as the reverse complement.
CGGAAGCTAGAAAGGCCACACAGGCAGACACGCTGTAAAACTAAAACATTTACAACATTTAAAACAAACACACAGTAACATAAGTCTTTCCTGAAACTAAACTGCAACCATCCTCTCCTTTATTACCTACAAAATGCAAATAAATAATTCAAGGTCTCCAAGGCTCTAGAAAATGTAAAAACAGTCCATATGCTTTACAAGACCATAGCAACTTCTCAGGCCTCCTTGTGTTCCTCAGACCAGATGGAAGCACATGTAGACAGCCCTGGATGACCTAATCCTCCAGGCTAATGAATAAATCCCTCATTAATTCCTGCTAGGCCATTGGTTGTAGCTAATTAGTAGGTCAGTGCATGTCTGTTTGACTACAATGCTAGTCGTGCCAGAAGTGGCCCGGTTGTTGATGCAGGATTTATGCAAGAGATGGCAGAGTCATGCTGCTGAAACATGCTGATGCAGGAAGCTCAGAAATGAACACACATACACCCACCCAGGCAGGCAGGCAGGCACCCACCCACACAAAGGCAGGCACACACACCCACACACACTGCAATGGATTTACATAATAAGGCCACATAGGACATCAAGGTTGTTGAAGCCATAAAGCAAAAAAAAAGAATATTATACTTGAAGACATTTCAACCACATATAAATTTGATAAACAACTGCCAGCAAAACTGACTGCTGGATTAAAGGACAATGGTTCAATACTTATCTTATTTAATGTCCATAAAAATATTTTCTAATGCTGAAAATTAGAATTAAAATATTCAGATGTTACAAACTGGAAATAAACAGATAAATAAAAAATTATATAATAAATAAATATTATATTTTATTTAAATCAGTACAAAATTTTACCCATGACATCCCATGACAGCTGTGACCAATAAGAGTTATTTTTATTTAAAAAAAACTGTATGGCATAAAAAAGATGTAATGTGTAAAAAACATAGTCATAATTAGTTGGTGGAATATGCCAAAATTGTGTCACAATATTTATCTTCTAATCATACTGCCCAGCTTTATCAATGTATAACCATATTTAGCATGTACAGATCTATATATTTTTTCTATTGTGTGTCAACCTGTTTGCAGAGTTAATTATACTTCAGAAGGTATAATGCCCCCCTCCTTGAACTGCCACCTTATCGTGGTGGAGGGGTTTGAGTGCCAAAATGATCCGAGGAGCTATGTTGCTGGGG
>JANCOA010000057.1:6837628-6851129 GCA_024363135.1 Leptodoras oyakawai | reverse complement strand
AAGATCCAGTGGTGCAAAATGCAAATTCTTCCAATTTTTTAGCTGGTCTTAAGATTTCGATCAGGAGTGTATATACACACACACACACATAAGATAACCCAATTAAAGAACACAGCTGTGCTCTAGCCATAACGTAGTTTATCAGCCTATAGTCTGTGACAGCACATAAGCCAACAAGAAGGATAGGATGCAGATTACAAGCAACACCATTTGTACATAAACCATTTCAGGAAATATCATAATCCATATAAAATCTTTGTCTATCTTTAGATACAAGTTAATGTTGTATACATTGTACATATTTATCATCAGAATCAATTCCTCTTATAAACTCAGTCTTATTTGTGTGGCATGGCGCTAATAACTGTATATCCAGTGGGGATAAAATGTAATGTACGCCCCCTAGTGGTTGGCTGGAGTATATTTTTCGCCAGTCCCAAACTCCACAGAAATGAATAAAGACTGAAATGAACCTTTTAATAAGTTACTGTTCAATAGAAGTTGTGCTGCGTCAGAAAAATCCAATGACTCAAGTGTGTATGCTTTCTGCATGTGAGTTTTCACAAAGCTTATCTCACGCAGCTCCAAGTTCTTTAATCGTTAGAAACGTTATTCTTGAAGGTAAAGAAGTGTTGTGTGTACCAATCTGTGCTGAGTGTCCTCTGCGAGCCATGTTCTTGGCTCTGACAGCCTCTTTAATGCGATCCACCTCCTGCTGATAGCGCTTGCGGTCACGTGCTGCATTCTCTTTGGCCTCCTTCAGTGCGGACTCCAGAGCCTTCACACGCTCGGCAGTCGCACGCAGGCGCTTCTCCAGCTTAGGCAGCTCACAGCGCAGATCTGCATTATCACGCACCAGCTACATACAGAGCCACAGAAAAAGAATGTATATCAAATGGTCTGTCTCTGAAGTGACAGAGACAGAGGTTCAACTTTCACAATCACTCTCTAGATGCATTCTTTCACTGAGGTAGCATGAGATACATTTAGGCTTATGTGACATGTAGTTAAAAAATATTTAAAGGGAAAGCTTAATAAAAAATGTTCTTAAATGATCCAATAGCTGAGCGTTCTGATGATGTCCATTATTGTGCAGCCCTATGTTCAGAAAGGTGTGTGTGTGTGTGTGTGCGCACATACCTGCTTATGGACTTTAGTGAGCTGTTCCAAATTGTTCTCCAAGAAAGAGATCTTCTGTTTCTGGGCTGCGCTGCCACCAGTGTCATCCGAGTCCATCTCAGCACTCTGCAAAAGAATAAACACCTCATGTAAATGAACACATCATTAGCATTTCCTCCACTACATAAATCTATATTAATTGTTAAACTAAGCAATTCCTTAAACAAGTAGGATCTGTATACTCAAATATGACTCAACAGTCTTACATCATGATTTCACTGAACACATTTAACAACAAAAGTGCACAAGACTATTTAATATAAAAGAACATAATATTTTTGTTTTTCACCTTCTTGACCCGGGTTGCCAAGTCCTGCACAAATAACTTCCGCAGGTTATGGAGAGTCTGCAGCTCTTTAGCCTGGAGACAATGGTGAAAAACTAGACTGAGCACACATACATACACACAAACAGCCCTCATATATAACCTGAAACTCCACCAACAACCAAAAGAAGCAACTCACAACTGTCTCCTCCAGGCCCTTGAGGTCTTGTCTGGCCTGCTCCCTTCTGTCCTGCATAACCCTGCTCTCACAAACACACACACACACAATCAGGCAAGGAAAGATTATACTCAAAAACTCAAGTAAATAAACATCAATGTCAAGAACATTCATCAAGTTAAATCAGCTTCTAAACAAAGGAATGCAACACCAATCAGATGTGTGACAAAACGCATACGTGAGCTCATGCAGCTTGCGGCTCTTCTCCTGGTCCATCGATTTGAGCTTCTCATGTTCCACCCGGAGACGCTCCTGTTCCAACATAATCTTCTGGTTCATACTGTATATACAAACAGACACAGAATACAAGATGATTAAAGTAAATATGCCAGGGGTTTGTAATCCATCCTTATTCATCTGTTGGACACCGGGTGTCTTACTCCTGGAGTTCAGTAATGAGTTTCTCCTTCGCCTCCAGTTCATCTCTCAGGCTGCTGAGCTGCTTCTGATGAGCCTCCCTATGGTTCTGGATCTGTTGCTCCACCGCAGCCTAAACACACAAGCACACATTCCATTATAACGCTTTATTCTAGTGATATCCAAAAGCTGCGTCACTTTTGTACAGATAACATCAGTCATCAAAAAAGCATCAACAAATGAGATTTAGATGTTTATTAATATTAGCCTCATATTAAAAGTTGTATTTCAAAATGGATTTGGAGAAATAAATACCAGTTGATCAACATGAGGTACTGAAAATAACCTGGGAAAATGGCAGGTAAAAGCTAAGCCCAATCACACCTGCACTGCTTAAAGGCAACAATTCTGAGAATACGCTGTAGAAAATTACATTAGATGGACAAAATAAATAAATAAATAAATGTAGAGAGTACAGTATAGTCTCAGAGATTTGTAGAATCTATGCTAAAGTGTCCTGAAGCTGTTTGGGTGGTTTGTGATGGCCCAACACCTTGTTTTCTGTTTAGTCCCTTAAATCAGTCACCTGTCTGTATACACCTCTATATGCACTGTGTACTTTGTAAATAAAATATTTGAATGATTACTCTGATGTGTCAGCAGAATTCTTAGTTACTGTACTAAATGTTGCAAACCTGAAACTCAAACAAGCAAACATACATTTCTTGTAGGATAATTTCCTAAATCGTTTTTGTATGTACTCTAAATTTTCCAAAAGATGGTCGAGTCTACTTCCTTTCGTCGTCTCTTATCCTTGAGGATATTTCTAGAGTGCCACTGATGAAAGCTTTTAAAAATGTGTTGTGAATGCACACAATCCTGACTCAGCCTGTTTGGGGTGGAGTTATCCTACTTTCCACAGGCAGAGGCTTTTTCTAATTCAACACTCAATTCAATATTAGGTTTATTCTGCGCTCTCTTTCTGGAACTAAGCCCAGAACAGTGTAAAAAAAATATTTACTTAATATAAAGAGGTGATTAAAAATGAAATGTAATGAGAAAACAAAAAGCGGAGGAAAAAATGGTAAAAAGAAAAGTGATACCTGAAGGCAAATGGTCTGTAACCCAAAGTGAGTGGCTTGAAAGTTTAATAAGCGTATGATATTTTTACTTCCTCTACCCCTTCTTGTATTAATATCCGCACTGAACCTAGGACGATCTGTATCCTGGCTGAATGTACTATCTTGTTTTCATATCACATAACTCTACAGGAGAAAGCAAGAGAAGTCAGACAGTAATTTGCCATGCAGGCGAATGGCAGACTTTACGTGAAACAAAAGAACAAGGTTTTTCATGACACGAAAACAGTGTGGAAAAATAAAAATACTTAAACTTTGAAATGCTGTTTAAAAAGGTAAAACTGATTCTTAAACCTACCAAAGGATTTTGAAAACAGGAAGTCACTTTGTAGTGATGTGTCTCTAGGCATAAAGATTATGACAATGTCAATATGACAACTGCACCTGATCAATCAATGATCGGCACCATTTTTTTGGTCTGCTCATTAGTCCTGGGTTCAACCCACATGGTACCCAAGTGAGATGGATAACCAAATGCCGTCCAGGTACTTATGTAACACGTGGCTCACTTGGTGGTTTAAAAACCACCGTCTTGTGAATAAGCACTATTATAGTAAAGGGATGATTTATAGTTGCATACCTTGACCTCGTTGGCAGACTGAATCTCATTCTCTTTCTCCATAGCATGTACTTTCTCTGTAAAAAATTATATGCAACATTCAAGTAATCAGAAAAGTCAAAATGTTGAGGGAGATTCTCACCAAGACAATTTCAAGCAACTTGTATTTTGTCGCAGTCCAAAAAAACATGCATCATCATTCAAACAGCAGCTGCCCATAACGTTCACATTTCATTATGGCTGGACCAACAAGAATGACCCAAAATGTCTTGGAATAAAACCTTTTAAATAAACTTACATTAAAATTAAAGTATCTTTTTGCCATCTCCTGTAAAGCTGCTCTTTTGGAGATCCCTCTTTTGCTTTGGACAGCATCGATATAAATCTACATATCTGTGTCTACATGCAAAATGTATAACCACACCCTTACCCTGTGCACTGATTTTGACAAGTTCCTCATTGAGCGAGTCGACGTTTTCCTCCAACTGCCTCTTTTTCTGTTCCACATTCTGAAGGTACTCTGTTAGAGACTTAATTTTAGCCTCATGCTGCAGAGACAGAGAAAATAAAAACATTTTTCAGTTAACACATTATTCTTAACACATGGCAGTTCTCAGTTAAGATATACAGTCACAAAATGGGTGGTATTTATCTAATTAAATGGCAACTGAAGGTATTAACTGTCTATTAGGCTTTCACTCTTAATTGTTTCACTCTTGTGTTTGTGTTTCACTCTTAATCTTAGTCTTATTGCTCTCATGTCGGTTACCTGAGAGATGCGGAGCTGGCATGCGGCCAGTTCCTTCTCGTTCTCGTCCATCTTCTTGTTGCTGTCGGCCTGTGCTGCCTCCAGCTGCTTGCTGCGCTTCACTAGGGTCTTGACCTCTGACTTCATCTTACTGATGTAAAGCCTGGCCACAGTAAACTCCTCATCAATCATCCCACTGCCCTCATGCTGCTGAGAGACAGGGATGAGAAGAGTGTCAAATTAAAAAGAAGAGACACAAAGAAATAGCAAACACAAAATGCAGAGTTCAAAAAGTACTGCTACAGGCAAAAAATGTCGTTTTGTTTGGTTAAGTGAAAAAAGGTGGGTACAGGGTTTTCAAAAATCACCAAAAAACAAGCTCTCAGCCAGGAAAACTGGTTCCAGAGTGGAACCAACACTTTGCTGTCTACAACCAAGAACTGCTTACTTCAGGGGCTGTGTGTGTGATTATCCTGACCAACAAGACCAACTAAAACTTTGTAACCACCATTAAAAAACTATTGCATCTAGTCTGCCTAATAAGCTGCAGTGGTCCATGTAAAGAGATGATGTAGTCTGCATTGTTGCTGTTGTATTGCTGTTGGTGCTAGGAAAGTGAAGATATACACAGTGACATAATGACATGGCCCTATTGTGCCTCTCTACCACATACAACAGCAAACCAGTTTTTAGAATGTTTGCAAGTTGAACCAGCTCTGAACAGACAATAAGCACCAGCCCAGAATTAGTGGCAGGATAAGGGGTATCTGTGACTTACCTTGATGTCATTGCTGCCCACAGCAATGCCGATCTCTGCCAGGTCTTTAAGCAGTGACGACATCATCTCAGTCACCCTCTTCTTCTGGTGGTTGGTCATCTCCTTCAGCTTCTGTAGCTCAGAGTCTAAGGAAGCTAAAACACTCTGGAAATGCAAAACAGCAAAAGTATAATTATACACTTAAATCAATCCAATATGATTAATAAAATTATCTGTTATGCACTGAAACCACCCCTGCTTAAACTTTTAACTGTGAAATCCGCCTGTAAATAAAACAAAGCCTGCACACCGATTTCTGGCTGAGTTCCTCGCTGAGGGTCTCAAACTCCTTGGTCTTATCCTCCACCTCCTGGCTTTTCTGGTCGTAATTGACAGCAAGTTCCTCCAGTGCCTGCAGAACCTCCTTCACCTCCTCCTTAGATGCTTCGTTCTCCATTTGCAGACGCATCAGCTCTGCCTGCAGGTTATCGTGGTCTCTCCGGGAAGAGGCCAGAAGCTACAAAGCACACAGATTCATTAAGGCAGTGCACACATACAGGTCCATGGATGCGGCTCATTCACAGGCTGTACACAGCTAATAGAACAGATGCTTGAAAAACGCTTTGTGAAACAAAAAAAAACTGCAGAGACTCTTACCTCTTCCTGGTCCAACATCTGCTGCTTGAGCTTCTCGGCCAGCTGAGACTGCTGATTTATCTCATCATCCTATAACAGGCAAAACAGGAAGAATGGTAGGAAAATAGATCAGAGATGTATTCAGGCAACATGAGAACACCCACACAAATGGGGGGACCCATTATTTTTATTCAATATAAAATGCATCAAAGAATTTACCTTATCATCGAGCTGCTTGTACAACTTGGCCAGCTCAGTGTCGTACTTCTCTCTCTCTGTATCTGTCAGACGCACTCCAGGGATGTTGGGAGTGGAAGCTATCTTGTCGTTATTCATGGTGTTATCAAGAGCCAAGACCTCAGCGTTGGCCTTCTCTTTATCATATTGCTCATCGATTGGCACAGTCTCGCCTAAAAGCAACCACATGAACCTTAGAGCCAGACTAACCTAAAGCTAAAGTGTACTGTGCCCTAAACAAAGGCGTTAACATAACTCATGTATGTGCAGAATTTTACCATTCCTCCAGCGGTTAAGCTCATTTTCCAGCCAGGTAATGGTGTTGCGGAGTGTCTTGTTCTTCTCCTTCTCCTTCTCATATTTTTTCTTCCACTGTTCTGCTGTCAACTCCACATTCACAGTCACTGTGTTCTTAATGGTCTTTGCTCTGGAGACAGCAGACACATACAAACACACTGTAGGTCACCCAAATATTTTTATTCTTGAATGGTCAAAGGATGAAAACTCACTACAGTCTAGGAGTTTTCCATTTTCTTACGGAGCAAAGCATTTCAGAACCAGGCAAGGGAAACAAAATGTGGCCAAAGAGATTAATGTATGAAAAAACGGTCTGCAAGTTGGATCCAGTTTTTTTTTTAACAGAGGGAGCATTGGAGCTTCTGTAACAGATACTCGGTAGCAGTCAATCAAATGTATTTATGTAAATTATTCACCTGATAACTTGATTTGCAAAGCACAATTTAGGATGAAAACTGAATATTTAGATGAGACAGACAAATTTACTTCTCTTTACTTATATTTACTCTTTGCTTCAAGTTCAAAATCAGTTTCTCAAAATCTTATTTATAGCTTAAATATACAAATATATATATACAAATATATATATACAAATATGTGTGTGTGTGTGTGTGTGTGTGTGTGTGTGTGTGTGTGTGTGTGTGTGTGTGTGTGTGGAGATTAAACTATGACTAAACTGTCATCCATGATGGACAGCAACACCCCATGAAGAACACACTGATATCACTGGAGAGCTCCTTCAGCGACAGACTGCTCCATCTAAAGTGAATGAAGGAGAGGCATTGCATTGTCCTTCCTTCCTGCAGCAGCCAGAACTGCTCCAAGTAGACCAAACACACTGCACATACCAGAGCCAACTGCTCACCTCAGTGTGCAATAAATATATAATAGTACTGTATATCATCATTCTCTATAGATGCATCATAACTTTAGTGCAATATTTTGTGCCAATTTTTATAACATTTTTAAAGGTGTCTATGTGTCTATACTTATGTCTACTCTCTATTTACTGTCTTTCTTGGATGCATTTATCGTATTTCATGGCTTTGCTGCTATAACCAAGAAATTTCCCAGATGTGGGACTAATAAACGATTATCTGATCTTGTGTGATTGTGTGCTTTCTTCTGCTGTCCACCACCATTGGTCTCTACTATTAATAAAAAAAATCTGGTTAAAATGTCTTTCCTGTCAAATGTCTGTAACGAATCCCTGTTGGTTGGAACTGATGTCTCAGCTTCCTTAAACGTGTGCATATATATCCTCACCTCTGTCCAAACAAGAGTGTAGATTTGGTCTCAGCCTCATTAAAAGCGGAGGGGGAGCAGCAGATGATGATGGTAGTCCTGCAGTTGCCACCCAGAGAGTCCTGAAGAATCCTAGTCATCTTACTGTCTCTGTAAGGAACATACGTCTGACAGAGACATGCACGATATTAATAAAACACCACACAGATAATTTTGTGATTTATAATACAAAAATGTATTAAACACATACTGATCCTTCAGCCAGTGCAGAAATGACATTTCCCAGGGAAGAAAGGGACTTGTTAATGTTTTTGGCTTCATCCAGCACAGCTCCTTCAGCTCCAGTTTTACTGACCTACACACATGCACAAACACACACACACACGCATGTAGAGCTATATAACCATAACACAAATGAGATCGACATAAACTATCTAAATTAAAATTAAATCAGAACTGAAATGATGGTAAGGTTTTACCTTCTCACTCCCAGCCAGATCGACCAGATACAGCTTTCCACTCAGTTTTTGCTCTGTCTGTGTGTTCTCCTGCTTCACATTAATCAGGAAGATACTGTGACTCCTAGAGCTGTGCTCATTCATGTCTGACAAATGCACACAAGAGAGAAAATGCAAGCTGTTACTTCCATTTTCTGGATTCTGTTGTGGCATACATGTATTAAAGATTATTATTATTATGGAACCAGGAAAAACCTTTCTTTTGTTTAACTCAACATCAGTCAAATCCAACCTGCTGCAAGCGTTCAAGATTATTGGCAGTAATTCAACAGGGAAGGGAAGAGCTTACATATGCTTCCTCTGTGAGGTATACGTCACCACCCTGCTTTGTTCTGAACAATCATTCATGCAACATGGATGGTCTGTCAGCCAAACAACTTGAGCTTACATCATTTTTTGGAGTCCCAGGCAATGCCAGGAAGAAACACGGGACTGATGACAGCAGCGGCTCGTAATACAGCCCTTGGTACTTGCAACTCTCCAGTAACCACAACAAATAAAGCATACATGATTTGCCTCAGTACAGCAGTGACGCTATCCGGGTAGTGTATGTGAAACTTTTACAAGTGAATCAGAAGCAGCAATCAAGGTTAAAAATCCAGCCGAGAGCATGCCATGCTCAAAAACTGATCACCAATGAAAAGTTTGTCTAATACACTCATACCAGGCGGTCCACCATGCATAAACTATCTGTTCAGTGGTGGTCCTATGGCCTGCAGTGGTATTAAATGGGTGAACAGGAACAGATGTGGTAGGTGTACAGTACAAAATGGTCAGTGAGACATGATATATTTAATAAAATGGTGAATTATTCTATTAGTGAATAGAAGAAAAAGTGCTTGGGCATACTTGTCACAGCCACATGTCTATTGGATTTGCCCTCATCAATGGTGTCCATCACCTCCTCTGGGCTGCAAACAAAGCGCTCAGTGCAACCCTGCACATAGAGAGAGGGAGGGAGGGAGGGAGACAGAGAGAGAGAGGCCATGAATTATGTCTATTTATTCCGCTTTCTTCTTTGATATCACTGTCCATGCTTCATATTCACCTTGACATACGGAACCCGGTTCTTGTCTTCATGCACAGATAGGTTAGTCTTGGACACTGCAAGAGAAATATATTTTAAAATGGCAAACTACATATGTACAAGACTTGGCTATTACTATGTGATTTCTTACAGCAAAAAAATAGTCTAAATCTATGATGCAAGTCACCAATCAGGCATGACTGCCATTAGTTATTTTAAGAACACGGAACTTAACCAGTGATCTGTATTTACAGCAATTAACATCAGTCTCACACTTACCATCCAGCAAGTCTCTGATTTTATCCAGGTAAATTTCAAAATAGGAGACCTAGCAACAGAAGCATCCAAGTTAACTACAAATCACTGATCAATTCACATAAGCCATATTATAATTTATAATGATATACAGTTTGGTTCCTTTACCTTGATATGGAATTCCAGGTTTTCATCCATGGAGTAAATGTAGTTAAATATGTCCTGTACAATACGCGGAATGATTCCCATTCCGTCTGGGTCATGCAAACTACCCTGGAAATATACAGGATTTGTGTAAGCATGATTAGTTATTATGTATTAAAACAAATTGTGTTATGCATGTGTGTATGAAGCTCCATGGCTACAGGAAGCATACCTCCATAGTGTGTGTTTTTCCAGACGAGGTCTGTCCATAGGCAAATATTGTACCATTATAACCCTCAAGAACATCTATAAGTGGGGAGAAAAAGAGAACATTAAATGAGAAACTTGCTATTGAATAATAATTAAATGAATAAATGAAATGTAAAAATTAAATCTTTCAGTTTATTAAGTCATTTTACAGTGTGCAAAATTCAAAGGCAGCTTTTGGTCCAGTATTTATCAGGCTCATGCATTCAGGAAGCTCCGTGCCCTCGAACTGTATCCTCACCTTTAACAATCTTCTGAGCACAGGCGTTGTAAACCTGCTCCTGGGTAGTGTTGGTTGGGAAAACACGGTCAAATATGTACGGCTTTCCCTGAAAAAGAGAAGAAGCGTCTGAATAATTCTGTTCACTGGAATACATATAAAAGATCATTTGCGTTAGAATACAGCAAATAAAGACACTCTTTATGCAGCCACAGTATGTGTCAAAGCAACTGGAGCCGGCTGCCAATAAACTGTATCTTTGGCTAATCAGCTGACTGCAGTCATGAGACACAGCAATCACAGTAAAACACAGGCACACAAATTGTTTAACAGTCTGTGTGGTGCTTGTGGAATTCAGCACTCAGGAATCTGTGATAAAATGAGTCTGTGATTAAGCAAACAAACTTTGTCAGTGATTAGAGGACAAAGCCTGTTACACAATGACAGCGTGTGCTTTAATCTCTCTTTATTCCCATTTACTACTAAATGGTTCTTATGGTTCATTGGTGTGACAAAACACCCAGACAGTGACACAGCAGAAACATTTCAAAGCATGACATGGTTAAAGAAGCTTCACTGTGTGGATCAGCTTCAAAGAAGAAAATAAGGGAGACTAGCTGAAAAACATCTTGGGCAACTACTTGAGAATATTTGAATTATTTGATCAGAAGCTCAACAAGATGACCCTAGGCCTGGGGTGTCCAAACGTCATTCAACTAAGGTGAGACTTGGTGACCTCAGCAAAATGATAAACTTTCCGTTATATACATTTTGCAGTGGCGGCACACTGCTACAAATTACTGCCACCGGTCAAGAATTCACAATTACACTCTGCAGGGGGATTATAATTTGAAACGACAGATACAGGAAGTGCAGACACATGGGAAAAGGAGATTTAACTAGCTAACGTTAAGTCAGACAGCATTCACAGTTTAAATAAATATTCACAGTCGATTCTCTATTACTCAGGGCCAACTAATTACTATTAATAATACTCTGATGTTCCAGAAAAAACGATACTGTAGTATACCGATACTGATACTGCAGCCTGTGCAAAACACATAGCAATGTCACCTATGCACATCATTGGTTGTGTCAGCTAGTGCATATATAAAGTCTTCTACAGTTGGCTGAACAGTGAGAATGGCAAGTTCAACACGGTTTAATAGTTGGAGCTCACGAGATGGGTCACAGCATTTCAGAGGTAGAAGCAAAGTTTGGATTTTCACATATGAGCATTTCAAGGGTGTACCGTGACTACAAGAATTCCAGCAAAACCTCGAACTTGTGACAGCAGTGTGGCTGTAAAAATACTCTGGGTGAACGTCATCAGCATTGGCTGGCAAGAATCGTTTCACATGGCAGGCGTGCAACACTGCTTCAGGTAACATCAGAATTCAATGCTGGGGCCTCAACAAACAACAGCGTGAGGACTGTGCAATGTTCCCTCCAAGATCCCGTGGGGGACCTACCAAGGATTAACTGCTATACCAGATTTTCTTCAGTGTAGATCATGAAATAGTAACATTACGACAATAAACGTCAGTAAAATAATGTTTCTATAAACAGGTATTAAAATATTCCTAATATTTTTCAGAGGATTTTTTTAAAGAACATATTTCTCCTAGAAGAAAGATGACTGATGGACCTGTGGAGGTTCTTAGCTATGCATCAAAACTTTGAAGGTAAAGAAATGCCTTCTGATTCTAAGCTATACCCTTGCCTGAGCCAGCTGGCAGACATTACCTTAACAGTCTCTGGTGTGAACTGTGAGGGAGACTTCTCAACAATGATTAGGGTAAGATATTTAATTAACAGTAATAAATTACATCAAAGACTGTTTGTTTCTCTCAACCTCCCACACCCTACTCATGTTTGTAGCCATTACTATTTGTAGATGAAGATGGACCTGAAACCATGCTGTAGGCAGACCATCTGACCTTGTACATGCTACTGAGGGCCACCTCTGGGCAACATTCCCCAGAGCATCAGAGCTCTATTAAAAAAATAATAATACATTAAGAGCTCTGTCAGGCTGCAAACTGTGCTCCAAAAGGAAATGTATAAAAAATATGCAGTACTCTGTGTTAGGAGAGGGTCAAAGAGGCATCATGTCAATAAATATGCTCTAAAGTTTGTTTTGCAGTCATGTGACACTGTATTTCAGATGTTTTAAGTTCCCTTTAGAGATTCACTCACAGTATATATATAATGCGTCACATCACCCAGTTACTACAAAGCCCTTTCCCCTTGCTGTTGAAAAAATATCCCAGAGGAAACATTGTCCGTAGCGATCACCATCACTCAATAAATTAATTTGCAGGTGTAGTAAGAAAAAAAAGGCTCTTGTGTTTTAAACAACTCTGTTTACACAATTTGCTGCTACCATTAAGTGGAAAAAATGAAGAAATGGGAAGAGGGTAGCCGTGACCAGGTGGACATTAGTCTAAAGGCAGTACTGTGTCCTGGGGCCAGACTTTGGACACCCCTGACCAGGGCAAACACACCATAAAAGTCAATACACACATTGCATCACTGTTCATCACCTCATCTTACAGCCTAAGAATAGTCTAACCTTATAGCCTAATTAGTCACTGGTCACTCCAGGTGATGCTGATTGGTCACACTGCTTAATCTCACAGCTGATCCATAGTAACTGAGGTGGTGAAGTTGGCAGATATTGAGAGCCCTGAATTCAGGGCTGTCTGGTTTAGTCCTTTAATCCTTTTGGTGATGCTGCATGGAGCCAGCTGGCCTAACCATGCAAGGAAAGACCATAAAGCCAAAAAAAAAAACACATCTATGATAATCTACAATAAACACGGCTAAACACAAACTCAAAAACTTCACATGTTGTGGTAAAGGTTTAATCATGAGGATTTAAACATTTTTTAGGAGTGAAGCTATGAGACACAGCACTCTAAATGAGTTTCATTAGAACAGTGACCTAGCTTGAACCGCAGCCTTCCAAAGCAACAAAGATATACATATATACCGATCAGCCACAACATTAAAACCACCTCCTTCTCTCTACACTCTGCATATTTTATCAGTTCCACAGACCATACCGGTGTACTTTATAGTTTTACAGAGAGAGACTGTCCAGAGACTAGTCCGTCTGCTTTTCTGCAGACTTTGTTAGCCACCTTTTATGCTATGCTCTTCAGTGGTCAGGACCCCCACAGATCAGGTATTATTTGTGGGGTGGATGATTATCAGCACTGCAGTGACCCTGATGTAGTGGTAGTGTGTTGTGCTGGTACGATTGGATCAGACACTGCAGTGCTGCTGAAGTTTCTAAACACTGTGTCCAGTGCTGGACTACAGTCTCTATTTGTAAAACTACAAAGTAGAGTCAGTTGAGCGATAAATTCAATGAGGTGGTTTTAATGCTTTCGCTGATCGGTGAATAT